>LS486637.1:3820-98145 GCA_900490705.1 Pristionchus arcanus
CGACGCGGGTTCGAATCCCGCCGGCGACTTATCTTTTGCCGGATTTTATTTCGACCCAAAACGATGGTTTTTCGACTTGAAATCACTTTTGATATGTTAGTAGGTTATATTAACGACGTTTTGCCACTTTTCAAGGGAAATCATGATCATTCCTCTCATCGACTTTTTTCACATAAGGGTCCCCCCTTATGTGAAAAAATTAGGTTTGGGCCATGTCGAAATTGACCCAAATTTCATGCCTCATAGCAATTATGATACTACAAAACTCATTTTCAGGCTGTCTAACCTAAAAAATATCGAAAAATATCAAAAGTCTCTATTTCTTTGAAAAAGAAGAATATTGTAGCATTATCACAGGAAGCATCACCAATTAGAACAACGCTCTCCAAACTTCATCAATTCACGCAGCACCAAATCAACGGGCTCAGCAATAACAGTTCCCAGTGAATACAAGAAAATAGAAGGGAAAATACCATAATTTGGTATTTATAGCTGAACCGCTAAGGAAGCAACCGCATCAGAGCCGATTATCACTAATGAATATGACGCATTCACAGCCGCTCTTACGTCAAAAGGGTTAAGAAAATCACGCAGAGAGATTTGAGTAGAACCACCGTATCGGATCGCTCTATATTGTATTAATCCTGACATTAGGCAAAGTGATTTAGGAAGAAGTCTGAGCCGATATCACGTATGAAAACACATCCTTCACAGCAGCTCTCACGTCAGATTTGCCAATAACTCTCTCGCCTACCAGTAGGCGGATTGGCTAAGTTTGCGCACACACTGAAATCCGAGCACTTCTTCTCTCTCGCGTAAGCAGTAGTAAGCTCAAGATATTATCGTCTCTTCATCTTACGCACTTTCTCATCGCTCACATTCAAATAGGCTAGAGAGTATGGAAATAGAGGATACGGGCGTCTAGATTTCTAGTAAGCAGTAGTAAGCTCAAGTTGGATAGCCCCCTCGAGATTGCGAGGCGGATTGGTAAGTAATAAATGAAGAAAGCGAGTGAGGTGGCAAATAATCATAACCAATACGTCGTATGGAGCATAGCCTACAAGAACAGAATAATCAACAAGCAGTAATTTGACGATTGGCAAGGAGTAATGCGATTGCAAAAGCGATTCGGATGTCTTTATGGCAGTTCTAATGAGAAAAAAGGAAGACTACAAGCCAAGCACGCACCGTTAGAATCACAATACCGAGTTACTAGCCGACAAAACGCTACACTAAGCAATAAAATGCTTGCAAGCAGAGGTATAATTCAACAACAATGAAAACTTGAGAGAACCTCATAGAAATAGGCAGCGAAAAGATAGAGATCGCGAGAAACACAAAATCAGCGAGCTACTAAAATAAACAAGCGAGCAGTGAACTACAAGCCCAATTTCAGTATCCTATGTCAAATGATATCCACGAGAATCAGCGACCGAATACAAATAATCAAGAATTAGCAACCAAGAGAAACACAAAATCGCCAAGTTTCTTGAACATAAAACGGGGCATCAATCAAGCTAAACTAGCTAAATATTGTCAACTCATTCCCAGCAAACAAATGATATGCATCAAGCCAAATCCAAATTAGAGACCACGAGAAACACAAAATCGCCAAGTTACGAGACAAGAAAACGATAGGATCGGTGACGTTTTGTTTGCCTCGGGGGCTCTTTCTCTGCTTTTCGCCCTGCTCCCTCCTACTTCTTCCCTGTCTCTCCCCTCCCCCTGCTGCTCCCTCTCTTTCTCTGGGCTCTCTTTACTCTCTGCTCTGGGCCTGCTAGCCATCTGTCGCGCCACTGTTGCCCATTGCGCAGACTATCCATTTCTCAGGAGCACCCCCCCCCCCTCCATCTCTCAAATACTATGTTTCAGTATCTTGATACGAGAGATCGATCAGGAACTTATGGGTTTCGTAAAGAAGATACAGTGATTCGAATGGAGCGAATAATGATCGAGGTAGGGTTGAAGTGGAAAATAAAGAACTATAAAATGTGTAATAGGAGCCTGCAGTAGAGAACAAACGAGCGCTCTTCGCGCCTAGATGGCCACTAGCCTTCTCAATACCAGAGTCGGAGCGCAATACTCTCACCATTCCCAATGCTCTCTCTCGCCTTCTCTAACCAGATAGCGATAACGCGAAAATAAGAGTCTCGAGCGCCGAATGCATTACTTCTCAAGGACTAAAGCCAGCATCAAAGATTCGAAGAGGGACGAGAGAGCGATGAGAAACAGTGCTCTCCTCATTTCCCATGCTCTCTCGCGTTGTCTGACCAGATGACCAGAGCTTGTGAAAACGAGAGAAATGAAGAGCGTTGAGAGACTCTGCGACTCTCAGAGAGCGCAGACGGTTAGAGAACAAAAAGGTGAACGAGAAAAACCACGTACTACTTCACTTCAGATCGCGAGGGTCGATAAGTATCGATGACCTCTCTCCATCATACTCTTTCGATGGTCAGACTGCGAGAGATAGTGGGCAAATAGGAGAGAGTTAGACGTCAAGTTCACTGTCGGTGTAGGAAAAAGGAAGAAGAAAGGTGCGAATAGCGCGATTCTTATCGCGCAGTAAAAATGAGCAAATCCCGTGAGGAAAAGGAGTGAAGATCAAGTATCAAAGGCGGCAGATTCGAGCAATCAATACAATGTATTCTAGATAATATCTAGATCAGAGACCATCTAGATAGAAATTCCCAGTATCATGTCAGTGGGGGAACTAGGAAACTAATGGGAGAGATCAAAGATCAAATCAGACAAATATATCGATATCAGGTACGTCAAGCTGGAATCGTACCAATCATAACTGTTATAATTGTACAAATAAATTCGAGAAATAAGCTTTATGAACAATATCGCAAGGGCAATCATACATTGCTTACAATAAATGAATACAAAACAAGTTTTATTGATAATTCAAAACCACAGACAGTGACGGGTACAACACATTTACACGTAGAGAAGCAAACTGATCACTGGCGATTAACGAAAAAATATGAGTACAATAATCTAATCAATAATCTATCGGAGATTCACAGCTACCGTAATCTATCGCTGCTCGGTTGGGTCCCGGGCCGATCCTCGCTGGCTACCGTACTCTCCTTTCTCTCACCCTTGGAAGATGTGAACGAGATCCGTGGGATGGCCCGAGGCTTGGAGCAGTCTGGAAAAGAAAAAAAGGATAATATTTTTAAAGCCCTATTCATTCCATCCATTGACAAATTTTATATTCAACCTTTCATGAAAGCCTTGTGAAACCTAAACATAAATAGTCTCAAAAGGATTCGTTAGACTCATTTTTTGGCGCAACGAAGAAAGTTGAAATCGAAATAGTCTCGAGTTGAAGCTCTATCGCTACACAGCGAAACGCGCTTCCTCCTAGTCTTAAAACATTCAAAAAGTGTAAAAAAAGCTCAAATATTCTACGGCATTCACTCACATGGCTAATGTTTTAAAATTTCTAAACCTACAAAACAATAACAACAACCACAACAACAACAATCAAATCCCCCTCACCTCGCAGCCTCCTGCACGAACCCGTCCGGCCCGCACACGAGCACGACCTCGGCGCCCTGAAAGTACATTAATAAATAATTTCACATTCCGAAAAAATCTAAACTTGCTTCCAAGGCGAATTCTCGTTACGCGCCCTGCCCTTTACCTTATTTGGGCTGCATTCTTTGATCGAAGGTACGCTTTTCATAAAAAAAATATCTATATAAATCGTCATTAAACCATCCCGGATCATTACGCAGGTAACAGCCGCTCTTTAGATCAGATGAGCATGTGTGCTTGATCACACAGTACGACTGCAGTCAACACTCAACTTTCCCATTGTATATGTGTTGACTCTAACCTTAAACCGTTAGTATGAACTGGTTCGATCCAGGTGGTTTTCTGCACCGCCATCGACACTTTACTACAGATCTGCAGCAGCTCTAATCGTGCTGCTTTCTGATTGGTTTAACCCACACTCACTCTTCAGTCTCCGATAGCCCTCTCCCCTTCCACTGTTGCGCCATTATTCAATCAAGGTGGCTTTCTGCACCACGCTTTACACATTACTACAGATCTCCAGAATCTATGATCTTCCTTTGTCGTAAGGTGAGAACAAATATGATAATAAGCTCTCTACGATAATCTGCCTTGTTCCTCTTCTATTTTGCAGCGGTATATGCCATGGCTCAAACCAGACAGTTTTCTGCAGCATGATGTACTCTTTACTACAGATCTGCGCCATCTTTGATCTTGCTTCGCCTTCTGATTTATTAATACACCACTCTCTCTGCACCATAGCTAATTGACCACCTCCTCCTCATAGAAAATCACAAACCGGTCCGACAATCTCTCTCATCCGCCTTCTACTGCCACTATAGCGCGCCAGGCGGTTTCGTTCACCACGCTATGCACATTACTGAAGATCTACGCCATCGCTAATTGAGAATCCCCTTATCTCTGAAATCCAAAACCAGTCACCTATAATTCCCCTCATCCGTCTTCTACTGCCACTATAGCGCGCCAGGCGGTTTCGTTCACCACGCTATGCACATTACTGAAGATCTACGCCATCGCTAATTGAGAATCCCCTTATCTCTGAAATCCAAAACCAGTCACCTATAATTCCCCTCATCCGTCTTCTACTGCCACTATAGCGCGCCAGGCGGTTTCGTTCACCACGCTATGCACATTACTGAAGATCTACGCCATCGCTAATTGAGAATCCCCTTATCTCTGAAATCCAAAACCAGTCACCTATAATTCCCCTCATCCGTCTTCTACTGCCACTATTGCGCACCAGGCGGTTTCGTGCACCACGCTATACACATAACTGGAGATCTACACTATCGCTAATTGAGAATACCCATCTCTGAAATCCAAAACCAGTCACTATACTGAACCGCGAGGATCCGTGCACCGCACTAAATTCATTACATCAGCTCTCCAGAATGCATGCTGTTGCTCTGTTAGACCTGCGAAAAACCCACTCACATTCAGTTCGTCTATCATCTCTCTAGTTCCTGTCCTACTATGACTTAAACCGGGCGGACTCGCGCACCACGCTGTGCATGTTACTACGAATTTGTTCTGCCTTTAATCGTGTAACGGCAAATCGTTGATAAAACAGTCTCTACCAACTCAGCGACTTTCCCCCACACTAGGGATGCTATGCTACGACTCTAGCCTGGTGACTCACCGCTCCAATTTCTATTCATCTAAATAGGCGTTTCCCGAAATTGATTCCTTCCATAAAGAGATCGATGCAAAAAAAATTACAAACCCTCAAATCCCAAATCCCATATCCCCCGCACATCTCTTCCCCCATCTACTAGGTGATTCACCGCACCTACCTGATGATAATACACCACACCTACTCCGTTCTTAATACGGCCGCATCTGACATTCGGATAAAATAACTTCTCTTCATGAGCTCACCGAAGTTCTCCACGCTCCAATTTAGGTTTTTCTACTAGGTGATTCCTCGCACCTACGATATTCCTTAATAACATCCTTATTAAACAACCCTAATCCTTAATAACAGTCTGTCCATCAGCCTCATAAAAAAATTTCCCTTCGAGAGTTCAACGATGATCTCTCTCACTCTCCATTACAGCGTCACAACCAGGCGAATCGCTGCTCCGATTAGGGTTCTTACCAATATGAGATTCACAATTGATTCGCTGCACACAGCGACTAGACCCATAATAAAGCCAAGCAAATTTAAATTCTCTATTATTCTTCTCGTCCCCCATCTACTAGGTGATTCCCCGCATCCAGCAGGTCATATTATGTCACATGTGTGCAATCATCAATAGTTCTTCTCCACCTACGGAAATTAAATAGCCCACCGTCAACTCCCCGATATTCTCCCTCGAGACCATTCCGCTCGCTTCCCCCTTCTACCATAACTCGCCAAGGTGATTCCCTGATCCATGCTATCCATATTACCACATAGCTGCATCGTTGTCAATTATTCCAAGCTGTCACTTGTACAAAATAAAAACACCCTCAACTCCCCGATGTTCTTCATCGAGTCCCTCCTCCTTTAGTTCCGGACCCCTTCTATATTTTTTTCCGACAACTCAACCAGGTGATTCTGCGCACTTACATGCTCATGTTACTGTATACTTTCTCCCATCTTTAACGATGAATCAACGAACCGTCAACTCTCCAATATTCTCCCTCGCGACCCTTCCTCTCGCTCCTGCCCAGCTGTCGTCCGCTGCCGAGAGCACGTGCATTATCCGCCCGTCATCGGATACAGAATCCTGCAAGGGAATATTGATTACTGTGTGAAATATCGATTAATCATGATTATCGAATGGTCTACCTAACTACCGTATCTTGTGCAAATGCTAATCTCTTCACGAAAGATCTACGGCTTCACACTCTGTGCTCCTCCATCTAATCGATCCCCCCCCCTCCATACCTCTCCTCCCTCCTCCATCCATGCTCCTCTAGGCGTGTCCTCCTCCGTCTTGTTGTACGCGATGAGACGACATCTTCAAATAATATTAATATTTCCAATAAAGTGGTTCGATGATCAATCGACCAGCTAACTTCATTGATATCACCCCTTCTCGAAACTAGAAACCGCCCGGCATAAATGCGCAGTGTTTCATTATATGCCAGTGAATTTTTTTGTATATCTGTGCGGATTTGACAGTTGCATTGGAGCATAGCTGAGCATGGGTTAATACCGACAACTAGAAACCGAAAATCTCCAGTGAGCTAAAGTACACAGTGGGAATCTCTGAATTATAATGCAGTCCAAATTCTACATCCGTTTGTGACAATGCTAAATGTCATATTTTAAATTATCCCGAACATATCGCACAAACACAAACAGGTTGCCGGTTTCACCGCCACAACAAGCGTACAAGGAACTCTGCCGAACAATTCTCCGTCTTCTTGCAGTGAACTAAAACGTATAATTTTACAGTATAATCTTAACTAAAGCCGCTCCAATAAAATCAATCACTACCTTCCCCCCCCCCGCAATTTGAACTCTAGTCGATTTACGGTTTCACCACTACTACAAGCGCCATTTAAAATATGATTTTCGATTCGAGGCTGTCACCTGATTGGACTAACAAAGTCCCCAATCAATAAACATGTACCGTGCCTCTCCCATCTCCTCTGATCACTTCCACATTTTTACTCAAACGAGATGCCGGTCTAGATAGAATTCTGCATTTCAATGCTTGAATCACATTTGTCATAATAAGCCATTCTTCACACTAATCAATCAATCAATCAATATCTACCGTACCTCTTCCATCCCCTTTCCCTGATCACTCCCAGCATCGGTGTGAGACCCGTACCGGCCGCCAGGCACACCACAGCCCGGCTCGGGTCACATATCGGCGAGGATACAGTAGGCGGAGGGGGTACGGTAGCGTACGGTCGAACAGAGAAATCGATCGAGCCGATCGGGTCCGAGATGTGCACGAGATCATCTGTAATTTGGGATTACGGTAGGTTACGGTTAGAAAAAACTCGATAATCAGTACACATATCGCATATTTTCCCGTCACTTGTCAATGCATTTTTATTAATGTGCTCTTTTGGAGAAGAGTTATCGAAACAGCGAAAATTCGCTGAATCGCGCACAAGGAACAAATGTGTTTCGCGCAACCATCGAAGCTAGTTATCAAGCGAAGGAATCATTGAAACTCACTCTACGAAGATGTAAAAAAAACTACAACACATCAGATATCTCTGCCATATAAATCATACAGTTTTCCACAAATTCGGTACAAGGAGCTAATTGGTTTCGCAACTTATTCAAAGTAAAATTATGAGGGCTAATTTCAATTATTTCTTGAATTATTCACTAATTAAGTGCCCATCTATCCGCTTAAATTCACTGACCACGATCCTTTATGTTTCAGAACTACTATAAAGCACCCACTCCGCATTTGTTTGCAATGGTCGTAGATGCTTCACATCATACATACAAATAATAATTTCCTACAATATTTCCAATCCATCTCTCCAATCTGTCTCGATGGAACGATTCGTGGCCCCGGGCTAACACTCATGCCGTTTGAATGTATTACCTGCAGCAGTAAAATTTGTTTTTACAATCCCCTAACACCGTGATCTACAGTACTCCCTCGTCTTTGGCAAGAATACTCCTTGTAAGTTCACCCACTGGGAATAGTTAAGTTTCACAACTGCTTCAAAGTGTCCTAGCCACAGTTTGATCCAATCACTTCATGACTGTCGTCTCATTGTCAGAACACATTCATCCCTACATTACTTCCACATCTCCTTCTCACTTTACTCCAGCTTCTCAATTGCTGGAGCGATCACCCGATCCTCGTAAGCTCGTCAACAAGGAATCTCTATGTTTCGCAACTGTTCTAAAGCATATTGTCCACTGTTTGATTCAATATTCTGAAGTTTTTGGTTCAAACAAAAAATAATATCTTCCTCCAATATTCTCTTTGATTTCTAACGTCTCTTGAACCAATCAATACCCGGGATGCTGCCCCTTACAATACTCCAAACCGTTCCTCACCTCGCCCTTCCCTACAATAATACCGCATTCCTATAGGATACCGTACCCCTAATCATCTTACCTCTCTTAAATCTCTCAATGGCGGGCGTGACGACTCCACTCTCGTAATCTCAACTACTAGGAACAAGATTCACAGCTACCCAAAAGCCCTTTTCTTCCATTGCAATATAATCAATCTGTCATGTTCTTTCAAACAAATAATACTTTAGCACATTATTCTACGCTTCCGCATCACACTCCGCTTACTAGCGTATAACCAAGTCCATACATTATCTCCATAGTCTCTTCGACTACCGTACCCCACTCACCTCTCTTCAATCTCTCAATCGCTGGAGTAACCACTCCATCCTCGTAGATCTTGATGAGGAAGGCGAGCAGACGACCGGATGAGATGCGAGAGGCAACCTGCGAGATATGAGTTTCACATGTAACACAATAATGACTGATCGGGCATTCTTGAATATCTGACAAAATTTCTATAGCAGAAAGTCACAACGAAATCTACACCATAAAGTCAGATAAAGTAAGCACACAACCCATCCGTGATAAATTCATTGCTTGGCATTATCTCCGCTAGGTTAGCAGCTGCGGAGCCTCCCCCGCTGAGAAATTTAAGGTGCCCCCTGTAGCGGTGTGAATTTCTTGCTGTGGAGCTCCCTAACATAACTGTTTCGGAAATTGCGGAGCCCCCGTCAATTAGCGGAAAAACGATCACCTCGACACGTTCATTGGGAGCTTTCATCATGCAATGGACAAAAATCTCCTTCTTCGAACAACCAGCAACATTTTCCCCCTTTCATATTCTACCCTGATCATCTGACAGTTTCACGAGCACTTGTAGAGCCGTAAAACTACAATTCACTACAATTTTTGTATACTTTCCGAACCTCGAAAAAAATATGTGATATCCTCGGCCATATCTCTCCTATCGGCAGTATTTGGGTTTCACGAATATAATAAGAATGCTCTGGACGCTGGGCGACAATTGTTCTTCCATCCATCCATCCATCCAAACAGAATTAATATCCCAGAAACCCCGGAATTAGGAGCCTGATACCCGAATATTTATACAACGTGTAACCCTACCACTCACCTCCTCTATTCCCATCCATTCCCGTACCGCAGCTTTCAATGGAAATTTCCCAATGACGCAAACAAAAATCACTCACCATCCTCGTTTCACAACTTTTACTAATGTCTCTTACCAACATATTTTCAGTGCAATATTATTCTGAATTTCTATCATGAGAAATTCAGAATAATAGTGCACTCGCAAACTGTTCTGCCCCCTCCCCCTTACCTCTTCCTTTCCCAATACGGCAGATGCCATGCTAATTTCATCTTTACAATTTAAACTCCTTCTATCCGCCCTTTTTTCCACGATAATTTTCCAGCCATACTTCAGTTTCATGATCACCACAAGACCTCCATCACCTCCTCCTGCTCCCCAGAGCAGCCCTCCTCACACTTACCTCCGCATCCTACACTACAGTGCCCAGAAACACCCCCATCCCATTTCTACACCCCCCCCCACCTCCTTCAGAACCACTAATCTCACCTCCTCCTCCTCTCCTATCCATCTTCTCCCGCGCACGCCAGTGGAATGTTCCCATCACACCAAACAATTCACCCTACACCAACCTAGTTTCACTTGCTTCACTAATACCACTAGATATCATATTTTCAATGATAAACATGAATCGTGCAAATTTGATGCCCTCCTTTCTTAACCTCCACCCCCCCCCTTCCCTATGCCTCACCTCCTCCTCCTCTCTTCCCATCCATCTTCTCATCGCGCCCGTCATCGGAATCGGCGTGTACGGACGGCCGACTTGCGAGGCTGAAAGAGGAGATATAAACATAAATAAAAATAAAAAAATTTAAAATCATAAACTGCTGTAGTATACAACAATTTCTTGCGAGGCTGAAGGACGAACAATTATTGTATTTGAAAATGACAACCCGCGTCGATTGCTTCAAATAGCGCTCAGCGAATGCAAAGTGATAGTGTAGCGCGAAGCCAACTTGTCGAGTAGAACACCAATTTTCGCGATGAAGATGCAGTATCATTCGTTAAATTATTGGAACCGTAGCGATGGAACTAATTGCTTGCTTCCAGCGGTCTACGCCTATCAAGTTGTAGTGTAGCGCTAAACTAACCACTTGTAATTCAAGTTGCGAGAAAAATAGTTCACTTTTATTTAGCACTTGTGCCTTAAATAACTCATGATTGGCGTACGAGCAATACCAAGGGATAGTGAGGCACGAAACTAACTGCTTGCTAGGCTGCAGGGAGGATGAATTTGAGTTCTTAGAATATCAACGCATATTCATATCGCAACCGACAGTGAATAGAGAATACATAGATATGCTACGGCCTTAATATCACTCGTGCCCACAGCGAGAAATCGAATAGGCAATGTCGCAATTACGAAAGCGCAGTGGGGTCTGATCATTCAGGCTAATAAACAAAGAATATAAGGATACACTGTGGCAGGAACCTCACAGGTGCGGCAGATTTCCAATTCGCGTATTCACTATGACTGAACGAGGTAGTGGCAATGTATTGTTTTATATTGCTCACGTAAATAAACTAAGAATATGAGGATACACTGTGGCATGAACTTCACTGGTGACACAGAGCGCTAATTTGCGTATTTATTCACTAATAGTTACTCATCACTCACTATCACTGCGCAAGGCTTTGCAGGAAATAAAATTGATGTAATTATCAGGCTGTGACCACTACGCATCGCCCATGCTGATATATATAGAATACAAAGATAAACTGAGACATGTAGCTCACTGGTAACACCGAGCGCCACTTCGCGTATTCACCATGACTGGGCTAGGTTGTACAGTGAATGAATTGTTCTAATTAGCACTAAATAGTCATCTCGAATCGCACTCAGTAACAAACTACGAATACAAAGAAGCGCTGAGACCTGAACCTCACTGGTGCCGCAGAGCGCTAATTCGCGTAATCACACCATACCAGGTTGTGTACGGGAATGAATTGTTGTATTAGAAGAACGTGCGTACGCGCTACGACGCTGAATCGCTCACGCCGATATCTTAGGAGTACACCGGGACACTGTGGCATGAACCTCAGTGGTTCCGCAGAAGGCTAATTCACCTATTACGTCAGCTTGCACTAGGCTGTAGATTAATAATGTTTTCCCTCGGACCACACAGCTGTATCGCTCCCTATCATTGAGAGAGAATACAGATCGATGCTGCGGCACGAATCTACCTGCTGGACTTACAACAATTTCAGAGTTTTATTATGGATATTTTTTCTCGAAATAAACCTCGAGGTGTATTGCTCACTCCCCATCGGCAATGATAATAGTAGGGAAGTAGAAACTCGGCTCTCATAGCGCTCTCAAATTGCGAGTTCGGAGACTTTTTTTCAGGAGGGGAAACGCAAGGCGCATTGCAATTTCCGGAACTTCTTCGGTTTCTGGCCCAGTCAACAACCGCTCCGAATGTGGAGGGGGTGGGGAATGAGAATGGTAGGGAGGGAATACTCTGCGAGAGAAGGTTGGGCCAAAAACTGAAGAAGTGCCCAATTTCCTACCAATCAAATGATTAATCGTACGCGTGCAGCACCGATCTCACTGCTGCATATCGTCCTAAGTAAACGACGCCAGGTAGAGGCACACAACAAAGATATTTACGAGAAATTCAATGACTAACCTGCTGCCATAAGCGTTTAATAAGGAACCGAAAGGTCAAAGATCAGCACCAAACAGAATGACAATACTCCTTATTGACTTGCAGGCAGAAGGATCTCAATGCATCGCTTCTACCAATCACACGCAGCAACTAACGAGTAATGAAACAAAGCAAGAACTCAAAGATCACTGTACTCTCTCGAGACATAGGATGCATTTTTAATTGACGAATTCTCAACCATATCACTGACACCAGTCAACTACGGCATTCAACCATCTCTTGCAGCTCCAATCAACCGGCTTTCGAGCATTTACACCCAACTAGCACTCACACACTAGCGTCCGCTTAATTAGGGTTCAAGGATAACACATCAAATATTAAAGATCAAAGATCATCTCTCACCTCCCTTCCTCACTCTCAGCTCGACATGGTGCCCCAGTGGCACGCGTACACTAGCTTTCAGTTCAAAATGGCCATATTCACCCAATCACTATCACAGTCTACCACCGTAGTTAACAAGCTATTGAAGCTCCAATCAACCAACCACTTATAATTTCAGCAAATATCAAAGATCAAAGACCAATTCCTGACCTCCCTTCCTCACTCTCAGCTCGACATGGTGCCCGACGGGCACGCGCACACTCGCCGTCTCGTCCGTCTCCACGATGAGCAGAAGACTGTCGCGGGGCGGTGCCTTGAATAATAATAACATATAATTAATAAAATAAAATGGCAAAATGTATCCCCCCTCCCTCATTTATTCAATTATCTCGCACTGTTTATCCCCCCTCTATTTATTCTCATTTTCACCGTTCCTAAGACGAGCAGCAGACTGTCGCGATGAGGGGACTGCAAATAGTAATAATAATGAACAATGCATAAAAATATGGTGTTTGGTCTATATGCGTGCCAAAAATCATTGCCACAGAAACCCCGGCGTACTCATAGCCGCGGTGAAACACAACTTCACAGAAAAATGCGAAGGCAAATTTGCGAAGCTGTTTCTCAAGATCCGGAACTGCTGTGACTCCACAGAATCTGACAGCTGAAGGCGCTTTTCCGTTTCAGCAATCACTATTCACGCGTCTATCTCATCTCATGCAGTAACATCATGCCATATATTGTAAATCCATCATAAACTCTTGGATACACTGCGCGGCTCCTCGTTTCACCTATTGCACATCAACCAACTGTTCCTCGAAATTCAATAGTTTTGGAGATTATATCAGCATTCAAAATACTAAAGATCTCCTGCACCTCCACTCTCCTTTCCCATCATTGCTTTCCACCTTCACGCATCTTCTGAGCTTCACCAACCCCAGATAAGCGATCTTTCCGGCTCCATTCAATGGTTCTTCTCCACCCATCTCTAAAATCAATTACACATTCAACCCATCCTACCCCTCTCCACGTCTCCCCAATCGCTCAGCTACTTCGGCGTTTCACCCACCACACAATAATCTTTCCCAGTGCCGTTGGTAGTCGTTGAGAAATTGGCCTCCGATATAAATCAATAAAGAATCTTCTCGTCACATCTATCTAAATCTCGCCACTCCTCCTCCCACAAACCCACTGTCCCTTCTATGTTTCACCCAGTCCTCCTCATCAGCTTTCTTCTCACCGTAATCTGACTGATGTAGGTGACAGTTGTAAAATTACAATCTCGCACCATGAGTCTTACCGTTTCATTCATACCTATTATGGGTAATAAATAGTGCACATGGCTGATATCGAACAATCGAATACTTACCAGCACTTCCTTCGTTGCCCTTATGATTTCTAGATTTCCCCAACCGTTTTTATGCTTCACCCACTCATCTTTGTCCACTTTCTCACTTTCAAATGATATCCTGCTTAGACTGAATTCCTAACCCCAATTATGTTTTTCGGCTTAATTCAGCTTCTTGTCATCTCCCTCGCCGCAGTGAGAGATTCGCAATCTCCCCCACCCTACATTTTTACGCCCTTATTCCTTTTTCAATACTCACCAGACTCATGGCCTCATAATCTCCATCCATCTCCTTATCTCCGCCCTCCCTCATCCTCGCTGACGGCAGTGAGGGAATTTTCCCACTTTTCTACGCCCCCCCCCCCTACGACCCTATATGGAACGTCCACTCCCCCCACTTCATCATTCTTCGACCCTAATATATGCAATATGATGCTCACCAGACTCATGGCCTCATAATCTCCCTCCATCTCCTCATCTCCTCCCTCTCTCATCCTCGCTGACGGCAGTGAGGAATGACGAGCGATGCGGAGCACGCGCGCCTCGTGGAAGGATAGGGCTGGAAAGGGGAGGGGGATTGATCTTTGATCTCGGAGAAATCAGTATTAAAAACCCATCGCATCAAATCGTCAAAGCGCTGGACAAGCGTAGCTGGTATTTTTTGGCTTCATCATTACCACGTTAGGTCTGCTTCGCACTTTGAACCATTGAAAAGGTGGCCATCTCTGGATAAAATACAATATGCCTGTTCACCACCATACAGCCAATGCGTGATATTCTAGCGATAACGTAAGAAACGCGTTACATTGGTGCTCAAAATATATGTCGTTAAATACTCACGTGGCCTATTCCTCCCCGGGTACCTCTTTTACTCTATTACTCTATTATTTCTAACCCACACCATTTCTGCGTTTCACACTCACTATTACCTCAGTAGAAGCCAGTATCGAATGTTTTTTTAAAATAAATTTCATTTATAATAAATATTTTCCAATCACTCACGCGGTCGCTCCCTCACGGTGCACCTCGTCTGCACCAACTGGCTCCACTGGCTAATTCGCAGTTTCACCCGTTCTACTCCTACTCGAAAATCGGCGCCTTACCAATGTTATTTTGTACTCGTATTGCAAACATCAAAATCCATAAATCCAACAATATCAAATCTCTCTGCTTCCATACCCGCACTCCCCATGCTCCCTAACCCGGCGCACCTAGCACGCAGCCTTTCCTCATTGTCAAGTGCACCCCGTAAGTATCAATACGGCTGGGCTTTAGAATTCACAGCGATTTCGCCGTTTCACCCGTACTATTCCTAATCGAAAATCAAGACGTTGCTAATAAGCCTCCTTTTTTTCGAAGCCTCCATTTAAAAAAACTACAATATCCTTATTTTAAATTACATAATTAAATACTCACGCGGTCGCTCCCTCACGGTGCACCTCGTCTGCACGAACTGCAGCCCGACGGCGTCCTCGGCGGAGGGAGAGAAGTCGAGTCTGCGATGGACGAGATTGAGGATGCAGGAAACTATCTGGAGTTCTCAAAAGGTCTTCTCATTCTTACTGGTATGTAAAGTCGAGCCACGCATCTATTATATAGAACAACATTTTCCTGCTTTAATGAGAATGTGAAACCGGAAGCAGACGGGGATTGAATGACCAGCTGAGAAAAGCTAATTCTTGAAATTTTGACGAATAACAAACACCAGCGAGTTCCCTGCACTACCTCCTTGTCTTATTCATGACTCCGCATTCACTTCAATGGTGCTAAGTGATTGAGTCGAGGAAAAATACAATAAAATTAACTACACAAACTCTTTTTTAATAATAAACGAATTATTATAATTATAATTAATTAAAATAAAGACCCTCACCTGATTCTCGCCTGCTCGTCCACACTCACGACGAGGGAGGAGGAGGGAGTGAAGGAGGTGGGAAGCGGGTCTGCAATTCGATATTTTGATTTCAAGGCAAGAGAATATTACCGGGTTTATGCCACTTGATCTATTTCACGTAAATGGGACATAATAAAATATGTATAAATTAAAGCTCTATGTTCGACGTTTCCGCAATCGAACCAATGAGATTCCTGCTCAATCACTTCGATGTATCCAGCCAATCGCCAGAAAAATTCATTTTAACATTTAATGGGGTGATAATACCCGCAAAAGGCAACGGCAAAGGGTTACCCCGTATTCAAGGCACTTTCGTCCCATGGGAGCTCACTGCTAGGTCAGACTATTTTTACCAGCTAAGCGAGAGAAAAAAACCAATTGAGCCCGTTGAGTTACCGTTACATCCTGATACTATGTGCATAGAATAAAATGCCATTCAATGATACACTGCGATTTTCTTGAATAAAATATAAAATGTACAACCTACACTCACTGACGAACTAATATCTGCTAAATGAGAAAATCATAATTGAATCAGTGGATTTCCTGCTACATCGCCTCGCTATATCCAGAAAATCGCAAGGCATTCAATGGACCAAATCATCCCTTTTCAGAAATCAAATCCCAATTGCACCCGCGGAGTTCCCGTCCTATCGACTAACTAAATCTTGAGAATTGCTAGACATTCAGTGATCGTCCGAATTAATTCTCAAATAATAACAAACAATGAACTCATAGTCATCTTACTCGGTAAGCTAATATCCGCTAAATGGGAAAATTACAATTGAGCCCGTGAGTTTCCTGCCCCATCGCCTCGATGTATCCAGAGGACCACAATTTATTCAATCTGCACCTCTTTCCTTTTTCTCGAATAAAATATTCAAAACTGTCTTGTGAGCCCGCTAAATGAACAGGAATTAGCAAACCTATAAACAGTGCTCTATCGAGTGCCCGTAAGCGTTGAAAATGCGAGTTTTAAAAAATAAACACGTGAGTTTCCTGCATCATCGCCTCGATATATCCAAAGAGTAACAAGTCATTCAATGAACAATACAATTCTTTTTTTAAGAAACAAATCGGAAAACGGAATTCCTGTTCTATCGATTCTCACTATCTAGAGAATCGCCAGTCACTCAATAATGCGCGGAAACCATTATTTAACAAAAGTGCAAGACATCCTACACGACGCCCTGGTGAGCTATTATCCGTTAATGAGAATATTACAATTGGATCATTGAATTTCCTGCTACATCGCCTCGATATATCCAGACAATCACAAGCCATTCAATGCACCACTTGCCCCCCCCCCCTTTCAACAAATCCTAATTTCACCCGTTAAATTTCCGTCCCATCACCTCATCATATTCAGTGAATCGCATGCCATTCAATAGTTTAACCTGGAATGCTTGTTAACATTGTTTTTACCCAACCCGCTCCGTGCTTCACATCCTAGTCACATTTGGAGATCCACACCGTGGATTAATGAAGCGTCAGCACGTTCGTCTAACAAATAAATAAACATGCTCACCCCACTTCAGCTCCAGCGGACTCCGCCCGTCCATCGTCTTCACTAGCAGACGCAGGAATGTCTGCAAAGGGAGGAGTGATGATGCCGTATCCCACTCTACCGTAGTGCCTTATCATCCGAAGAGTAGGCAACCCACCCTCTACATACCGTTCTGAAGACTATGAAGTTCACAACCCTGTATTTACGTGTTTCAAGGACACGGTTGGTAATTATCGAAATGATCAGTCCACCACTTTCTTTTCGGAACAAAATAAACAAATTTGTATTATACACATTACTATATTAGGCTGCGTGATTATCCGGGTATAATTATGCCTCTTTCAGATACAGTAATCCTTCAAGAATCAATCCTACCGTACCTCTCCGACACAATATCTTCTCACTCGGTTACAGTCCCTCCTACCGTATCCTTTATTAATCAATCGTACCTCTCCGACACAATGGCTGACGCACTCCCTTCTCAGCGTCCGCGCATTCCAATGGGACGGGCACGCAAGCAGCACCGAGTGAGGAGAGGGGGAGGTGGCACTGCAAAATAATTAATAATTGTTACAATGTTTATAACCGATCGACAATGTAACTGATCGTGAGCAATGCCCCGTTGTGATATGGTCACCATGAAACTTCTAATGTGCAGTTGCAAATGGTAAAAGGAAAGAATATGATGGAAAAATATTTAATATAAACATTTCAATTTTCGTTAATATTTAAAATTTTAAATATTCAACTAAATCTTATCGGCAACATGCCTCATCGCTATTATACGCGAAACTTCACATGATCGGGATGAATTGTAACGAGCTCGAATATTTTTACCACCTCAAGAAATCCCATGGATTGCGTTTCCCATTTCCCACATGGAAATACCCAACCCACGAAACGAGCATTCGCCATGTACAACCTCTATTTAAAAAAAATTTTCATCTCAAACCCGGCGCGTCTAGATCACTCCACCCACCTTATATTGTGGGAGTCCATGGTGGAATGGGCGAGGGCACTCATCTCTCCCTCCGCTCCCCTGGTCGATGCCTCTCCCTTGCCGGCCATGTCGTCATCGTCCAGAGTAGATGGACCAGGAGGGGGTACTGTAATTGGATGGGTGAGGGGAATACGGTCCGGATACTCTAACGAGCACGGTAGTGAAGGTACTGAAATCGGGCAACGGTACGGACATATGCATTCCAAGGTCAATTAGTCTCCCTAAAATAGCAGCCATCCGATAAATCATTCAAAAAAAGGCTACCAACACATGACCAATCCCTGAAGCACACAAGTGTCAGGACAATCGAATCGACTTTCCCTTTCTGCCAGGAAGGCGCCAAAATTGTAATAGTTATTCCACGAAAGATGAACCGTCCATTGCTCAACAAGTTCTCACTCGGATATTGACAACTCGTTGAAAACTCATATCACTACCGGGTGGCAATCAGGTCGGAAATAGTTCAATAATTCCGAAAATCACTCACACTTCACCGCACCGAGAATTCTCGCTCTTTAATTGTGCTTATTTATTACTACTGTTATTATTGCTATTAATATTGCTACTATTAGAGTTTCTAATAACTAAACAATTTCGAAAATCACTCACATTTGGCCGTATCGAATTTACCCATGATACACAACAATACCGAGTCAGTTATTAGCAAGTTATTTAAATCAGTTTCGAAAATAAATAAATATTTTCACTCACACTTCGCCGTGTCTCCATCGAATCTGCCCACGATGCACGCCTTGAGCATGCTGTCGTAGTTCACCCACGAGTGGTACTGCAAATTTTTTATTATTTATAATATTTACAAAAATGTTTTACACCATTTGAGTGCTTTGTTTGAGTGCCTTGCAATAAAAGTTCACCCACGAGTGGTACTGGAAAAGTAATATTATTTCCAAACTTAAAAATACTTTCACATCATTTGAGCGGGCTATAGAAGGACACCCATGCGTGGTACTGGTAAGAAGAGAATTGGCGTTATTGTTAAAAATCGTGACCAGAGCTCGTATCGTAGGTCTCTCTTTGTTCGGGATATCTAGGAGACATGCAACTCAACAATGCCTGCTATGAATAAAAAACTATTTTCGAATGTATTTAAAAAGTAGCCTCCCCGGTATGTGTTTCAAAAGCGCTTGAACCGATAACAGTGAGGCGTGAATTAATGACAGATCTTCATCGTTGAACAAAAACAAATATATACCGTACTCGACTAAAACTCTGGCTACCATACCTGATTGAACAATCCGGCTACCGTACCCATTCACAAATCCCGACTACCGCACCCTCCCTAATTCCAGGCTACCGTACCTGATTGAACAGTCCGGTCGCGTCCGTTCCCGCTGCTCGCATCAATTCGGGCACGCCGCCCGGGTGGTACTCCAGATAGGGGCTCACATCGTACACCTGATAAAATTAATAATAATATTACATATTATGTATTTTGGTTCAAATATCGGTTAATCCGTTCAGTGAACCTATAACTTATCGACTGGTGCAGCTTATATTTTTATTGACATCAATGAGATGAGAAGATCAACTAACTTGTGTCACCGAATATTTAGTGAAAAATGTGAAACCCCAATGAATTATGAAACACGTGAAGCTTTGATTATGTCATGAATTCTTGTTTTTGAACTCCTACTCCACTTTTCTGATCTTTTAATTTATTTGTGTTTCACAGAAATCTCAATAAATTCAATCGCGGTAGAAAGATAATGTCATTCTGACCAAAACCAACTAATAAAAAAACCATGCTTTCCACTTTCTCCGTCCACGGAGTTACTTGAAATTACCTTACCGCTAACCAATCGATACTACCGTATCCCCCCATTCGATAGTCAATATACCGGTATAATTTAATTAAATCAATACTACAGTACCCCCAACCAATCAATACTAAATTAGTATAACTAATGTATTCCTCAATAAATATTCGACACCGTACCTGTCCGAACAGGACCACCCAGCAATCTCCCTGCTTGTTGTGCTTCATCAGCTCCTCCGCGCTCACTTTCGGCAGTCGAGCGGACGCGAGGTTCTGAGAGATCAAAGATTAAAGATCAATGATCAAAGATTGACCATCACATTTATTACAATGACATTGTAAGCTAACAATCATGTTTTAAATGAGTTTACTCAGAAGATGATTGGGAGCAGTTGCACTTGGCTTTCAACAACTTGATAAGTATGCTAGAGGTCAAACTCTTGGATCTTGCCCAACTCAACATTCGAGAAAAAAATTTTTTTCATTGCAACAAAAGCTTTGACCTTTGGGTTTCGTCACATCATTAAATAAGAAATAGGCCGAGTACTCCTATTATATTCGGGAATGCTAGACTACTTCAAAAATCAGCAGCACAAACAACAAAATAAAGAATGAAGAAGGAGCATCTCTAATTTAATAATATTCTCACGGTCTTCTGACTGGCAATGAGTATATGTAGATAAATATATAGAATAGCTCACCTTGCCACTGCTCTTGTGTATCCAATCCAGCAGTCCCTTCCCTCTCGGCAGGGCCACCTTCACACGGCCGTACTCGCTACGACCCACCGGGGCTTTCTGAAATAGTTTGCATTTTTTTTTACATTTAAACAACTTTATCAGCTGGGGATATTCTGATGTTAGGATTCTGAAATAGCAGTAGAGCTCAACGATCAAAGCACTGTGACGCAAGATAGTTTCTCCTAAAATGTAAGTGCTCATACGATTCCGCCTTCAATTATCTATTATAACGCGTTGCCGAAGAATAATCTAATAATAGCATTTGTGATGTAATATGAAATACACTTCCGCATCTCTAATGAATTGTTGCTTGTCGACCAGAAATAAATGTAGAAAGAATCTAATTCATTCTTTTTCCTAGCCAGTTTTTGTTTCACTAGTGCATAAGATGAGGAGTAACAGCGTTTCATTAATTATCTGTCGTCATCTAGGACAATAAAATACTACCAACAAAATAATATTTAGTAATTAAAACCAACCGCGGTGAGACCACCGGGCGTCGGTACTTGCAGACTCATTCCTTCTTCTCTTTTCGTCGTTTTTGGCTGCTGTTCCTCCTCCTTTTCCTCGCTTTGCACTTTGTTTCCCTTAATTTAATTTAATTTAAATATTAAAATTAATTAAAAATCTAAAATTAAATAGTACTTTGCACATGGTCGCTCCCATCGCGAGGTTGATAGGAAGCTAATAACAGGGGTGGGGGATACTACTCCTTCTTAGCCTGAGGCTATTTGTGCGCGGGATTGCGTGAGCGAAAGACGGCAAAATAGATGACGAGATGACTAGAGAGGATTCCCACGACTCGTGCAGACTTCAGAAGATTGGAAGACGTGACTTCGACGGAAACCACTAACCAGTAACTATTCCCTCGCTGTAAGTGCGAGAAGTGCTCTCATTTCCTCCCTCGTCCCTCTCTCTGCCCCTGTTTCTCCTCTCTTCTCACGGCTTCTCTTTCTATTCTATGAAGTGGGGACGAATTTTGTCGATACGCAAGCGCATTGCACTATTAGGAGTAGAGTTCGGGCGGACTTGTGGTCTTGTTATCGAGAATTTCTCTAGTTTACCCAGCTACCATGACAGGTTCACTAGTAGTAAAAAATTCAAAGGGCAATACCCTACCATACTATATCGAAAGTTTACCTCCATACACGGAAATCAACACGAAATAACAGATAAAACAAAGAAGAATCAGACGAGGGCTGATCCTAGAATCCTGAAAAGTTTCAGAACGTATTTCTTACAGTACCTCAAATATTTCCAATCATTAACTGATTTTTAAAATTTATTTTCTTTTTTTTTCTCCAATTTTTATGGGTCACAGAAAGGTTCAAACACATACTAAAAAGACACTACAATACCCCGGAGTGTCTACAGAAACCAGAGCAAAGGTCAGATCTGTTCACTTTCGGGGAGTTTCTCCCTCTGTGAATCAACATCGCTCTTATTCCACATAATAGACGCCTTAGCCCCCTCGCCTCCTCCTCCGTCTCCGCGAAAAATGCTCAAACACTGTTGAATGGACACCTCTGATTCGTCACGGCGTCTCTGACCCCTCGGGCTCCCCTAATAATTTCGTACCCCACATCACGTACATTCCGCAGCTTTCTTCAAGTCGGCATCCTTTGATCTACCCTTGAAATATGCTACCAGGTTCGTTCTCCCACGTGAAGTTAATTTCATTCACACGCATGCTGATATGATTCTGGAAATCTAGGTACGGAATAAATAGCAGATAGTGATAAGAAATTGTTCTGCAGAAAACAAGAGGGGTGATTCAATGTGGGGTTGCTACAAGATTCCCAAAGCATCATGATTTGGTGAAGAATCTTAAAAAATCAAGAAAAATAAACAAACTCTTGAACAAATGTCCTCTTTCTTCTATTTCTTTTCCAATCCCTCTTTCATGCCCCTACCGCTACTTATCTCGAATTTTTTAAAACTAAAAATACGACCTAAATGTAAGCTCAGTTTCTCATACCGCTACCTAACCATTCAATTCAGTCTTTCTCCTCCTCTTCTCCCTCTTTCCTCCCCCCACAATTCCTGACTGCGCAATAAACTGAAAATATAACCTCAAGCTTCATATACTTATCTATTTTCTCATCTCAATGTCTTCACCGTAACCATTCAATTCAGCACTCCTCCTTCTCCTCTCCCTCCTTCCTTCCCCCACCACTTCCGACTGCGTAATGGACGAGCAGGCGACGTGGTGCGGCTGCGGATACATGCAGCAGGCACTGGGGCGTAAGTGTGATTAATGGAAATGAATATATCCTCGTTTTTGTTATGCGAATAGTGTTTTAATAGCATGATAGCGGCAGATCGTTAGATTCTGTGAGACAAATGGATATCTTGAAATTATGTTTCTCACTTTTCTGTGCTGTATCGTTATAGCCATGGTCCAATCTCCTTTGACTCTGCAGTGAAACTCAATCCCACCTTGGACTGATTCATTTCAGAGTTTTCATTGTAGAGAATGCACACATGTATCTCGTACCGTGACGGACGAATTTTCTATCCTTCTTCAATCGATAATTCATGTCGGCTACAGTATCCTCCTAATCAATCGATATTTGCAGCGTGCGTGGGAGGCGAGTGTCCGGATGGGTACATGTGCATCTGTGATTACTGCTGTGAGTTGGATCTCGACCGCTAACCAATTGATATTACGAATCTACAGTAATACACCCGAGTAGACTCTAATTTTGTGATAGTATCTAACGAATAGCCCTTCCATCATGGTGTTTTGAATGAAAGGCGAATGAAGAACAGTTTTCTTCACATTAACTGTTCCATTACATGACATTGGATATCACTGTATCAATATCCTGAGATGGCTACCCTACCGTACTCTACCGTACTCACTCTTAGGCGAGGGCTGTATGGACGACTGCTACGATTGTGCTCTCTACGCTCAATTCTGCAACAACACCAACTACTGTGATCTGAGGCAGAAGTGCAAGGTGAATATTACCAATTGTGCAGTATTGTGCTTGGTGCATTGTGAACAACGCATATTGTGTGCAGACATACATATAATTAGTCACACATATAGTTATATCAGGAATTAGAAATTTCTAAAACGTATTGTGGTCTGAGGCAGAAGTGCAAGGTACTGTTGTTTCGAGTAAGGCATCGATCGATATTGAATACGGTATCAAAGTAGACGGTAGATAGAACCAACTACTGTTGCCTGGAGTAATACCGCACTATTACAACAACGGAAACTAATGTGACTTGTGAGCACAAGATAACATTGAAAAGGTAATACAGAAGTTATTAGTGTATCTAGGATTGGCCATGAAAAAGAAATCGCCAGAGTTCTGATGATCATCCTTTCAAGAATGTTGTGAAACTCAACCGAACCTTTTGCCATGCGTGAACATTTTGAATCTTGGTGACGTGTGTAAATCCATCATTGTAGCATAATTGTTGTTCTTCTTATAAAAAACGAAAACATCTGTGAACAGCCAAAGAAAACATTGAAAAGGTAATACAGAAATTATGAGAGGTGATAAGAAAAAGATAAGAAATAGAAATCGGTGGCATTCTTATGGCCATTCTTTCATGAATGCCGTGAAACTCATTCGAACCTTTTGCCATGAGTGAACATTTCAAATTGAGAATCTTGGTGACGTGTGTAAATCACTCATTGCAGCGCACGTGTGGTATTTGCATGGACGCCGCCACCACGTAACCCATCGACGACCGTATTCTCCGATTACAGTATCCTGACCCGATCGACAACTGATTTTTTTCTTTTCTCTGCCTTACCGTAATTGAAATTACCGTATGCTGCGGCACTGAATTCTTCATCCGCTCTTTGTTGTCAATTATGTATGTGTCCTTACTACAGTATGCTTACATAACCGTCATAATCGATTCCGTATCGACTACAGTACTCCTGATCTATCGACAACTAACTTTTCTCCCTGTCACCTTCGTTCAAACGGGTTCTTTCTTATGTGATAAATGTGGCTGCTGCTCACGTCATTGTCGAACTGCGTTCAAGAGACGCACTCTCTCTCTTCTCTCTAACCGGTGGAAAAATACGTGAAATGAAGAGACGATTACTCGTATTTCGAACTGTCTGTGCAAGAGTGTCACCGTTTCGTTCCCGTTGCTCTGCCTCTCTTCAATTACCATGCTCTCTCGCTGTCTCTTGCCTCTTCATTTTCTCTTCAGTCAGGGAAGCGAGAGAACGTGCGAAATTGAGAGAGTCAGACACGAATGAAGAGAGTCTCTTCACAGATTGTGACAAGAACGCAGAAGATATTCGGCAAGCACACTAATTTCTTTAGTGATAGTGATCTAACAATGACCAACAACCACTGTAATTGATCAGAATTCACTGTAGTTCCGGCACAATGTTCAATTGAAATGACCATGTGATATTTTCTTTGTGTTCACTCCTGATTCTTCAATATTGTTGCTTCAGTATTGCTGTTTGACCTTCAGAAGATTCAATTCGTTGTATTCAATTCACAAATCACCCTCCTCAAGATAGAACCTTTCCCAGTCCATCAATAATGACTTGAGATCAAAGAAGCAAATATTTAACCCCATGGCGAATAGTGTTGTTATGGCCGAGTGTCACTCGACGAGTGAATTCACTCCTCGAGTTCATTTTCCACCGACTCGGTCTGCGCGCTCAGCTCGGAGTGAAATGGTGAAATTGACTCCGGAGTTCTAATCCACTCCGGAGTGAATGCTCGGAGTGAATTTCGTTCTCTCATTTCTCGTTTCCGAAGGTCTATTCGTGGTCTCTTTCGACCAACCCTATCGGCCGCGTAGACTATGAAATGACTCCGGAGTTGAACTCCGGAGTCAAATTTTGCTCGCGAGTCGAACAAAGGAATTCACTCCGGAGTGGATTAGCACTCCGGAGTTCTTCAATCATTTTCACTCCGGAGTGTCGAGTAACTCGGTCTAACAACACTAATGGCGAAGCTCCTTTTGCTATGTCCTCAACTTCCCCCAGATCAGCTGGTCAAATACTAAATACCCTCTTCAAGCTACTCAAGTGTGACGCTCGAAAACAACTATTGTCCAAGTGATCCTCCCAATCCATTCAATCATCTCCCTACAACCTATCAATAGGAGTATTCGGCAAATTCGATCCATTTCGCGGTATTTCATCCGATTCGCATATTTTTGGGTGCGGTTCATTCACGCGTCTTGCAGAGTTGTCTCAATGCTCAATTTGCAACACGGGAACCAGCCCATTACTGCATCGTATTCATGTTCAATTCATCTTCTACGTGTATCCATTAGCATGAACAATTTTGTCCCTTTTACCAGACCACTCTGCACCCCTTTGAACAACTTTTACGTTGGAGTGAGCACTTTTCATTAGAAGAGCGCATAATTTACGGCATGAAGTGATCAGGAGTTGAGAGTAGTTTATGGCCCCGTGCAGTGTTCACCACTTCTTAGTTCTTATCAGTAAGAGTGCAAGTCGAACTTTGGGGCGTGAGAAGTTGCGCAAAATTTATCATTTAGTGATAAGAGCCAGACATTCCTCTCCTTCAAGGAGTGTTCCTCCATTAGAGTGACCACTCTTATCAGTAAAAGTGCGAATTGAAGAAAGCATGAGTGAAAGTGCGTCTGATTTACTGCCTGTGATCGTTCTGACCTCTCACTTTTCTCTCGCTCTCTCCAATTCGCATGCTCTCTCGCTTTCTCTGACCGGCGAGAGATGATGTGAAATGAAGAGAGTCTGATGGACGAAATTTGTATTTGTTTCTAAAATTCCCATACTTCGTGCCACTCAAGTGAGATCGATTACGAGGTTTTGCACTGACCATGAAACCTAATTGGAACCGATCAGTTCCAGAGTTCAGAGAAGCAAGGTTGATCATTCGCTGTTTGAATGCCAAACAAATTTCGAAAATACTCACTGATATCGTTAACCAATCATTATGGTCCTTGAATCCTTCAGGGTTCAGGGTAAGGGTTCATCTCTAGAGTTCAACAACCCAAGGTAGATCACACCTCCGATTTGACCTCCGATCCCACGCACGCCTTTCCTTCTTGAGTTCAATCCCTTTGGCAACTCTTTCCTTCCTTCCCATCCCTGGCTCTCCCACATTTCCCTTGTCTCTCGCCTGTCTCCCACTATCATTACCGCATCACCCCTTTTGCCCCCGGTTTTTACTCTATCTCGTTGCTCTGACCCACTAGAGACAAGGCAAAGTGAAGAGACGAGACTCTCTCAATTTCACCCGCTCTCTCGCCGGTTAGAGTGAGCGAGAGAGCAGGCGGAATAGAGAGAGTTAGACAGTTCGCTCAGTTCGCTCGATGGCTTTTCGATTGTCAATGCCTTCTCACACACTTTGATTGCTGCTATTAACTGCGTTCGACCAGTTACCGGGGGTGTATTAGCGTGTTGTTAGTATTTGAGTTGCCATTTTATCCAATAGAGTCTCCCGTTTTCGAAGATAGCCAGTTACCGGGGGTGTATTTCGCCGTATTGTTAGTATGTTTTTTGAGTTGCCATTTGATCCCATTAACTAGTCTCTTTTCAAAACTATCCGACCAGTTAGATACCGGGGGAGTATTGGCATTGTTGTTAGTATGCTTTTGATTTGGCATTTTATCCAATTGACTAGCTTCTTTCCGAAACTATCCGACCAGTTACCCGAATGTATACCGAATGTCCCGAGAGCATTCATACATGCATCTCATAAGCATGCTGTGATTAGATACTGTATCAATTCCATTGGATTTGCGAGATCGATTGATAAGCCCCTCGTTTCTTGCATCAATCGATATCGTTTCAGATGCACCTTCTCCCCTCCCTCCTCCTTCTCTCCCTCTCCGTCCTCTCCTCTCTCGCGCAGAAACAAGTGCCCGACCTCCCGCCACTCGGCGACCCAACCTGGGAGTGCGGCACCGATGAGGTATGGTAGTTACAGTTTCCTAAGAGTTACAGAGTACCCTGAGATCCTTGGGGGTTTGGGGGTCCTTGAGATGCCTGAAGTAAGGAGGTGGGGTCATTGAAATTCTCAAGGGTAATCACCGGCGCATTACTTAGAACCCATCCATCATCTTTTTGAGCATTCGGTGAAACATATCTAGATGCCGCAAGGCAGAATGAATAACCATTCACGAATTTCGAACCCATTCTCGAATGAATAACGAACATTGAGCAATTTTGTGACACTGCCAATCCTTTCCAATCCTCAAGGTTTTCCCTTTTCCCCAATGAAACACAGTAATCGATCATCAAGCTACCGTAATCCCTCATCTTCCTCTCAGGACACGAAGCGCGTCGCCGAGGCCGAGATCCTCACGCACTGCCCGAAGCAGAAGAGTGAGTTTGCTCGACCTCCCATTTGACCACCGTAATCTACCGTAGTCCATAACACCAGGAACTTTACTAAAATACAAGTAGATAGTGTTTCTTTGTCTAGAAGTACAAGTAGATAGTGTTTCTTTGTCTATAACAGCCACATCGTCTAGCTGACAGAACTATTGTCCCATCAACCTACCGTAACCCACAATCTTCCTCTCAGAACCCGTGAACAACTGCTGCATCGTGCACGACAAGTGCTACGACGACCAGCTGGGCCAGGAGCACTGCGACAACGTCTTCTGCGACTGCCTCAAGGTATCGAGACTACACTCTAGTTTTGTCTAGACTATCGAAACTACAGTGTAGTCTGGTGTATGGGGTTCAACTGTCTGACTCACTAAGCCCATTACCTAATTGAACGTACCGTAATCATGAATATGACCCACCGAACTACCGTATCCTTCTCAGAACGCGAACGCCCCTTCCAAGGTCTGCCGAGAACTAGACTCTCAGATCCCTTAGATCTGGTCCCTCGTTTAGATACGGTAGTTCGCCGAGTCAGATTCACAATTGCAGAACGCGACCGCCCCTTCCAAGGTCTGCCAGGAGCAGGACGGCCCTTTCTATTAGGTCTTAGGGTTTCAGGGCTTTGGAACAATCTGACTCACCGAACTGTAAAATCAAGAACGTGACACACCGAACTACCGTATCTCAGAACGCAACCGCCCCTTCCAAGGTCTGCCAGGAGCAGGACGGTCCCTTCCCTTAGATCCCTTAGCTCCCTTGGTCCCTAGTTTAGATACGGTAGTTCGCCGAGTCAGATTCACGATTCCAGAACGCGACCGCCCCTTCCAAAGTCTGTCAGGAGCAGGACGGCCCGTTCTATTAGGTCTTAGGGTTTCAGGGCTTTGGGGGTTAACAATCTGACTCACCGAACTGTAAAATCATGAATGTGTCCCACCGAACCTACCGTATCTCAGAACGCGACCGCCCCTTCCAAAGTCTGCCAGGAGCAGTTTGGTTCCTGATAGTCAAAATTAGCACTTACCATAAGGGGCTGCTACACAGGACATGATACGGTAGTTCGCCGGGTCAGATTCATAATTCCAGAACGCGACCGCCCCATCCAAAGTGTGCCAGGAGCAGGACGGCCCGTTCTATTAGGTCTTTGGGTTCCCGGGCTTTGGGGGTTAACAATCTGACCCACCGAACTGTAAAATCAAGAACCTGACCCGCCGAACCTACAGTATCCCTTACAGAACGCGACCGCCCCTTCCAAAGTCTGCCAGGAGCAGTTTGGTTCCTGATAGTCAAAATTAGCACTTACCATAAGGGGCTGCTACACAGGACATGATACGGTAGTTCGCCGGGTCAGATTCATAATTCCAGAACGCGACCGCCCCATCCAAAGTGTGCCAGGAGCAGGACGGCCCGTTCTATTAGGTCTTTGGGTTCCCGGGCTTTGGGGGTTAACAATCTGACCCACCGAACCTACCGTATCCCTCTCAGAACGCGACCGCTCCTTCCAAGGTCTGCCAGGAGCAGGACGGTCCCTTCTTCTGCGAGCTGGTCAAGATCTTCGGCGCGTACTCGTACGAGAACGCCGGCAAGATCAAGAATGGAACTGCTGTTGAGGAGAAGGTATTTTTTATGTGTCGTATATTGTTGCGTGAAGAATCTTCCTGCATAAGCAGCAGCTCTGAAACAGAAACTTATCCACACTCATCATCCCTATCCATTACACCTCTCCTTCCTTCTTCTCCCTACTGTATCCTTTGTTTCACTACTGTGGAGTCTAGCAGCCTCAAACTATGAGTCTGACCCACTGAACTCATGGGGAGTTCGGTGGGTCAGATTCATGATTCAGTCTCACTATCAGGAGGGCAGCGGGGACGAGGCCTTCTACGACTACGAAGCCGAGGCGGACAAGGCGGCCAGCAAGCACAAGGTATACGGTAGGAAGGAATCTGACCCAGCGAACTGTTTGAACCAATAAGATTACGGTAGTCGTAGTCCTGTCCCACCTATCAGCATACCGTAATATCATTCTTAAATTGAAACCAATTCACAGTATTCCTCTTTGTACGATTGATCTCATAGGCGCATAGGTAAGATCATGTATCTGACTCAGCGAACTGTGACGTACAGTATCCCCAATCGATCTACCGTACTCTTCTTGCAGAGACCCACGCGTGCCGCCATCATCGAGCTGGCCGAGGGCATCCACACGGCGGATGATGCATTCATGCGAGTTTTCTTCGTTTTTTCAACCTTCCGACCTACCGTAATCTAGGACTATGGACTGAGGACTAGGGACTTGGCAAGATGAAAGGAAATTTGGGATCTGAGATGGTTTTTGGATTGGTAAGGAGAAAGAATCGAATCACTGGTGCTACAAAAAGGAAGAAGTGGCTGTGAAACATACCCTTCTTATGTTAGATTTCATTCTCGCTGTTTTGCCAAGAGGCCTTAATCCGAAGTGCTAATTCATTGGATCCGGTATATTTTGCACTGATCCATAGCCTTCCGTAAAAACACCAGTCCTCGATAACTCTCTACCGTACTCCTACCGTAACCCTCCCTTCCTTCAGGCCGTCCCTGCACACGCGCGTCCGTCGCATGCTGTCGGGCCGATTCCAGTGGAGATTCTGAAGAATCCATCGTCTGACTCTCTCCATTTACCATACTCTCTCGCCTTCTCTAACCTACCGTAATTTGTTGACTAGTTATCGATTACCGTATTCCCCTGTCTTTCCCCCATCTGTGCTATGCATCAAATTTCACTTATCTACACAACAAGCAAACATTCCGGGCGCAGCTTTAATAAAGAATTTCAAACAATTCATTGGAGTGTAACAGCATGGAAGGAGATTCGGGAGCTTTTATTTATTTGTTTTTGAAGAGGAAACAAAAAAAAATCGAGCCACTTAGTGTCACAGAATAGAAGAAATGGTTGTGAAACATACTCTGTCGAGATTTCATTCTTCGAGTAATCGCTCGAACTAAAAAGCACGGTCTGCGAAACATTTGGAATGTGGAGATCGAATATCTATGTTCACTTCCGAAGTATCCTCCCCCAATAGCCCCTCACAAGCAGATACAGTAACAATCTCAGCAGAAAAAAAGTCGAATCTTCATTTTGAGGCGAAAAAGTCGAATCTTTATTTTGATATCTAGAAATGCACAATATTATCACAATCAATCGATAATTCAAGCCTATGTACAGTAAGTGAGGTAGCGTGGCTGCATAGTTATTTGTGGAACGTGAAAAACATCAATAATCGATACTTCGAGAGATCTACCGTACTACGGCCAGAGCGAGAGAGCATGGAAAACGAGGAGAGTAATCGATACTCAGCTCATCGCCCCTGTGACTACCGTAATCTCCTCATCATCCTCCTCTTCACCCTCGGAGATCGGCTCCCTCAACTCGGAGACTGACGGGTACTCATTCACTTCGGGATCGTCGCAGAAGGAAACCTGGAAATTAAATCAGTTGACGATACATGGTTGTTAGCAAGATACAGTAATCCGATATACATGTATTTTTTCAAACGATGATGAAGAAGAAACGAATAAAGCTCTTCAACGACCGGATAAGAAGCTAGTGAAACCTAATCGAGCAGTTGAAACTCAATGCAAATTCCTTTTTTTTTTTGAAGAAGTAAAGGTTTCCCGTTATCCAAGGGACTTGTGGGAGATCGTGCCAGTGTTGATGATCAGTTTTTTGTCAAAGAGGACGAAGAAAAATCAAATGTTGTTGTTCAACGACCGGATAAGAAGCTGGTGAAACCTAACCGAACAGGTGAGGTCACTTCAAGTACAATCTTTGCCCCCGTTGCTAAAGAATGTCAATTCGATTCATTCCTGCTATCTTCCAGCTACTTGATACCCCCCGATTTTCGTGTGAAAACTCAGTCCTCGATAACCAATCCATCCATCAACCGTACCTCTTTCGTCGCCCTTCTCGGCACGCCCAGTAGAGAAGACGAAGCGGAATTGCGGAGAGTATCGTACATCGCCCACATTACCGAACAAACGAACATTTTTTACTTTTTTTACTTTTTTTAAAGTCAGCGAATTCGCTTCGAATATTCCCAATTTTTGTTTCATATTTTTTGTCCACCCACAATTCCGCGTGAATTTTAAAATTGGCCGGTGAAATATTTATTTAAATGGGTGAATATTACGAGCCGTCAGTGCGAAAAGTGGTCACGGAAGTGTGATTATTCTCGAGCCGGCGTTTAGGCGTTTCTTGGAGCCAGCTGCCCCGAAGGATCAATAGCTCTGTTTATATTTGCCCGTTTCTCGCTGTATTGATGTATTTTTGCTTCAATTTTGTTAATATATGGTGCTTAATAGATCGACAATGCTCACGGAAGAAAGTTTGAGCCGAGGGCACGCGTCGTTTCAGTGGACGGGGTGGATTTCGATCCAGGTTTCCAATTTCTCTTTTTGTTCGGACTTTGGTTGGCGTTTCTGGCCGTGTAGGAGCCCTTTCAGTTGCTTCTCTCGCCGCTCTGCTGGAGAAACTTGATGTGGAGTCGAAGGCATGGACTCGACGAGGTTTGGCTATTGTATTATCATGTTCTAAATGCTTATTTACTCTGTTTGGTGGTGCATCACAGCTCGTCAACAAATTTTATTTTAAAAAAATAATACGCCAAGGCTATTACAACTGAAATGACGTTTAATTTGATAATCCATATCAATATCTGAAGCATTCTCTAGTAGTTCACTTCAGGCGGCCTCAACTTCACCTCGTTTCTGCGGGTCCCTCGGACACGCACAATGGTTGGTCTTTATTCTTGCTCAAAACTATGTAATTTAGTGCCAACTACGTTGTTCTCGATGTTGGCACTTCAAGTTCCAACACTTGACTGATAAGGAAATGCTATTTGCGATATTCAGTTTATTCTCGACAAAATTAAAAACACCAGAGCATTAAATATTTATTCACATTCGATATATTTCCAGGTTGCACATTGTGGCTCAATAGCTGCTGCTCGTTCCGATCGCCTTCCTTCGGTCTCTCGCTCAGGCTTGATCTTATCTAACCTCATTCTTATTGTTTGATACAGTGTGTAATGATAGCAATTAATCAGTTACTCCAACATTTATCGTATCCATATATTACGGAATAATATAATCGACATTTCCTTCCTCTTTAAAAAATATTCATCTTCCTAGCGTTATCAATAGCAATACAAATATTTCAGGTAACTGCAGGTCGTTTATCGCCTTTAGGTCCAGATGGCTGATTGTTCAGGTATTATTTTTAATTTGTCATTTTCAAATAAAACACAAGCGTTGTAAACACAAGCGTCTCACAAAGTATGTTATACTCTGCCTGAAACTTTCCACCTTCCACCCATGGACAGTCTCTAATGTAGAGCTCTTCCACCACTTGCGAAATCTGCGATTCTGAAAGCGGATCTCCCTTTGGTGGTCGTGCCCTAAAGAGACTTCCACGAGTCCCCCCAAATGTTATTGTTCATAGCACTTTTTTAGCCTTCTACGAAGAATACTATTTCATAGGAACGTTAAGGATTACGGTAGCATACACATTCGGCATGCTCGAATATTTATTCCAATTCAAATATTATTAACATAACAATAAATTTAATTAAACTAAGCAAATATTCATCATTTCAGGATGCCAACGAGCAAAAGCTGGGAGCGAGAAGTTATGATTATTACGAGAGACTAAATTACACTACATGGGAAGACTAAATTTTCGAAACACACATTTCTTGCGAGCTCGCGAATTGTTTCGCTAAAGCGTCATAAAATTTAGATATTTTTCATAATAATATTTTGGCTGTGGCACATACATTTACTCAACTATTTGGACGTTATGCAGATTAACAAACATTTGGTTTTAAAAAAGTCAGTCCAGTGTCCATAATATATTTAATCTCTTTTACATGAGCGAGTTCGCGAATTGTTTTGGTATCACTCATTGAAACAGCTGATAAAAAAGCAACAATATCATATTATTACGCTTTAGAGAAACGATTCGTAGAGCTCGCATTTGCCTGTTAAAGAAATGTGTGCCCGAAAATTTAGAATTGTCCGTAATAATCATAACTTCTCGCTCCCAGCTTTTGCTCGTTGGCATCCTGAAATGATGAATATTTGCTTAGTTTAATTAAATTTATTGTTATGTTTTAACATAATTGGAATAACGTTATGTCATTAAAATAATATTTGAATTGGAATAAATATTCGAGCATGCCGAATGTGTATGCTACCGTAATCCTTAACGTTCCTATGAAATAGTATTCTTCGTAGAAGGCTAAAAAAAGTGCTATGAACAATAACATTTGGGGGGACTCGTGGAAGTCTCTTTAGGGCACGACCACCAAAGGGAGATCCGCTTTCAGAATCGCAGATTTCGCAAGTGGTGGAAGAGCTCTACATTAGAGACTGTCCATGGGTGGAAGGTGGAAAGTTTCAGGCAGAGTATAACATACTTTGTGAGACGCTTGTGTTTACAACGCTTGTGTTTTATTTGAAAATGACAAATTAAAAATAATACCTGAACAATCAGCCATCTGGACCTAAAGGCGATAAACGACCTGCAGTTACCTGAAATATTTGTATTGCTATTGATAACGCTAGGAAGATGAATATTTTTTAAAGAGGAAGGAAATGTCGATTATATTATTCCGTAATATATGGATACGATAAATGTTGGAGTAACTGATTAATTGCTATCATTACACACTGTATCAAACAATAAGAATGAGGTTAGATAAGATCAAGCCTGAGCGAGAGACCGAAGGAAGGCGATCGGAACGAGCAGCAGCTATTGAGCCACAATGTGCAACCTGGAAATATATCGAATGTGAATAAATATTTAATGCTCTGGTGTTTTTAATTTTGTCGAGAATAAACTGAATATCGCAAATAGCATTTCCTTATCAGTCAAGTGTTGGAACTTGAAGTGCCAACATCGAGAACAACGTAGTTGGCACTAAATTACATAGTTTTGAGCAAGAATAAAGACCAACCATTGTGCGTGTCCGAGGGACCCGCAGAAACGAGGTGAAGTTGAGGCCGCCTGAAGTGAACTACTAGAGAATGCTTCAGATATTGATATGGATTATCAAATTAAACGTCATTTCAGTTGTAATAGCCTTGGCGTATTATTTTTTTAAAATAAAATTTGTTGACGAGCTGTGATGCACCACCAAACAGAGTAAATAAGCATTTAGAACATGATAATACAATAGCCAAACCTCGTCGAGTCCATGCCTTCGACTCCACATCAAGTTACTCCAGCAGAGCGGCGAGAGAAGCAACTGAAAGGGCTCCTACACGGCCAGAAACGCCAACCAAAGTCCGAACAAAAAGAGAAATTGGAAACCTGGATCGAAATCCACCCCGTCCACTGAAACGACGCGTGCCCTCGGCTCAAACTTTCTTCCGTGAGCATTGTCGATCTATTAAGCACCATATATTAACAAAATTGAAGCAAAAATACATCAATACAGCGAGAAACGGGCAAATATAAACAGAGCTATTGATCCTTCGGGGCAGCTGGCTCCAAGAAACGCCTAAACGCCGGCTCGAGAATAATCACACTTCCGTGACCACTTTTCGCACTGACGGCTCGTAATATTCACCCATTTAAATAAATATTTCACCGGCCAATTTTAAAATTCACGCGGAATTGTGGGTGGACAAAAAATATGAAACAAAAATTGGGAATATTCGAAGCGAATTCGCTGACTTTAAAAAAAGTAAAAAAAGTAAAAAATGTTCGTTTGTTCGGTAATGTGGGCGATGTACGATAGGCGATCGAGGCTCCATTGGTTCCTGAATGTGAGAGATTTAGAGCTCGAGAAATGATACTGTCGTCTCTTCATTTTGCACACTCTCTCACCGGTCAGAGAAGCGAGAGAGTGTGTGAAATGAAGAGACGGCGGTATCATTTCTCGAGTTCTAGAGAGATTTCAATTGATCTCGGGTGGATGCGTCTTATCTTTGAGCTCAGATGACTCTCGACTCAAGTCTCGAGACTCAGTTGCCGATAGATAGAATACATTACATAATCGCGCCATGCTCACCGTTTTCCAGATCATATTCATAGAGTAGCCTACACCTTCGAAACTCAGTTCATCGAATACCGTAACCGCACCTCCGTAACCGTAATCCTCAAATCGCAGATTGATGGGGGCTGCTGCTTAGAGGACAGATCCAGCTTGCTGCTCATGGAAGGAGCTGTGGAGACGGCACCTTAAAACATAAATAATTATTTAATGACTAATAATATCTCAGAGAAAAAAAAACTAAGTACGGAGTCTCGGTTGCAAAGACAACCGTCTTTTGCGCTACGATTGCGTTTCATCGAGAATTGGAAAGCGAGTAATATGTTTCTAACTAATAGCAATGACATAGCTTGGGGGATAAAAATCTACATATTGCCTAAAATTCGGATGTTTGAGAACTTTATTGATTTCAATTGAAAAGTTCGAAGTGCAGGTAAGCATCTAATCTCTTCATTTCGAAAAATGTTTGAAAGGGCTGTTACCAATATTTCATAAACCAAAATTTAGAATACCTCTCTGCGACAGGGCAGCCATCGAGGAGCGATGCGAATTCTGCGCCGGGTCGCCCCAGGGTTCGGCCGTGCCTGAAAGGTCAATTTATAATTGTTCTATTGATGCCGCCTCTTCTTCTATTTTAGCCCTGCATTCCCCCTTCTCGATAGCAATACCACAAACTCAGCATACTGAATCCAAGCAAAGTGCAATACTCACACTTTCCGAACGCCTGATAGATCACTCCAGCCGTGAACAGGATACCAGTGATTATGTAGAACACCCAGCGCCATTCCTCGATCGTGCCCTGAAATAATAGAGTTCGATTCAGTTCGGGCCAGCTTCTACTACAGTCCGGGTTGGTTCCCCTCTGAAAACAATACGTCCCAGCCTGCCCGGGACAGTCCCTAATGGCCCCACCGCCACTCCTCGATTGTGCCCTGAAAGAAGAGCTAATCACGTCCATTGCAGAAGTAGATAAAGCACAATCATTTCAGGCCACTTTCAACTAATCGATCTGCCATGCATTTCCCGATGAGCTATCTTTCCCTCTTCTCTTTTTCTTGCACTGATACACTCACATTCTGCGTGATCAATCCGATCAGGAATGGAGCGATGGCCGATCCGATCTGTGAGAAGACTTGCGAGTAGGCCGAGACGGTGGCCGTGAACTGGAATATCGATTGATGGATACCGTATCCAGGCAGTCCGGTTCAAAATCTGGATGGGACCCGAAGAAAAGGGGGCGGTGAACGTTGGTTTGTGAGGACGAGGTATTTTAATCGTGATCCTAGTCAAAAAATGTACTGCGTGAGGATGGGCGACGTTTACCGTACCATCGGTGCGACGGATACGATGCTGGTGTTGTATCCAGGGACGAAGCCGGAGAACAGGCCCATCGACGCGGTCATCAGCAGCATGATCTGAATTTGAGGAGAGATCGATAATGAAGATAGTTGCGCATGCTCAATTCATTCCGCACTCTCTCACCTAGTTGAACTGACGATTTTTTTTAGTGTCTAACAATATTGAAGTAAATCAATCAAACCTATTCGAATAAAATTACAATATGTTTCACAAGAATTTTAACACGGAGCTGAAACGAGTTCCTCGATAAATCCTCGACGAATTCCGATTTCATAAAATAAATCACAAACAATAACTAGCTCTCTTCATCCAACATACGTTCTCTCCGGTCCTCTCCGGTAGGAAATAAAGAGAATCTCTCTTCTTCTTCTCTGACCTATTGAAATCTGGCTAGTTATCGATCGTCTGACTCTCTCCATTCCGCACACTCTCTCACCTTCTCTAGCTGGCGAGAGAGCATAGCAATCGAGGAGAGTGTCACTCACCAACGTGGACTGCTCCGCGGTGAGGAAGGCGATGGCGAGGATGCACAGACCGGAGCCGAAGCAGGCTGAGATGGTGTATGAGAGGGCGACGATTACTAATCGCGATTCTAGTCAAATTTTGTATTGCGTGAGGTGGAGCGACGTTTGTCAATGGATGTGGTGAGGGCGACGATTGCAATCACTCACCAACTGCGTTGAATGCCTTCGCAAGTCGGTCCTGGTTGATGTTCTTCGATTTAGCCTGAGATTTTTTCGGATTTTTTATAAGAGTGGTCGACGAATCATCGTGCATTGCAATGAAACTCACAATCAGCTTTCATACAAATAGTGAAGCATACTCAATCATTCGAAATATCTGCGAGAAACAAACTGGTCCATTAACCTCTCTTTCTTTCCAATGCTCTCTCGTCGATCACAGAAAGCGAGAGAGCATGCGAAATCGAGAGAGTCTCTCACCTTGAATCTCTCCATTTCTCATCTCGCTCGTCGCTCAGAGAAAGCGAGAGAGCGTGCAAAATCGAGAGTGCCCCTCACCTTGATACTATCAGCCACGATGGCAAACGACAGCTTCGTCACGATCTGCACGACGAAGGGGGCTGCGGAGAAGAAACCGTTCTGAAGGGATGGTGTGAGAGGGCGACGAATACTAATTGAGATTCTAGTCGAAATTTGCATTGCGTGAGGATGAGCGACATTTCAACGTTTTCAAGGTTAGTTCGCTCTTGAGTTTCAAAGTTAGTTCAACATGCTTTCTTCTAACATTGGAATGATTGCAATGGGTCGCAGAACACAAAACAAATACACTACAACTTCAATGAAGGTGCTATCGTACTTTTTTTAGTCACTTTCATTGTTGCTATTCACCATTATCGTCATTGTACAATAAATATGCTAGTCCTCGATACCTCCCTACCGTACCCTAGATACCGTATACCTTATTCAGCTCCATCTTCAATGCTTGCTGATAGTACTTCGGCAGATACGTCACCAGAGAGATCACCACGAAGGACTGGGCGAAGGAGCACGAGCAGATTGAGAGAACGGCAGGGGAGAGGAAGATCTGGAAGGGATAAAGTCAAGAAAATCGATAATTGAGATTACGGTAGCCCCGGAAAATCGATAGTCCAGACTGGTCTGAAACATTAGAAAGAAAAGGGCGATAGGGGAGAGGAAGATCTGAGATATTGAGGGATTTCGGTAGATTACGGTAGCCCTCCCTTCCGGGAAATCGATAATTCCAAAACGAATAGGATGAAAAAACGATGGAAAGGACAGCAGGGGGTATTCTAGACTCCCCGACCATCTATGTTTCACTATGACCATGTAAGACTTTGACGTTCAGGCATTCTAATGATTTCTTGGATCTAGAGTAACTGCAACTAACAAACGCTCCACGGGCTATAATATGTCTAATTTGAGATTCCTCACCTTCTTATACGGTGTCCTCATCACAATAGATACAGCTCTCGCCTTGGCCATCGTCTTGCCCGTGATGTATTCCAAATCGACTTACTAATCCCTATCTAATAGTCATCATTCAACACCGAGACCTCCCCCCCCCCCCAGATCCCCGAAATGTATATCTATTCAGTCGGTTTTGTGAGTTTCACAGTGACTTATTTTTGATACTGTTCGATTTTAATATTATTTTCGTAATATTTTAGTACGACTATGATTTTTACTTCATTATCGAAAATCGATATTATATTTTATTATGGGCCTACCATATATCATCCGTTCTTTCTGGACGATATCGACCCAAATTCTTCACCGAAACTGATGTTAGGTTGTTTTTTGTTTTGATTTTTTTGCACATTTTTTTTGAAAAAAAGTTCTCGTTTGAGTGTCTCCGGGTTATCGCCAACAAAAAAAATGCGAAGTACTTTTTTGACGCTATCAACCCGCTCGTTCACGTAACCCAATTTGACGTGATCGGTATTGGAAACCACATAAAACCAGAAATCATGGACATGATTTTGAACGTATTAAAAGGGAAAGCCATTCAAATGGTTCAAATTCATCATGAGGACGATCTACAATCCCGATCACAACTGTTAGTTTAAAAAAATTACTATTTATGCACGTTTAAAATTTAGTCAAGAAGAGCTGCGCTTCATACTAAACATTAAACCGAAAAAGATCGAATGTGTGATGACATTTCTTGATAAAGGTAAGAAAAACGATTGTGATTTTTTGTGAAAAATCTGTGCTTGTTCTAGATGCCATCAATTTTTTGGCGAAAACTGCGAACTCGATATATGCCCTTACTCTTCAAGTTAGGAATGATTGCGATTTACCAATCGATATGTTTTCTTTCATTCGAACAATGTTGCAAGGAAGATGCAGGAAACTTGATATGCTACATTGCCCTAGTATTTCACTGTCGAATGCGGAGAAACTTATCGTAGTGAGTCTGAATTCGTTTCTGGATGTACTCAATTGAAGGACCAATATTAATAATATTCAGATGATATGCAACTCCGATGATTACTTCCACTTAGAAACACAATATCATGCAGAGTCGATGGATGTTCAAATTGGTGGATACAGAGTGACATCAAGTAATACTCATTTATCAATCAAGCACTTAAATATATAATGCCTTCATCCATTTTGTATTAATGCATTTATAATGTATTAATGTAATATTAATGTAAATTTAATGTATTTATTATTTTAATGTATATTTCAATATATTAAAATATATTGAACTAATGAGATGAATCTGATACTGTCAGTGCAAGAGAATCGGCTTACACGCCAGGCTAACAATGAATCACACTACACTAACACAACAGAGAACACATCAATACTGATAATCTGATCGAATGATAGACAACACACTAAACCCTGCATTTTCTCATCCATCTCTTTCCATTTATCGTTCTTTCTTTCGCCATTGCTCACTGGCGCTTTTCAAAAAGCTTTTTCTCTCTTTGATCAGCCCAGTGGTATTGCTGTTTCTAGCTGAAAACGCCTTTAAGCATCGATGATTCATGCGCTTTTCATTCACGTTTCCACCGCGCGTTTTGTTGTCGATATTGCATTGGCAAATCAATGGCTTATGTGTCTCCTAGTGAATTCTATCCTTTCCCTGTTTTTATACACTGTTTATTCACTCTAATTCTCTTTTCTCTCACCCAACATTAGTGTATACCTTCTTCACCCACAGCCCTCCGTTTTCGTCGATTTGTGTGCGCTAGGGTTGCAAGTTCAATACCAATAGTATTGCATGCCCTTCCCTCCCTGACTCCGCCCCTGCAATACTCTCGCAAGGGAGAGGGAGAGATGGGAAGAGGGTGCAATACTCTCGCACTCTTGCAATAGTATTGCATCCCCTTCCCATCTCCCCTCCTCTCGCCTCCAAGAGAGGAAGAGGGTGCGGGAGTATTGCAGTTTTGCAATACTATTGCAAGAGTGCGAGAGTATTGCACCCTCTTCCCATCTCTCCCTCTCCCTTGCGAGAGTATTGCAGAGGCGGAGTCAAAGAGGGAAGAAAATGCAATACTATTGGTATTGAACTTGCAACCCTACTGCCCAGCAACAAATTCTCGACAGGCGAGATCAGCTCCTAGGATCTCCAGATGTCAATAAAGTTTACCTTTTAACCGCTCGATCCACAATCAACACAGCCACGAAACTCCCGATGTAGAAGGAAGTGTGGATTCGAGAGAGAGCAGTGACTGACCAGTCGACTGTGTAGGAGGGCTGGATAAATAATTTTTCACTTTTTGTTTTTGGTTCGAGCTAACAATTATTGATTCCTTCATCTACATCTTTTGTAGGATTCGTGAAACATACGCAAATCACTCCGATATATACATGGATGAACATTAAAAATATTCTCTTTTAATTAGTAAATAAACTTTTTAATATCGCCATCTTATCAATACCGTAATCACCCGATACAGTAATCATCTTACCTCCTCTCCCTGGTTGACTACGGTAGCATTGGGCACGACGGGTGGCGCGAAGCACACCGCTGCCATGCCGAACGATCCGCGTGCGAGACCCTGCAAACGTCGCCCATCCTCACGCAATTTAAATTTTGACAAGAATCCGGATTAGTATTCGTCGCACGCTCACCTGCACCGTCATCGCACCGGCGATTAGCAGCACGACCCGCAACCGGATGGAGCGGAAGGAGAAGAGCGCTGGAGGAAAGATCAAAGTTCAATGAATGATGATTAGCACTAACAGCACTCTTTTTGGTTTTTTTTGATTCTGGCCTTATTCATCGTCTAATTATCTGTGACCCTCAACGGAATAAACATTGAATTGAATTATGTGATGAGATCATCGCGAAAACCAAATAGAACTCATTACAATGAACCTGTAGCTTCTCTGAAGCACTAAACCCACTCATATCCCTGCAAATTTCAACGTAAGTCATCAAATCGAGCGATACTTATTTTCACCTCGAGACTGAAAATACATCGTTGCTCCATTTACCAGCAATCTTCACAGAAGACGTGAAACATAGCCAAACAAATGAGTTATGTTCTATCAGCAACCAACGAAACAAGCAAAGATCAAAGATCAAGCTCACGTGGCACTATTGCCTCATCGTCCTCCGGTTCTTCAATGGCTTTTGTCATCGTGGAGACGTTAACGTAGGGTTCTGATCTGTCGTTCGATTATCTGCAATAAGTTAAGTTCTTCGATAAGTTCTTCTTTTCAATTGATCGTTCACCAGATGAGGGAAATAGAGCGAATGTCGATGGAAGAAGGAGGAAATAACATCGGGAACAGAAAATGTTGTAACGTGATCTCACTGGTCAACTGGTCTGCCTAGGAAAAGAAGGAAGCACGATAGTATCGACGATCTTCCCTTCTCACAAAATCTGCTCATTCGTTAAAAATAAGAGAATCTAAGCTGTTAACAGAACACAAACAACAAAACTTAAGGTTGAATAGTCTTACGAAGCCTAGTGGTCAGACCAGGGGTGACAACGACCAAAACCAAAGTGCTGCCTATCTCTCGGGAAATTTGCTTGGCTACGGCTATTTTCCTGACCGCAGAGAGATTACGCTAAACGAGTAGAGCGAGGACAGCGATCCTATCGGACCGAAATGTGCTGACAATCATAAATATCTGATAACTGAGGCTGACAATAGAATAATCTGGATTAGCTCTAAACTTTTCAACGACGCATAAGCAACGAATTTTCAGAGAAAAAAGTGGATTATGGCAGTTTAGGAGCGCATAAAAACAAAACCTCGCAAAATTTGTTCGCATTGGTGCACAACGTGGTGGGCAAGCGATCTCGCGAAGCTTTCCCCTCTCGATTCCAAAGTGCTCGCTCTTTCCCTCCTTTCTCTCTAAAAATGTGCTGACAATCGTCAATCAGCGCTGATAACTGATAGGAAGGCACCAGAAAAGTGACTTGCAAGCCGTATAATCTGATGTAATTGCTCGTGATTATACATGGATCGAAAGACCGGAACACGTCAATTTTTTTCGAATTTTGCTCCCAAAATGAAAAATAGTTCATTGTTTTCGAGTTATTTCTGATGCAGTAAAATCTTCGGCGAAATCAGGAAACATTGCTGTAGGAAGTACTTTCGCACCTCAAAAGTACTTAGCGTCAACTCTCTCGGAATTCCTTCTTATCAGTGAGGAAATGACTACAAAGAATTTGCTCTCTCTCTGACAATCCCCATTCCGGGAATAATCGCACTGATCTGATTCCATGAATTGGCGCTGATTTATAGGGATTATCTAAGGATAGATCTAAGGATCTAAGGAAGGACTAAGGATCTTTTAAGGAAGGAGGATCATTAAGGACCTTAAAAGGGGATCATTTTCGAAAGTTTATTGGAGAAAAGCGATCAGGGTCCATTCTTCAGAATGAAGACTCTTCAACCCTGCCAATGATCCCCTGGAATGACACGGCTTCGCAAAATTGTTCTAAATTTGGATACACGTGAAGTGGATAAGGGATAAGGGGCAGTGAAAATAAGGAAGCCCTCTCTTCATCAGGAGTAATTTCGGTACTCTCTTCTAACAGCAACGAATGATTCGGGACAAAAATGATAAATGACAGCGTGAAACGTCTACGAATGAAACAGGCAAGAATCAAGGCACACTTGCGACTCGCAATTAGTAAGCATTCACAACGCAACACCTTGGCGTAAACTCTAGGGATAGTTGGCGGAGCATGAAAGGACTTTCCTTATTCAGCGCGTTTCTTCCACCGTCTCTCTTAGTTCTCTCTTAGTAGTATGCGGAATAACGAGATTTTAGAAATGGTATGCTGTTAGGAAAGAAGATTCTAATAAATCGGTGAAGGATGAGAAGAATATAAAGATACTATACATTAATACGTAGCCCTTCGTAAGAAAATTCCAGCGATTAAAAATTACGAGAATCATGCTATCCCGTCTCACCATGTCAATCACTCGAGCTCGAAATACGGGATACGAAACACGTCTCTTCATTTCACCTGCTCTCTAACCAGCCTGAGAGGCGAGAGAGCGTGTGAAATGAAGAGACGGCGACACGTATTTCGAGCTCGGCCAATCATAAATCGCGTCATGCCTATCAGCTGTTTGGCAAGTGGGTGACTTCATTCACGAGCTTCTCGAGCTGCTTAGAAGCGAAGATAAACGGCTTAGGGGTATCCTCGACAGAACGAGACGGTGTGTGAGTGTGCGACGAATACTAATCCAGTTTCCTGTTGAAATATGAACTGCGTGAGGATGGGCGACGTTCTCAACAGAACGAGACAGTGTGTGAAATGAGGAGAGGCGTGGTATGTAACGTACAATAATATTCCTATCCGACTATTATGCCCAGCTGTCAAGTCGCAATTATGACAAGATTTACTGCACACGCTTTTCTTTTCCTAGTGGCATAGTAGTTGGCAAAAAGAGACGCAAAAGTTGAGCATTTGAATCATCGTTAATTCGTGTGAAATGAATTGAATGAAAAATGAAGAGAATAGCATGAAATAATCCACTGGAGAGACTACAAGGTTTGTAAGAAGGAGAAATAAATGCTGAATGGGCATATATTCGAATTCTTTGTCTTCTTCACCTCTTCCTATCATATTTTCACATAGTTTCTCATAGACCAGAGTAGCCAACAAATGTAAATAAAATGAAGAGAGCGATCGCAATAATCCACTACAATGCGTGAACAAAGAAACGATGAGTGGTCATTATCTCTTATCAGTACTATCCTTCCATCTCATAGAAAAGCGCGCGCACATGCGTACATGGCAGAGAATATCACCGGAGGGCGCAATATTTGTAAAATCTTTTTTTTTATTTTTGCCTAAACTTTTCCGCTAGAGTTCTGGCAAAAAAGTATGCATTTTACACTCTAACCGCTGCTAGTCACGGGGAGGGAGACTACGTCTTCTTCTACAATCTCTCCTTGATCCGGTCTCTTCAGTATCCCCTCCCTATCATTCAAATTCCCTGCCCCCATCCACCTGCCCCCCTCCACCTTTACAGAAAAGTTTCAAGAATATCACCGGAGGGCGCAAAAACGTGAGTAGAGATGTCAGAATGAAAAATCTATCTCTTCATTCTCAATACTCTCACTATGCTCTTTTCTGGAGTAGTCTCGGGATGCGGGATCCAGGTATGCCAAAGTGAAGAATTCGTCGCTTTCTGCCAGCCTTGATGAGCTTCCCGCTATTCTACGGATTGGTGAATTCCGGAAATTGAAGAAATGTTTGCAATTTCCGATAGCGCTTCCATCGGTTCAGAGTGGAATCTAATAGAGGAAAATGGAGAAAAGAATCGTATCCTTATCAATTTAGTGATCTCCAGGTTCACTATTCACGAGATTCCTTTCGACAAACTTCTTTTTTTCTTTTCTTCTTCTTTTTTTCTTTTCTTCACGTTCATTTGTCATTTGTCATTTGTTACTGTCATCTATCACGACGATTTATTCTACACTCTTAACCGCTGCTAGTCAGGGGAATGGAAACAACGTCTTCTTCTACAATCTCTCCTTGTGTCGGTCTCTTCACTTCTCTCGGAGGGAAGAGGTGCGGCGGGGCGCCTTCGTCGACGGCTTCGTCCTGCAGCACAAATTTAGACTAGCGACCTTTTGGAAATCGCACACCACACCACCACACGATGATATCTGAGCTACCGTATTCCTACTGACCCTTCCTCAATGTCTGCAGGAATTGATCTTTGCTCTTTGATCTACCGTCCCCGCCACAGTACTTTTATCCCAGTGCCGTTCAACAGATTGATCTTTGATCCCTTGCCTACCGTACCTCTTCTTCTCCGCTCGGTCACCGCTCTTGTCAATCTTATCGGGGTGGTCATCGACCGATGCTCCAGAGGACTCCTCGAACTCGCTCGTCTCATCGTGCTCCTGCAGAAAAACGACTAGCGACCATTAGTAAAAGTCGCCCCCGACCACACCATCCCAACTCACGAAGTACACGTCGCGTTTCACTCCGGGTATCTTGTTGATCGTCATTTTTTCGGGCGGGTACATGCCAGCGCCCTGGTTCGACTCCTTGATGATTGTCTTAACGAAAGGGAGTTAGGTCCCGAGGGGAACTTGGGGTTACGGTAGTCGTCTGGCTACCGTATACTCACATTGATGTCCCTTGCGATCACCCGCATCGCCGGGCGCTTCTCGGGGGCCATCGCCCTAAAGTGATATTCTCAGGTCTCGTGTCGACATTTCGATAGGCGACGATTGGTAAAAGTCGTCGAGTCCTCACCACATTCGTGCGACGAGTTCGGCCACTTTCGGGGGAGTTCCATCGGGCAATTTGGGCATGTTGCCCTTGCGGATCTGCGTGGCCACGTACTTGACCGGATCGTCCGGCCACGGCTTCACACCATTCGAGAAGATCTGAGTACGGTACGGTAGCATTGATTTACGACAGGCGACGATTGGTAAACGTCGCCGCTTCACACCACCTACAGTATACCTCGTATGCCATGACTCCAAACGCCCAGATGTCCGAGCTGCACGTGTAGATGGCCGGCTTGCGGAGCGTCTCCGGGGCCATCCATCTGAAAAAAACAATGAATGAGTGGATACGGTAAGATTGATCTTTGATCTCTTGAATCAATCGATAATTACCTGACGGGAACCTGGGCGTTGCTGCTGTTGGTGTTCTCAGCGTCGCCCTCAACGTCGTCGATCAGTTTGGAGAGGCCTGAGTACGGTAGGGGTAAGGTTACTGTAGATCGGTAGTGTCATCGATAGTACATGGCACTTATCATCCGGGGATGTCGGCAACACAACTCGAGTGCGGTATCCGTACAGGTTATTGTATCAATTGGAATACGGTATCCGGAGATGGCCATCACAAGTTACTGTATCGACTGGGATATGGTATGCTCACCAAAATCGGCGATTTTCACTCGTCCGACCGACGAAATGAGGCAATTGCGGGCCGCGAGATCGCGATGGACGCACTTCTTCTTGTGTAGGAAGAACATTCCGCGAGAAGCCTGAATCAGGGCAGGGATAGATAGGCATGGGATACGGTAGGGCAGGGGTATGGTAGCTTTATTTTTGATCGAGAATATTGGCAAGGGAAATGGTGAAAGGGCGAGGCTGGTGTACGGTAGGGGCGGGGGTACAGTATACCTCATACAAGTAGATCATCTTCTCACGATCATCCGTTTCCTTGCCGTGCTTCGTCAGATGACTGAACAAGGATACGGTAGATGGTGCACTCCTCGGGATACGGTATGGTACCATGGTGCCCATACAGTACCATGGTACCATACCGTACCCAAGTGGTACCGTACCTCAAAAGATCTCCTCCGCCGCAGAATTCCATCAGAACGAGCACGGGTGGATGGTCGCACGCAACGCCCAGAAACTGGAAAGGGTACGGTAGGGATACGGTAGGTAAGATTACGGTAGTACCTGAATAACGTTGTCGTGCGCATAGTAGCTCATCAACTGTGCCTCGTGCATCATAGACTTCCGCGCTTCCTGTTAAGCAATACGGTAATTATGGTTTGAGTGGACTACCGTACCCCGACCCTGGTGTACGGTATCAGGTTGTCCTGGTGCCACACCAAGGTACCGTATTATCGGCACTATGTCCTGGTGCCATACCCTGATACCGAATCCTGGTACCATACCCTGGAACCATACCCTGGTGCCGAATCCTGGTACCATACCCTAGTACCGAATCCTGGTACCGAATCCTGGTACCATACCCAGGTACCGAATCTTGGTAACATACCCCGGTACTCTCATTCTACCGTATACCTTCGCCTCTTCCGATTCTGCATCCGTGGCGCTCGCCTGCACCAGTGAAATCTTCACAGCAACGGTAACGACTTCTCCCGTCTTCTTCGTTAGTTTTCCTGAGTATCAACAGATTACGGTAGGATAGATGCAACCGTACCCCCATCCCCTATTACCGTACCCTTATAGACGGTGCAGAAATTGCCGGCTCCGAGTTTGTCCTTCTCCTCATAGGCGACGTTTTCGTGCTTGAGCATCCAATTTGGTCTCGCAACCATCTTCGACAACTTCAAGTGTTTCGATGGTGGAGAATTCTGAAAAGAGGGACACGATCAGGATACTGTAGGGGTACTTTATCGGATGCCATCCGAGATACCGTACCCCGCACCCAAATGGTGCCACAAACTACCGTACCCTGTAGTGGTCCACGAGGTCCACGATCGAGTCGAAGCTTTTCGGTTTTGTCGTGCTGTTCTTACTCTTGTTGGCGATAAACCATTTACCGCCCTCGAACCTGCAAGGTGACACCAATTGATTGATGGAACCAGAGGCGACCCAAGCATACTCAAGCCTACAACCTGGGTACCAAAGGATATCAGTGGTACTGTAGTCGATGCCGTGCGTACCTAAGGGCACCCTGGGTACTGTAGTCGGTACCAGGTATGACCAAGGGTACCATGGGTACCGTAGTCGGTACCAGGTATGACCAGAGACACCCGGAATACTGTAGTCAGGCCCACGAGTACCCAATAGTTCCCCAGTCTACCGTACTCACTTCAGAGTAATATTGACTGTTTTCTTGTTGTCATCCATTGCAGTGATCACAATATCTGTTGTGGGGCCCGTGTCGGTCGCTCGCACGAGAAATTCGCCAGGTTGAGTGATCAGACGACTGCAATGGATACGGTAGAGTATGGAAAGAATACGGTAGGTCACAGTCGGGTAGGGATCGAATTATCGATCGATTACGGTAGGGAGGGGGGTCGATGGTACCGAAGGGGGATGCTTACATTGCGTCCTTGCGTGGGCGAAATCCATGGTACCATTCCTGGTCCTCGATATTCTTCTTGGTCTTGTCTTCTGCAAAGGTGAGATGTACGGTAGGTCAGGGATACGGTAGGGCAACGAGGGTTACGATACTGTATCCAGTACCCCCAATCTGGGGTATCCAGGGGGTACTCAGGGGTATCGGGGGTATCCGGGGGGTACTCAGGGGTATCGCTTACGTTGAGAGGACGGAGGAGCCATCGCTCACCACTGCGCTCGATGACGGGACGAACGAATGAGAGGAGGAAGAGGGAAGAGAGGAGGGTGAAGGAGAGACAGTAAGATGATTTTCTATGCAAATGCAGACGAGAGACAAGGGAGAGACGGATTATCGATTCGATTGAAATTACAACTCATTTCGAGCGTCCTGTCCCTTGTCAATTGGTCGGCACCTTGAGAAGTGAGCATCTAATTAGAGAATTTAGCTTCTTTATCTCATGTGCAAAGTGAAAACAAGGTACGTTCCTATTAGGAGTTCCTAACAACAACAACAACATGTACGATTTCACTAAAAATTATGGAAACTTCAACAATTAAAACAGGGTATTTAACAAAATAAAGGAGGGATCACAACGGGATAAATGAACTGAGTTTGTAAACTAAATTGAAAAAAGAAACATCATGGAATAACAACTACTGAACTTTGAATACAATGGAGTGATTATCGATTGATTACGGAAGGGGTACGGTAAGGTGCTAACATTTGAAATCTGTTTGGAAATTATCGATTGATTACGGAAGGGGTACGATAGGTGTAGGGTACTAACATACTATTTGGAGATTGTCGATTGATTACGGTAAGTTGGTGTTCTGTAGGGGTACGGTATGGGGTATGGTAGGTCAACGGGGCGACTCGATCGACGTCCGCCTACTTGCCGGCCGAGGAAGCGGTCGCGGCCTGCAGATAACTCACTTATGAAACGCTAATTCACGGTTTTCCTCACCAGAACATCTTGGACTAGCTGTGAAACCAGAAATTCGCACAGAAGCTCCTATCAATCAGCTCTATCGTTTTTTTAATTTCAAACAGCAATGGCTGGGAATTATATGTCAACCTTAGTAGCGTTAACTAAACGAGCATGAGCCTGTTTATTAAATGTTTAATTGTGAATGCATCGATTTGTCGATACTTAGGGTAGCGATTAACTAATTAATCAAGACTAGCTAATTAAATAACTACTCACTCCAGCGGAGGCAGCAGCTGCAGCTCCTCGAGTGACAGCACCGGCAGCAGCTGCGACAGCTCCTGACGCTGCGTACCTGCGAACGGATAGAATTGATGGGCATTTATGCTCGTTCCAATAGTTCACGAAGCAATGCTTTGAACGCTGCGAGAAAATAGATCTTCTTTACTTGAGCGTAGATATTATTCCCGATTTTTTTAAAAATTTTGAATATGACCGGTAGCATGAAAGCGGCTGGCTTATATTCAAAAGTTTGGCAGATAAAGAAATTACTCTCATCCATAACTCTGATATTGAGGGTATACATTAATTGATGGCCATTCTCTTGCGAATATATTCCCTGCAAGAAACCCGTAATATCCCTGCTTCACACTGACGAGTGATCGGCGATCGAGGCCGGGCCGCGACGGGACTGCTGCGTCGAAGCCACCGACGTCATCGATGAGGACGAAGAGGACGCCGACGAGGAGGAGGAGGAGACGGCTGGGAATTATATTATTATTATTAATACATTTAAAAGTAAATAAAACCATTGTGTGACGAGTTGCTGAACTGAAGTGGGTGAGATTGTTTCAATTCACACCTTCCGAGCAATAGACAAGTCTTGCTACTATTTCAAACCCGGCGCTTCTAGCGCACGTTTCCCCTTCCCAAGAGCGATGCTCACCCTGCCACACGTATCCCTTCTTGGCGTTGATGGCGGGGCGGCCGCGCAGCGGGTCCGGGTTGCGAGCTGCACGAGCGGCGAGAGCCGAGAGCTAGAATATTTATATTTCTTAATTTATTAACGTAAATAAATATATATATAATCGCAAAATATTTCATTATCTGCTGCTACCAAGCAGATATAAAAAGCCTGAAAAAAAGCAGAAATAATGCTAAACGGCGTACTGTGAGCTCCAACTTCGTCTTGTTCTTGCTGGCTGCAGCTGCTGCAGATGCTGCAGGTGCTGCAGCCTTGGGCGCCGGAGCCGTGGCCTTGGCGGGGCGGGCCTGGACGGCGCGGGTCTGAATACGCAAATTATGGTAAATCCAGTTACATCTCGCATCTTATCAGGCGCCAGTTAAATCTTGTCACATTCAATATCGCCGCGTTTAGTGCGCAGATAAATAATTGCCATTGCATCTATGTAAAACACCGATGATATTCCGATGATAGTATGGTCACTTTTTTTAAAGTCACGTAGACAAGCAACCAAACAGTAGGCAAGTCGGGGCAGCCTCACAATCAGCTAGATATTTATTAAATCGAATCACTTGGACGGCCTTCTTGAGCACTCCGACGGCGGCCTTCGACGCCGCCTTGGAGACGCGGGCTGCAAAATCGATACTATTTAAATTTGAATTTCGCGCCAAACATCGAATTAATCTCGAACCAAACACCAAACATCGAACCAAACACCAAACATCGAACCAAACACAATTAACGAAAAATGTATCAATTCAGCATATAACTCACTAGTGGTAGTCGCGCGGGTGGACGGGCCGCGCTGGCGAGTGGTCTGCAAAGTAATTATTGAATGTTTGTGGGCTTTAACAGCCCAAACACCGAATTCTGCGTTAAGTTAACGCAACAAACACAATTTCGGAGATCACGGGCATGGCTGATCCGAGTTTCACCAGTTTGCTTACCTTGGCGGTCGGTGCAGCGGTTGCAGCAGCTGCAGCACGGCTCGCGCTCGCTCCCTTCTGCAATCATCGTTACAGTTAAACTGATATTTGCAAATTTCATGATCTCTCGACCATATTCTATAGAGCGATCGTACACGAAATTGTCTTTTCTTGAGCGATTTTTGAAAGCAGGAATTTCAAGAAATGTTTTCAAGAAAAGAAAAAAAGCAGAATTCGTAGTTAGTCTGAATTATCTTACCACTCCGACGGAGCTGGCTCTCGTCTTGGATGGCGGCTGGCTGGCCGATACGGCCGAGACTCTTGCGCCCGAGCGCAGCATCTTTGCGCCGCTTCTCAATCCGGCTCGAGTCATCACTAAACATGTTAAAATATCATGGACATCGGTAAAATATGAAGGGCACTTGTACCATAAAGCAAACTAAATTCAACGCATTTTAAAGATATAAATTTCAAAACCCCGCGGAAAATTTGAAAAAGTCAACAAGTGGTTGTCGATATATTCTGAGATTACTGTAGTTGGCGCGACGGGAATTCATAGTGTACCGTAATACGAAACAGTAATACGAAGCAACAAGAATATTCTAGATGTGATCAAATCAAAATTGGAAAAAAAAAGATATTTGAAAAAAATAAAGAAAATCAGTAATAATAGCAACTCGAGATCCAGAATTAGTCATTAAATATCGCAGTCATAATAAATATCATCAAAATAACATTTTAAAAAACAAGCTGAAAAACCGCCAGCGCTGCGTGGTAGGAAACCTGAAAAACGCGTTTGAACACGTTTTCTCTGCGTCTCTGCCCGAGAGAGTTTCTCTGGCGCTCTCGCCTCGGTGCACAAACACACACGCACAGGGACGCCTGTCTCCTTTATTTAGGAGTAATTATAGCGGTTTTTTAAAATTATAATTGTTATCCATTCACATAACGACGGTTCTTCCCGATACGACGTCTTTCACACTGGTGGATGATCTGATTGTCTTGATCTTTCATTGCATCTCATTCTATTTCATCATCTGTTCATGAGAACACGGAATTGTTTTCTGTTTTCATCAATCTGCCACCCATCCTCAACCCTAAATCACCATCATCTCCCTAATAATCTTCTTACGACAGATCTCAGCCGTTTCCATGCCCCCCCCCTCACTCCCTTTTATCGGCTCGTGCCAGCCTACCCCTGCCACCAGGAATGCCTCTGCCCATGCCCCACCAGACAGCACTCAAGATCACTCTGAGAGCCCCATCCACCTCCTCGCTCTCACCAGACTCTCCTCAATCTCCCCGCTGTCTCGTCTATCTCTACTGCTACATTTATTATAACTCCGCCCCCTTGATCTGCCCCGCCCCTTCCGCTCTTTCCTTCATTCATATCAACCTGGTACAACCTCGTTGATTCCCCCCGTTTTCGATACCTTAAATATTTACCAACCAACTATCCAATGGATCCGAACCATCCGTTCAACTTCGGCACGCCGCAATGGCCTCAGGCTCCGGCCGTCTGGCCTCAGGGTAAGCTACCGTATCCTTCAGTAGCCTTACTGAAACTGCACCGTATCTACAATATTTCGTATCCTTGAGCACTCTTCAATGTAGGACCAGTAGGGATTGATTGAAACATAGAAGCCAAGGATCTACCGTATCCTTACAGTACCCCTTGCAGGTTTCAACCTCTTCCTATCGTATTCCTACGACATGCAGCCGCAGCAGCAGCTGCAGCAACCTGCAGCTCAAGACCTCATGGCTCCCCAATATCATGATTACACCCCTCAAAATGTGACTGGCTCCACTTACGTCCAAGCGACTCCGGAGCAGCTGCAGCAGCAGGTATGACCCACGTTTCACTTCCATTTCTCTTTTTTTTTCCTGATCTAGTGAGTCCGCTGGCAGCATATGTTTCACACCGAATTCATTCGTCAAATCGAACCTAAGAAAGCGATCGTGCCAACATGAATTCCACAATCAACATTCCTTTCAGTCCTCTTGCTTCATCACGCCTCCCTCCGACTCTGCCTCCTCTCGCTGCTCCTCCCCCGCACCCGTCCTGCAGCCGCAGCAGCTGCAGCAGCTGCAGGCCACTCCTACTTGTCGACCTGCCGCAGACTCCGCCCACTCTGCAGCCGACTCCCAGGCTCCGCCCACACTCGAGCCGCAGCAGAACGCGATCAAGAGAAGGAAGCGCAAGGCCGATGACGTGAGTTTGATCTTTGATCTTTCCCGAAAATTTGATCTTTGATCTTTATTCAGAACGCCTACGACCCGACCAACCCCGCCGACCACCTGTTCTGCAGGGTAAGCAAACTACAGTACTACTACCGTATTCTCAACTACCGTAGCCCATCCTACAGTAATCCTACAGTAGCCCTGGATACAGTATCCACCTTACCCTCGAGTTACCAAACATACAGTAATCCTACCGCACAATTATCGATTTTCTAGGCTACCGTAATCTTACCGTACCCTCAAATTATCGATTTTCCCGCAGGTGGACGGCCGTCTGTGCGTCGTGGGTGGTCAGCGCACGTACAACGTCACCGTAGCAGAGATCGAGAGACGAACGAGGGCGCCCGAATTCGTCCCGCTCTCTCTGCTGGGACCACTACTCAAGAGGTACTGAATGCCGTAGTCTGTTAAAAATTGTGAAGAATAGAGCTCGTTTTTCATCTACCGTAGCTCCAATCAATAGTCAGTGAAAAACAAAGATGAATTAGAATACCCTGATCGATCCCCTTCTGAAGAGGCATTCTGATTCGAATCTCTGATTTTTTTCATTGGGACCATTTCAATATCTGATAAGTTTCAAAGTGCGTTTATTTGTCGTGAAGCGGAGCATTCCAATAATATGAATGATCAGCATTCTCTTAAAAATTCAAAAATCATTTACCCGATCTAGAGCAGCTTCAATCGATCAATACTCGAATTGGCCTGCGTCTAGTGATATCTAAATCCAGTAATCAATCGATTATCAATCAATAGCCACTTTGATCTTTGATCTTTCAGGGGCAAGGTCAAAGGGTGCGGGAATGATCTCAAGCAACTCCTCGAGGACAAGCAGATCATTTCCGGAGGAGGACCAGAAATCAGAAGAAGAGTCCCCGTTTCGACGCTCAGTGCGCTGCTGGAAGGTTTGATCTTTGATCTTTGATCTACGGCAATCTTTATCTTGCCCTGACAATAACTGTATTCCTCGAGATCCCTCAAAAAAAGTTAGGGTACGGTGGAGGTACTGTAGAGTTCGGGATACGATAGGAGCATGTATGAAGGTCAATCTGTTCCGGTATCTGTTAGGCAGTCAGGTCACGAAGCCGCCTCTGGCACATCCCATCTCATGCTCCATGCATCCCCCTGGCAGGGTTCCTGGAGCTATCTAACTTGATGGAATACTATTGTTACGTTTAGTGCATCTGTCATTCCGTGTAGTTATTAGCTGATGTCAATCGATTCCGTTGAGTTGACCCTCAGATTTCCCTATGGCGCACCCCTTGCTTCCTCTAGCAGTTCCCCTAGCTAACTCGATGGGATACTGTACTGTAGTTAGTCTGTGTAATATAGCATTCCGCAGTCTATTCCAAGTAGTTAGGTCAATCGATTTCATGTAGACCCTCTGATTTCCTTATGGCACATCCCCGCCTCCCTCTGGCAGGGTTCCCCCAACCAGCTAATGATGTATTGTGCGAGTCTTATGATCGAACCGCTAATATGTACAATGATTGGATCTGTCACGAGGGGCATGACGTAAGAAATACGAGGGCAATAAAGTGTGATTCTAGAGATTGAACCATAGGTGAAACAGACATGATCGTTACGGGAAATGGTCACTAGCTAAAAACCTATATGGAATGTAGTGCAAATTATTTAAAATTTCGATTGGATAATGACGCACAACCTTGATCCAAATCATGTTTCCTTTCCAGAAGAATCCTTCCAACTCTCATCCAATCATCGTAAAGTTCTCGCCCACTTTCCAATGCCTTAGGACCCACAGCACCTTGCCTACCGCTTCCTACCGTCTCCTGCCGTAGATACCTCCACCGTATCCTGACATCTCCATTTCCAGAAGAATCCCTCCAACTCTCATCCGACCACCGCGAGCTCCTCTCCCACTTCCCCACCACCTTCCTCGCTCGATTGATCGCTGTGCAATTGAATCCCATGGATCTGGCCAATACGGCTAGGGATGCTGCTACGGCACGGTAAGTACCGTAATATCAGGCAGATACTATACTTTTATCATAGTTAGTTAGTGCTGCTGGGAATACGTGAGGGATTGCTTGAAGTATTGATAGCGATAATACAGTAGAGTAGTCGAGGCCCATGGACCTGGCCAATACGGCTAGGGACGCGGCTACGGCACGGTAAGTACGGTAGCGATTACGGTAGGGATATGGTAGTCGACTACTCTGGCTACTTCATTGAAAATCGAATTAGAAGGCTAGGATGTATTGAGTTTCACGCATACTTCAAATTATCGGATAAAACAACATGCATAGTCGAGATTAGACTTTCATTGAACATCATAATAATTGCACACTAATCACAATCCCTCTCATTGCAGCCCCCTAATCGCCTCCTTCTCCTCTCTCCTCGATGAATGGCAGTGCTCCCCGTCTCCGCTCTCTGAATTCGCCCTCATCACGCACCAGCTGGGAGTTGAAGAAGGTTTGTAACTTTGATCTTTGATCTTTGATCTCTGATCTGCAGACAAGGAAGAAAACTACAGTATCCTACCGTAACCCAATACCATAATTCAGGCCGCTCCATCGCTTCCCTCTTCGACCGATTCTTGTTCACCCTCGAGCAGGAATGTCATGCGCTGGCGAGGAGACGAGCACAGGTACCGTAACCCCATTTTGATTACAGTAACCCCTTACGATTTGCGGGGACCTTGGGCAACAGTTGGATTGTGACAGTAGCACGTGAAGAACCCGGGCCTAGAAGCTAGCGTAGCAAAGAATAGACGACACTGACAAAGAATGGGGAACTGACTAGGAATGGAGATTCCAATATTCCGTTTAGACATCCTTTACCGTAACCGACTACCGTACTTTTCAGTGCCCGATCGACTTTCCCGAATTTCCTCCTCCGGACATGATCGATGATCCAGCGACGTCCATGGCCCAGTCGGCAAAGTTTGGCGAGGTTCGTCATCTTCGATTTGTCTGTTTCTCTCAATCTTCCCATGAATTCAGTCATCAGGAAGAGACTTTTCTCATGGCTGTGTTTCACAGCTCATTCATCAGCTGTGATTCCCATATTCTCTAGTGATGTTGAGAATACAATAGGTAGGAATAAAATCAGTCAAAAAGCGAGTATCTGCTTTCTACCATACGAAGAATTGGGCTTACTCTCTCCGATAATTGTCCTTAGGATTGGGATCGCTAACAGATTGCTCTGAAAGCCTCTACAGGGTCATTGACTGGGTACACCCAGGGGCAACGTTGAATTTAGATCAGATATTATGGCGGGAATAATAGAATGGGACTCGAGAAGCGGTCGAGGGATCGGGGAAAGGGGAGGGAAATAGCAGAAATTCAAAATTTAGATTTTTGTTATGTTTCACACTTCATTCACAATCTTTGATTCCTGTCAGCCATAGTGGGTCAGGAAGAGATTTTTTTAAAAAGAAGACAATCAATAACTGCACTTCAGTTCATTGATAAATCAAGGTTCTAGATCAAGGATTAAGGATCAAAGACCAAAGATCACCCTCTTCCAGGTCGATGGTCGTCTCACCCTCCAATCTCGCAAGTACAACGTCTCCGTAGCAGAGATCACTCGACGATTGCGGGCGCCGGAATGCCTAAACCTATCCACGCTCGGATCTCTTTTGAGGAAGTAAGAAATCTCGAAACTCGAGCTATCGTAACCTACCGTATCCCAAACGAGAAACGTGCTGAATGTACTCAGAGGGAAATTAGTCTACGACTTCATAAGTGTAGTGTCACGTGGGAGGACTTCAAAGTCTAATAAGCGAGGGGGAAGCGAACAGTTAGACTTATAAAGTCTTCCCAGCTGAATCGTAAGTCTACAATATTAGACTTATTTCCCTGTGAGTAAGATAGCACAACCTTTATGTGGTTCCGATCTACGTAATGCTGCCTTACCAAATCCTTCGTTACTCTTCAGGGGCAAGACCTCCAACATTGGCGCTGCTCTCAAGGAAGATCTCGCCCGTCACGGCATCAGAGTCGAGCAAGGAAGGAGGAAGGGATCGAAACTGACGTGCTTCACGTCGTTGCTGGAGGGTAAGTATTGGGGTCTTACTATAAACTAAGCAATAGTTAAGAGATCGATGCGATTATTCTGCGATCACCCATCTACGAACCCATACTACTTCAGCATAGCTTTAGCATTAGGGATCAATAACGTCCAGCCTTCCGTAATCCCCCTAACTATTAGAGATGTTAGGGATCGATATTTAATGGCTAGAACCTATCGAAACTTACCGCTATAGGAACAATATGAATCAATGCTGGTTCGCATACATATTTCAGGCGCGCTTTCAATTATGAATTAACAATTTAGGGGAAATAACGTTGTTATTTCAGAAGAGTCGCTCATTCTCTCAGCCGATCTCGGCACAGCGATCATCCGCCACTTTCCCTTCCAACACGCTGCCGGGGAACTGAATGCGAGAGCCGCAGCAACGACTGCACCGGCGATAGCCCAGAGAAGAGCGGCATTGGAGGGAGTGAGGTGAGGAATACAACTCAAAACTTCAACGAGTGCAACCGAAAAGTTGCACGACGCATTGCAGAAGAAAACCAGAATGGCTTATGTTTCACGCGCATATGATAGGCATTTTAGCGGGTGGCTAGTCATTAACGTACTCACAAATCAATCAATCAATATTTTCCAGCCGCCTCGCCGGCCATCTCTCCTCCACCCTGGCCGCCCTTCGTCTGCCCGTCTCTGACAGGATCCCGGCCGTTCCCCATCCCTACTCTTACCTGATGAAGACCTACAGCTGTCTCACGCATGGTTATGGACCGGAAGCGGTGGGTTATGGTAGGGTAAGATACGGTAGTGTTGATAGGTTACGGTAGTCTAGGATAAGGATTACGGTAGTGTAGGCTACGGTATTCACGAAAGTAATCAATAATCTATGTAATTTCAGTGCTTCCTCTTCCTGGAGTGCTTCCGGAAGGTGTTCGACGCGTGCCGGGAGATGCTGCCCATCACATCTCATTGATCTTGCCAAGCCTTTTTAAAACTTAATTATAATATTCGAAATTAGAATACATATCGATGGAGTTAGGAAATTAGGACGTAGAGATTGGAGTTTAGCACGATAATCTATTTTAACACTTTCAAATATCTTCGATCAAAAAATTCAAAATCTTGAAGTTTTTAGCTTTTGCGCTGGAAGAAACAAAAATCTAGAGAAACGTGAATGAAATTATAAATGCGGTGTGTCATAATAAATCCCATTGAGGTCGTCATCCACCTCGAGAGAGCCGCCTACCAGCGAGTCGACCGAGTGAGATGCAACGATCCAGCGAGCAACGACCAGAGATTTACTTAGGATACATTTTAGACGACGACCATTGATTATCGATTCGCCTACCTAGGAGACTTTTTTTTTGGCTCCCTTTCAACTTATTTTGACACATTATTGAAGAAGTTGTTAGCAACATTGATTTTTTTCGGCAAAAATTGAAATAGGATCAATAGTATGAGTTAATAGTTACTAGATTAATAACTATCAATATTCAAGTGAAATAAAAGACCTTTCCCTCTTTCATAGATAATTTACATACTGAATTTCTATAAAATTCTAAATTAATCAGATAAATATATTTTCTCTTCTTTTAAAATAAATCATTTATCATTTCAACAACAATTCTCCGGAACAGACAACAAAACAGCAACAAATCGATTAACAACGCAGAAAATTAGATCAGACAGTACGAGATAGTATGTGAAACGAAGAGAGTCAGACAAACATATTGGTCTAGTGCTCCAAAATCAATCAACAAATCTTAGATAGTCAAAACTAGAAACACATTTCTACCTGGTCAGACAATGGGAAATAGAACGTAAAATGAAGAGAGACAGACAAAAAAACAGTCAGACAGTACGAGATAGCATGAAAAATGAAGAGAATCACACAAATAAATCACTCAACTACTTTCTTCTTCTTTTTGATCACTTTCTTATCCTTCTTCACAACTTTTCCCTCCTTTACTCGATTGATCTTCGTCTTTTCTCCTTCCTTTTTCTTCCCGTCTTTCTTAGCTCCTCCCTCCTTCTTTCCTCCTTGCTTCACCTGCAGAGATGAATGCATTACGCAGAGCTTACAGTACCCAATTGTTACCGCACTCAAACTTCTCCCCTTCCAAACAAACCATTTCACTATTAACTTTCCAAATTATACTGATCACACTTTGTTTCGTTTACAATACAATTTGATTTTCGATATGGATCCCTATCAAATGAAATTATTTGTAGAAAGATCAAAGATCACCTTCTCCCCTCCCTCCTTCCTCTTTCCTGCCTGATTCTGTTTCCTCGGCAGGAAGGCGACGTCATTCCTTCTGGGAGCGTGCTTCAGAGCGTACTTCTTGTCCTTTCTGCAATTATTTTTTTGCCAATTCGAATTTCGAAAGTTTTCTTCGGATTATTGTATCAACATTCCGAGGGACTTAACACAGATCGTGCAACGCTAATTGATTTTATAGAGTGGGGAGAGGCTTCAGTATTATCAAAAGTTGCACCCCCGAGACTATGATAACCAGACGTTGCTCCGATCGCGCGGGATGAATTGCTTGCCTTCTTTTCTACCCAACATATTTCCAGCGTCCATTTTTCATCCATAGTCAACTAAAAATGTTTTTCCCAAATATCAGTCCTTCATCCATTGATAATCAAACAATCGTCAAGGTGATAACCATCACGCGAAACACTATTCATGCGTGTCCACTTTTTAAAACCCTTTTTTTTTCAAGAATTGCAATCGAGCACCTCGTCAACAGCTTATTGAGTTAAAAAGTTTCAATCGTGCATTAAATAATCATCAATATCATAACCATCACATGAAACATCAATATCGCACCCAACTTCTGCATCAACTTACAGTAGAACAACAACTCTGACAATCAATACCCTCGCCCCCACCGTATCCCACGATGCACTCACTTGGTAGGCGGCTTGAGCAGCAGCGTGTACGGTGGCACCTGCGAATATAGATCGATTAGTATACCAGACTACCGTACTCTATCGTTGTATTGCCGATAATCATTATTTAGAAGGGATAGGAGCTTCAAGAATTGTCACAGTCAAAATCTCCAAGATATTGATCACCCGATGAAACGCCGATCGCGCCAGCCATATCTCATTTTTTTCCATTTCGCATACCATTCTTTTGTTCGTTTATTCTAATACCACGTCCCACAATGAATATTTCATGCAGAGGTCAATACCACCGGGAAAACCACCTATGCATGCCACATTTTTGGGCCAATTTGAACAAAAATTAGAGAAAAGCATCCCACCATTCCACGGAATCAGGGTAGATTTTCCAAAACCTAGCCTCCTTACGCCCAAAATTCTGAAAAATTTGGAAAAGCACACCACATTCTGAGTTTCATTACCTGTGTATTTGACCTCTGATTTCATGGATACTGAAACCCCACAAACTACCGTACCTCGAATCCGGCCTGCGAGATCACGTTGGCGATCGGTCGCACCATGGCCATGTCGTGCTCCGTGAAGTAGGTGATGGCCGCCCCCGCCCGACCGCCGCGACCCGTACGACCTACAGGATACGGTAATTATTGATTGATTGATTATGGTAGATGCTTGAGGTATCTCCACACCATGCTTCATGTCCTAGTGAAAGCTACGCAAACCGACTACGATTTTACAACAACAGGACTGTGGGACTGATATATGTGTAGCAGGATATCTGAATATGTGGTAAATATTGCCCGCGCTATGTAACGCTATCGAATCACAGAGGATTCAATATGTACATAAAAGCAAGGTTCTTGCATGTTTGTGTGATATGTGTTTGGAAATATATAATTTTTGATGTGTTATTGCTGGAGCAGAAATCTTCCACTCTTGATCAAGCGATGCAACAGGAAACATTCTGGCACAATTTGTTCAAGCATCTTGCAATTCTAATTGTTTGCATGAATAGAGAAACGAAATCATTAACGAAATATCTTTCACATTATATGGATTTGGTGAAACACTATTCATACAAGATGCGTTTTTATCGCTATTACCCCACTAAATTATGTGTAATCACTCGCGAAATCATTTTTCAGCCTATGTTCACAATATGAAACGTGGGCGGGAGGAGTTCTAAAACACATGCCGCCCTATCATTTATTTAGAAAAATTTATAGGAAGCACAGAGTATACCAAGCCACAAAAGCTACTGGACTCAAGGGACGAAAAAAAATTAATCGATAATCACCGTACCAACTCGATGGATGTAGGACACGATGGAGGCGGGCAGGTCGAAGTTCACCACCAGATTCACCGCCGGCAGGTCGAGACCTCTGCAAGGGAGGATTGATTGATTAATCGCCGCTACAGTACTCTATCGTAATCAGTCAACATTTTCATCCTACCGCAGGCAGGGAATATCGATCGAGTGCTGTGGTAAGCGATTGCGATTAGCACCCCCCCCCCCACTGGCTTACTGTACGCTACATTGTATCAGTACAAGCAGATTCTCTTCGCAATTGATCAGGCAGCAACCAGTAACTTTGGTGTGCCACCTTGTACTCATAGTTCTTGCAATTTCCCCGAAAGCAATCGCAGAAAGCAATCCTTATCTACTGACAAAACTATTTGGTTGTGACGACAATACGATTGAAGGAACCTGACGCACAATCAATCCTTCAGCTACCATATTCTCTCCTACCGTACCTGCCGATATTCTCTACCAATCAGTATCTCCAAATCTACCGTATCCAACCAATCTACCGTAATCTCCCCCCTACCGTACCTGCCCATGATCTCCGTGCACACGAGCACCCACGCGCGACCCGATCGGAACGACTCCAGCGCCGCCTCGCGCTGCAATTATCGATTAATATGGGATTTGGCCTGCCGCAACCCTTTTCAATAAATTATCGATTATTTGATCTACCGTAACCCTCACATAGCAATTGTCGATAGCCCGATTTATTTATTTACCTTTTTCCTTCAATGCACAAACTGACATGCCATTATTTTTCACCTGTGATATTGCCCAGTTAACATTTTCTCCAAACGTTGACATTCTGGTTTCACAAATCGTTCAAGTCACAAATGAAACCAATTGTGTAGTCGAGCTGACACGGAGTGATGTTGCAAAAAAAGAGACTCAATATATTGTGAACCACTTCTCGATAACTCCACTACCGTACTCCCTCGGTTCTAAGACACCGTACCTGTTCGGCGCTCTTCTCACTGGTGATCAGGGTGGTCGGCACTGCAGTGGCCATGGAGGAGATGGCGGACATCAGCTGACGAGCGCGCTCCTTGCTCTGAAAAATCGATAATTGATGAATACGGTTGTCGAAAAATCGATAATTGAAAAAACTACAGTCAATAAACAAGTCGCCCATCGCGTGAATGGGAAGCAGTGCCTTGCTCAGGAAATTGTTAATGAAAGATTATTGTGAAATGATGATAGAAAAAAAAATTTATCCTGTGCCATGAAGCATGCGATAGCTTGTTTCACTTTATTTACAAGTCCCCCAATGAGGCGCATTTCTCAATATATTCAACCGGCTCGCTTGAGATTCCATCAGGAAAAAACTCTTTGCACTCAATTCAGTCTGCCACATTGTAGTTTCATTCCTTCTTCAAGTCCCAAAGAGTAAAGATCTCCCCAATTGCATTCTCGGCGACCGGTTAACCCCCCCCCCCCCAGAAGAATTGCATGTTTGGTATCGGCATCAATGCAGTGAAATATCTCCCCTGAATGTGAGCTGTGGTGCCCCCCCCCCCTGGAGACTAGCAGGGTACATTTCTACGGTGTTCATCGTCAACAAGCAATGAAAGTCCACCAATGTTCGGCACCACTGAAAGCCATGCTACTCGACCCCTCCCCCCCCCCTATCCCCCGCTTTGTCGCTCACTTTCGCGCTCTATTTCTAATTGTAATCACTAATCTACAAAAAATCATCTTATTTTAAGAGAATACGAGGCTCCTACTACACAGTCAGGTAATCGTTTCAGCGACGCTACTTCCTACGTACACTTAGAAGTTTGCAATGAGACGAGAGAAGACACGCGAATGTTTGAAACCAGTTATTTGTGAGTTTCAACAACTGTACAATCTCCACGCGTGTCGCCCACTCGAATACTTGAAATATATCCCTGACAACAAAAACGATAGCTCACGATAGCTGCACGGGTACGACTGAACAACCATCTACTTGGTGGCACATGAGTGTCGCGACTACTACAAATACCCCAAAAATGAGCACCCTTTAATCCCCGCCTTCTCCTTCCCTTCCCCCCCCCCTTCCCTTCTCCTTCCTTCCCTTCCCTTCTTCATATTATGCATGAAAAATAGAGAAATAAACTGATTAGCTACAACGAAAATCTAAGGAAATTTAGTTTCTCTGTACTCTATGAAAGAATAAATAAAATATTAGGACGAACACGATTGATACTTGCACCAACTAGCACCAATTGTGTTTCGCGGACGCTACAAGATCCGCACAAAGGTGCTTCCATCAATTCCGCAGAGATACGGAAGAGATAAAACAAACACATATTCTCACCTGCATGAACACGATTGCTCTATCCCAGTGATTTATGAGTTTCAACTATCCTACAACCCACCCACGCCCCATTCACTCCAATGTTTGACGGCATCCGGGTCAAAAAAAATGTCTCACCTGCACAAGCACGACTGCTCTTTCCCAGTAATTTATGAGTTTCAACTATCCTACAAACCACATACGCCTCATTTACTCCAATATTAGAAGGCATCTCTGTCAAAGCATAAACAATTCCCCCCCCCCTGGACGAACACGATTTTTCTATCCCAGTACTCTATGAGTTTCAACTACCCTATAACCATCCTACGCTCTACTTACTACAATCGTAGAGAGAAACTTCCGTTAAATATCTCACCTGGACGAATACGATGGCGGGCGGCTCGAAGCGCGTGTACAGCAGGTCACGGAGGGCGACGATCTGCAATCGATAATGGAAGGGTACGGTAGGGAAGTGGTGAGTTACGGTAGATCGGGACTAATAATCGATCTGCAAAAGAATGGAACGGTAGGCTAGATTACTGGTCAGAGTCATGATCAGAATGTATGAGGCTCGTTCAGCCCCTCTCTTCTTTTGAAATGCTCCATCATCGATCTTGTAGTTTAGAAAAAATAACCATTTGATCTGCCACCCACATGCGACTTGTCACTAACTCCTGTTACGCACAGTTGTTCACAATAAGGATTTGTATTCTTGGGAAGATAAGAAAGCTGGATTGATTTTGCAGGATTCCCAAAGAACATGACGTATTTGTGAAACACAACAGTAACGTGTCTACGTTTTCTTTTTTTTTAGGTCGATTGAGAACTAAAGAGGTCTAAATGCCACAATCAATTTATGGACGCAAACGCCTCATCTGGTCTCTTCCCTGTATTTCATTCTTATTCCCTACCCCGGGGGAATTACTCACCTTTCCCTGCTCCGATCCCGTGTACACCAGCTTCTGCGAGACGGACGTGTTCGACGAGTTCCTGGCAATAGAAAGTAATTTATTTAATTTTCAAAAAAAAAACACGCCGATAAGAATACATGTTATGTATTTAAAAAGAAATTCGCGGATACATTGAACAGCTTCAAATATTCCCGTATACGAACTACCGGTGCTGCATCAGTCTGACTGGTCCAACATTAAATTTTTTTCCAATATTCTATGGTGACACTTCATCGGCTCAAAGACAGAGTTCATGAGGATGTACCGGTGATGCAACGGTAGTGTTGCAGATCATATTTTAAAGTCTAAAATACGTATGGTTGAACTCCCTCACACCCTCTTGAAACCATAATATCGTATCCCCATCTCTCAATAATAAATTCGCCACCGTAAGCCCTCCGGTTTCACCCACTCAGACGCAGTAATACCGTACTACCCCGCTTCTATCCATTATCGTAACCCATCAGATTACTGTATTACAGTACCCCTCCTCCTCACCTCTCTTCAATGCCTCCATAACTCCATCCCCATATAGCCCACTCGGTTACGGTAATATCGTAACCCCCCTTCAGATAAGGTATCTCTCCTCACTAGGGTTGATCGTTCGGAATGACGGAATCGATTCGGAAATCACGTAGTTTCACTCTCATTCCGGAATGAGAGTCGAACAAAGGCCGCCATTCCGTATCGATTCCGTATCGATGCAAATCGCACCATTCATCGAATCTCGAGGGAAAGAATGGTGTAAGGGATGGGCGCAGAGTTATGTTTCAGTCCTCAAATGAATAGCGAACTGATTTCACTATATTGAACACAGTGAAACTCTTTGTGGAAATAATTCAGATATTTATTCTGAAACTGAAACATATCTCTAATTCCCTCTGCTTCGACTCGCACCGCTCTTTCTCTCGCCATCCGAAGAATGAGAGCGATTTGCATCGATACGGAATCGATACGGAATTGCCATTGTTCGACTCTCATTCCGGAATGAGAGGATAATTGAATTTGCGATTCGGAATTTCCGTATTCCGTTTCCGAACGATCAACCCTACTCCTCACCTCTCTCCGATGCACAGCATGGCCACCGCCGGCAGGTTCTCCTTGCACCACTCCTCCACCTGCGGAATGGATTAATTAATATTATTAAAATATAAATTTAAATTACTGTTTCACACTATTGATTAAAGTTTCACTCTTTTCATAAAGCACCTAGAAAAGAGAATCAACAATAAAAGACGGACCGACTGCCGCAATAACAACCAAAAGTTTTCCCATGCGTGCAGCACGCTGATTTCAAGAATCACTTGTATATCAATATCCCAACGTAAAAATACACAACCAGTGAACCTCCCGCCGTTGTACGAATATTAATTATCCCAATCAAATTTCGCAAGAGCAATTCATGGATGGCTGTAAATCCGGCCGAAAACTTTCAGCGTTGATTTCGTGCCTCTATGTTTTCTAACCCACAAAAAAGCTGTTTCACATATTTGATAAAACACCTAGAAGAATGGATCAACAATTGAAGATTGGGGTTCACTCGCAATAACAACCAAAAGTTTTCCCACACAAAACAACAGGTAGGCCGACCACTACAATAAGAACCTAAAGCGTTCCCATCCATGAAACACGCTGCTTTCATGTATCACGATAGATTCATATCGAAATGAAAAATTAGACAATCAGTAAATCTCACAATGTCCAGATAATAACTATCCCGATTACATTTTGCAAACTTTAAGAATTTGTTTAGCTGCACATCAGGAATATTTGTAAAGCTGGCAATCGTAATATTTCACAAGTCCTCCCATGATTAAAAACATCAAATAGCTCCAAGGAAGGTTATAATAATCTTTCCTTCGTATCTTCCTCACCTCGTATGAGAACGTAGCAGAGAAGAATGCCCTCCTGACATCCTTCGATGCGTCGCACGCCTTGTAGATGGCAGCCAGCTGGAAGAGACCGTAAATTACGGTCCGTAATCTGTGCTACCGTACTCTTTCTGATTATTGGCTACTGGAAACTGTTCATTCCACTGTTTGCTTCGCGAGTGATATAATTCTGAGGCATTTCCGAAATCGTACCCAGCCGCTTAACTGCTACAGTAATCTCTGGCTACCGTGTCTCACACGCTACCGTACCTGATTCCGGAAGCACTTCTCATCTCCCTCCGTGTTGTCGAATAGCCGATCGCTCTCGTCCACCACCTTTTAATTATTTAGTAAATTAAAATATTGCTCGCCACTAGCCACCTCATCCATCATCTTGCAATTAATCAAGAATTCGAATAGTCTATGTAATTAACATAAATTATAAAATTAATTAAATTAATAAAATTATTTAATTAATAATAATAATTAATTCCTCACCAGCCATCTCAGCCCGCTCAGATCCATCTTCTCCAGTCGATGCACGAGACGATTCGGAGTGGAGACAAGAATGTCTGCAAGGAGGATTAATTGATCGATTCTCGCCTTCTAATGTTATGTTTCACCGCTTCATTATGCCCAACCGAGCCCATTCTTTTCAATAACACAGGGAATTTGAAGAGAAAAAAAAAATTATTTGCTAATTCGAACTCTTACCCCTATACAAGTTGTTCTGCCACACTGTTACGAATAATGAAGGCTCATTCAAAGGAATTTTCCTTGCCCCACACAGTCATGTTTCACCCCTACGTCATCATCTAGCTATGCCCACCGCCTACAAATACTCTTAGCTTTAAAGAACAAAACATTATTTGAAAATGTCTTGCATCCACATTGCTCCATTCTCCATCCGCTATTTCACCATCATCCCGTATGGGAAGCAAAATGCAATTCCAAATCTCCACAATGCGGTTTCACTCCTACGTCATCTTCTGTTGATAATCAACATTTTCAATCGTAGATGTCTTTCAGGTAAACTCAATAACGACAGGTATCTTGCCCTCCCCAATCGTCGTTTCATAATTACCTAATAACATTTCGACCCCAACATACTCAATCGTATCTCATCTCATTTTACCTTACATACCTTACTTATCTCATTTTACATTAAAATAAATCCTTCCTCCAGCCTTGCGCGCCAGCTCTCTGCTCTGCCCACTTACTCTCATAATCAATAAGATAAGCGGCCCGCAATATGTTAGTTACGTATTTACTTCACGTTGTTCGAATTTCGATTAATTCGTAAATTCCCATAAATATTCCCGAAACTCATATGCTTCATAGAGACGTCGTATGCGAGGAGTGCTTACTCCAGCAATAGTACGTGATTTCGCAAGCGAAAAGAAATAGATAATCAAACCAGTTCACCACTCCACCTCAACACCTTCCTCCAGCAGCACCCACATCACGTCCTCACAATCACCGCATTAGTAAAAAAACCCGCAATTTCCATGTTGCAACTCTACTGTATAAGCTACGAATGATCAATGCACCAATCATCACGGGGTTTGTAGGTCTAAAAATCACATACACGCCCACAAACATCACATCTCTCGCTATATTTCCTATGCTACAGCTCTACTGTATACGCAACGCATGGGAACAGTACCAATAATTGCTGAGCTTGACAGCAAAAAAATCAATACCCACCATTCCTCCCCTCCACAGTTCCCTCCTCCAGCAGAGCGCACGTCCTCGCCCACACCCTCGACATCCAAGCCACCTAATGTCCCCGCCCGTCGCATGTTTCATCGCTGCTCAATAGCGCCCGAGACGCTCACAATTTTAATGGACGTGCCTTCTTTATTCTCCCAATAAATTGTCAACTACACCATCGTTACATTGAATCACTCATTCTCTGGTTTCTCCCAACCACTGGATAACCATTACCTGAGCCACTGGCTAGGGTGCATCCAAACCAGTGGCTGAGGTAATGGTTATCCAGTGGATAGGGGTAATGGTTATCCAGTGGATGAGGTAATGGATTTCCAGTGGATGGGGTTTTGGCATAGGTCAAATGCGTTTTTCGCGGCCCTTTTTGCCGATATGGTAAAAAAATTTTGCCGACGTGGTCCCTACGAGTTTTCTTGAATTTTAAAAATGCAAAATTATCATTGTTCTTGGGAAAGTTTAAAAATAGTTGTTTCAAATTCCGATTTTTTCAAAAAAAGTTTGAAGCATATAGAACATCTGCAGGAATTAAGTTTTCAAGATCATAAAAATGTCATTCGCGTGATCAGAAAAATCTGAAATCAGACACCGAAGAGAGGAATCAATTAGTGAATATATTCATATATGTGAACGTAATTGTAAAGTGATAGCTTCATTTTGGCGCATTTTAGGATGTAATAATCACAGGTATCAGACTTGCAAAAATGAAGCCTAAGCTCAATTGCCCGATTGAAGAATGATGAAGAATCGTGCTCTTATCGACTCTTTCTTTTCAAATGAATTTCATGAGTCTTCTGAAACCACTTTACAATGATTTCTGCGATAATTTCACGATATTCGGCATCTTCGAATAAACCAAACATCAAAGGTTTCATGAATTCAGCTATTGCACCTCCCGGATTATGACATACTAAAATGCACCAAAATGAAGCCTTCACTTTACAATTTTGTACTCATATCCACTAATAGATTCCTCTCTTCGGTGCCTGATTTCAGATTTTATCACATCACGCTAATAGCCTTTTTAAGACCTTGAAAATACTATTCCGAAATTTTTCGATTTTTCGTTGCAGATGTTCGATATGCATCAAACTTGGCAGGATCATGCACTAACACTTACTGATAATATCTACCTGTCAAATTTCAGATCTCTAGCTCACCCTAAATTAAAGATATGCTGCTTGGAAAATTTTTCAACAAAATTACTTATTTACTCGAAAAAAATAGTATTGAAAATGAGCCTTGGATAGGCCATTTCAACTACTCAGGCCCTCTCACAGGGTGAAGTGTCGCATAAAAAAAAATCAGTTTTTGAAATACGCCTTTCAAAGGTAGATTTTCGAATTTTACGTCAAAAACAACGCCTAGGTGATTTTTTTAGCGAATATTCATAAATCAGGTAACCATCAAAAAAGGCGAAAAATCGATTATTCGTACCCATGTTTGACAGGCCATGTCTCATGATTCAGGTTTGCGAATGGTCCGGAACCATTTAAATTATGTTTATCATAATTAAAGTAATATATATTCCAAAAATTGGACCTCTCGCAGAGCTAGGAGCTGAGAAATTGCAATTCGAAGTTGCAAGTTTTCAAGCGAAAAGAGATGGTAGAGCCCATGTTTGACAGACCATGTCTCAGAACTCAGTTTTGCGAGTGGTCCGGAACCAAGTCAATTTTTCTTGCCGTACTTTAAAAAATATATAATCCAAAAATTAGACCTCTCGCAAACCTAGGGGCTGAGAAATTCAGGTTTGAAGTTGCGACTTGTAAGCGAAAAAGCGATTTTTCGAGCCACAGATCATGTCTCGGAATTCAGGTTTGCGAGTGGTCCGGAACCAAGTCAATTTTGCTTGCCGTACTTTAAAAAATATATATTCCAAAAATTAGACCTCTCGCAAACCTACGAGCATAGAAATTGAAGTTTGAAGTTGCGACTTTTATTCGAAAAAGCGTTTTTTCGAGCCCATGTTTGACAGATCACATCTCAGAATTCAGGTTTGCGAGTGGTCCGGAACCAAGTTAATTTCGCTTGCCATGCTTTATTTAATATATAATCCAAAAAATAGACCTCTCGCAAACCTAGGGGCTGAGAAATTCAGGTTTGAAGTTGCGAAAAAAATTGCGAAAAACTATTTTTCGCAAAAGTTTGACCACATCACATTTCCGTATTTGGCATTTTCGTTTCTGCGAGTGGTTGGCAAAGGTGGCAACTTTGGTTGTACTTTTTTTTGAAAAAAAAAAATTAAATTTTAAACTCAATATTCATCGAGTTATTAATTTTTAAAGTTGCGAAGTGAAAAAATTTCGATTTTAATGTTCCGCTAATGTGCAGAATTACGGTGTTTAGCGGATTTTTTCGGAGTACTGAGAACTGATTTTTCTCTATTTTTCCTATTTTTTAATTAAATTTTTATTTTTTATACCGAAATATTTTTTACAAATTTTTTTGCCGACATGGTTCCGAGCATTTTTGCCGACGTGGTTCCTTAGAAGAAGAAGACTTATTTGACCTATGGGTTTTGGTTTTCCAGTGGATGGCGGAGTACGGTAGATGGGCATAACTAATCGATAAGTGTATGAGCTGTCGTCATACAGTAACCAAAACATACGTGGTGAGACCACGAGTGGTTAGTCACATCCAAAATACGACCACTTTGGATCGTAGGTAGGGCAGCACTCGAATCCGAGGCCGTCCGATGCGGGCTTCAAAAATAGACCTTATAGGCAAGGTGTGTGCTAGCGACGACGGGTAAGCACGGGGCGCTCTAATGGTTTACCAGTGGATGGAGTACTGGTTTTCCAGTGGATGGAATGCGAGTGGATATCCAGTGGATGTGGTAATGGGTTTCCAGTGGATAGCCCAAACTCCGCCCACTTTTACTGGCTTTCCAATGGATGGGAGAAACCAGAGTTGTTAGCTGGACGCCCTACCTCGCAATACCCGTTTTATGAACCTTTTCAAAAAAATAGAATATCCATTTCCTGCCCTCCACCACCGTTCCCTCCTCCAGCAGTGCGCACGCCACGTCCTCGTCCCCACACCATTCACAGCGACAATATTTTCCACAAATACTCCCGCATGTTCAATGTTTTAGCGATACAACTTTACTATTACTATACTATATACTATTACTAGGTAAAAGGACTTCATAAAAATACTAATTAGACCCAAATTTTTAGGCCCAGATAATCAATACTCACCATTCCTGCCCTCCACCACGGTTCCCTCCTCCAGCAACGCGCACGTCACGTCATCGCCCTCGACGTCCAAGTCACCTAATCTCCCTGCACTTCCTCCGTTTCACCACTGCTCTATAGCCCCCGCTACACACCCAATTTTAATCCACGTTCCACTTTCGTGTCCCATAAATTGTTAACTAAATCATTTTATCATTGTTTTCAGGGCGCGCTATTCCTCCCAACCAGTTTCAATAACCCTCCCAAATAATCAAAACTCACCATTCCTGCCCTCCACCACCGTTCCCTCCTCCAGCAGTGCGCACGTCGCGTCCTCACCCTCGGCATCCACCTAATCTCCCCGCACTTCCCACGTTTCACCACCGCTTTATAGTCTCCGAGACACTCGCAATTCTAATGGGCATGCCTTCCTCATCTCACCATAACTCTCCCCATGTGTTAAGACCTTCGAATAATGATACTACTCACCATTCCTGCCCTCTACCACGGTTCCCTCCTCCAGAAGTGCGCACGTCACGTCATCGCCCTCGGCGAACTTGAGAATCTGCCGGTAGGTCTGGAAAAAGATAGTCAGTAATCATTGACACCGTAATCATTTATCGATTTGATTTATTCTGTAGATAGGTGTGGAAAAGGAACTACAGTATGCCTTGCTCGATACCATTATGATAATAAGAATGGCATTATCCATAAGTATATCGATTTTCAATGCATTATCAGGAATGCCACTTGGCTAATCAAAGTTTGAAACTGAATTGGGGCGATGCATTTGTGTTTCAAAGTATCTATGAGAGACTGTTTGGCAATGAGGAGCAATTACTCACCGCCTTCCCAGGTAATAAACGAGAAAAAAACCTAACAGAATCGAATCAATAACCCCTTCTACCGTATACCTGCTTGGCGAGTTCCCTGGTCGGCTCGAGCACGATGGCCAGCACTCGGTCCTTGCTTACGGCAACTTCCGGCTGATCTTTGATCTTTGCCGCCGCGGCCAGCTTGGCCTTCTTCTTGGATGGCTTCTGCACTGCAGCTGCAACGGCTGCAGGAGCGGGGCTTGCTGCAATTGTAGTATTTTTGAACCACGCTCATTGTCGGTCATCATATTGTACTTGCTTGACACCTTTAGGGAAGAACATACCGCGCAGCCTGAATCTCGCAAGTCAAAATTGCAAAAGTGTGACTATCGGGAAGTTTCCTCTACAAAACGAATAAAGTTGCACGACGAATTGATAATTAGGCTATCATACTTTCACCACAGTAACTCCTACCGTATTTTAAGCCTACCGTACCCCTACAGTACCTGTATCTACCGTAGCTGCTCCCGATCGATACTTGAGCACATCGAGAATGACGGGAAGCGCGAAGGCCAGCGTCTTGCCCGAGCCTGCATTATATTATTATTATTACTATTATTGCTGTTGTTGTAAACATAATTATCTATTATAAACGTCCCGAGAAGAAATAATTGAATATAGAGAAAAGATTCAACAGTTGTAAGCGCGGTGAAACTTGAATCTCTCGAGCTTAGATCTTTTTATTTTTATTTTAACGGCTGTCGGACTATTACCAACCTAATAGGGAGTTTTTAGAACAAGATGGATTCGCGCAACGCGAATCACCCTGTTGGAAATTTTTTTTGTGTAAATTGTAATTAATAATTTGTGAAAATTGTGTAAAAATTGTTTATCAGCCGAATGGAACATTATCACAGAAGATAGTTCTAGCTTTAAAACAAGTTTTTTTTTATAGAAAAGACAAAAGAAGGGAAAAGCACTGCGTGCACAACCCCCGAGTTGATGCCCACACTGCGCAACGCCAATCTCACTGCTAATCACCGGACTATCGTTACATTACATCGCCTCTTATTCGAATGAAATCAATCATCCTCATCATTCATCATCATGATCATGAATATTTTTCAAACGACTTTAACGTTTCATTTTGTCCTTATCTTCCTATTTTTCACTAGGTCACTAATTTTTTCAACTCAAATTGCGAATAATTATACTAACCAGTGGGCGCACTCGCGAGCACATTCCTCCTCCGTCATCGGAATGGACTACATCTGCTCCATTCTAACCTATTCGAAAATATCCCCTAGATTCTATGTTCCGCATCTCCTACAACCTCCGGAGCCTCGAACACTGCTTAATTGTCCACCGATGATTTCCTTACAAATTATGCTTTGGCTGCGCTATTTCCCCCTAAATTGAGACATTTTAGATGTATTTACTAACCAGTGGGCGCACTCGCAAGCACATTCCTCCTCCTCATCATCATCGGAATGGACTGCATCTGGATGGGAGACGGATCGATGATGCCCGATGACGTCAGATTCGAACTGAAATCGAAGGGTCGCAGGTTACTGATACACGATAATCAGTGATCATAAGAAAATTAATCTATGGATATTCCAATGACGTGTTATAAATGCCCGATGAGGTCAGATGAGAACTGAAATAGATAATTGAAGAGTACGGTAACCTATCAATATTTGGAGGGTAAGCCAAGTGGGAATAGGAGGCAAAATGATGCCTACAGAACTGATAGTCTATTCTGGGAATTGTAATGAGGGATACTTTTTTCTAACCTGTGTAGAGCAACGATCATATTTTACTGATACACTTCAAAGATAAACAATTAGAGGAACGGTAATCTTCCATGTTGAGATCCGAACTTTTTCAACAAGCTGACACAGATGAAATACAATACCTACTGTATTCAATCAGTAGTCTCCTTTGTGTAAATTAAATTGGTATCGTAATCGCTCCTCCACATACCGTATTCTCTCCGTAATCTCCGGTATGTCGGTCCAATCGATAATCGGCTCCGGGATATCGTCGCCCCACGAGAACATTCGATTCACGCGACGAAGACGGGCGATCTGCGAATACGGTAATCAATATATTCGATAATCTGAGCAATTTTATCGATTGAAATTTTTAAATTAATTTAATTTATTATACTGTAACCTGAGGAAATATCATAGGGCACATCACTTCTAGAAACTTGCAGATTTCACGAAACACCAAGTTCAAGTGTGCGTTGCAAATTTTGTGATTACACACACTAACTCTTGTGAAAGAAAGGAAATAATGTTTTGAGCAACAAGTTCAGGAAGATATTGAGAATTCGATCGCTTCAACCGATTTATGAAGTGCACGCAACTTCAAAGTAGTTGTAACACTTTGCTTTTTTATCATAGCTAACATAGCTAACAATAGAAATACTGACATAAAATAATAAATACTTTAAATTCTGACCATCTGTTGTCGATGCTCAGCCGTATTCCCCTCCTTTCTTCTCTTTCTCTTCTGCTTCTTTGCCTCATCCACTTCCGATGCCAACTTGGACCCGGTGAGGATCGTGAACGAGTCTGCAATGCATCCATTAGAAGTTAGATGACACAATCTCAAAACGTAAAAGTAGAAAGACTTGAATGATCGGCGTTTCATAAATAAATTACACATGAATAACAGTTCAGTGAAGACTTCAATTTTACGGACATCCATGCTCATAGAATCCAATCAATAGAACCAATGCTCCTATCAAACGACCCAGTCAATTTCAAGAACCTTTAATGATAATAACTGACCATTATCACTATCACTCTCCTCCTCTCTCTTCTCCTCTTCCTCCTCCTTCTCAACCACTTCTTCCCTCAGCACTCGCTTGACTTCCTCTGGGACTATGCGCAGTCGAAGTTCCTTCTCGGACGACTTTTTAGAATCGTCGGCCTGGAATTGATCGATCAAGAGTGATTATTTAGCAAATCCCCAAGCGTTATAGTCATTTTACTATGAATTGATGAGCCACAACTTGATTTCAACTTATATTTTAGGAGTTTGATTGCCGATAATTCAATATGAAACGGCTTCATATCATCAAACAGAGAGTCCTAGACATCAGAAAAATATTACTGAGTATGAAGAACAGTTGGGAGTGATTGAAACAGCAGTGCAAAGTCAAGTAAAGTTGATAGAAGTATAATATATCTCAGCTCACCTTCTTAGCCTTGACTGGCTTCTTGACGCCGAAAGTCAGCTTCCTCAGAATGTCGTCGGCTACCATTCTGGAATTGTTTACTGTAAAATCATATAATAATAAAAAAGAAATCGAGGAAAAGAACTTCTTTTCAAAAGAAGTTGAAATGGCAGATAATTCTGAAGAAACTTTGCAAAAGTTTGAGAACATTTTCATTACAGTATACCAAAATTCTCAACCTGTCAAATATTTATCGATGGAGCACGGTCCTTTTCCATATCTAAAAATTTTAATTTAAAAATTGTATAACTAAATTTCTAAATACATCTAACAAACACATCTCAATTCTAAAATCGACCATATATCATTATTCCTGATAAATGAAATGCTATCTAAATGATTGTGCAGGGATATTTTTTTAATGCATCAACAAAGACTTTTGTTGCGTACAAATATCACAAATTGCTCGCCCCACTACCAAACGGCAGGGCTCCTCCAAAAGTGTTGACCGGGTCGGGGTCGGTCTGCAAGGACCTCAGCGCAGGCCCAACCCACCGAGAAGCGACATGGCGCCAATCGTCGGGGAACCGGAGTGGGCAATGTCTCGACAAGCGAGAGGGGCCCTTGCTTCGTTCCATCCGAGGGCCGCCCAGTCAACAGAGGGGGGCGAGGGAATGGCCATCCGGCTACTGGGGGCAAAAATGACCTTCGTAGGCGGACCGTGCGCTAGTCGAGACGGGATGGAGACATTATTTCGAAATCGATTTTAAATGAAGATTCTGCGCCCGTTGAAAGGACAAATCAATATTTCTGCACTATTTCGCGCGATCTTCTCACACAAATCAATTTTTTTCCGAACCGCAGGAGGCATGATTGCAAGCATAGATGCCAATGCGAAACTGAAGAGAAATATTAGCTAAAAAAAGTGCAAAATTTTGATGATATTCTGCACTCTTTAACAAAAATGAAATAATTTGATCAACAAACTCAATCAATGCATTTGAATGGAAATGAATCCATTCTCTTCAATCTTCTCTTTTCCACTCTCCTCTCTTTCTCCATCCATTCGCTGCTCGCTCGCTCGTCACACTCGGTTGGATGGAGGATCGCTCCGGAGGAGGAAGAAGAGGAGGAGGAGTGCTGCTCGAGAGGTCCGCTCAATACCGTACCCCTTCCCTAACCAATACCGTTTCCTGCCTCCTCCGTATCCCGCACCCTCCCTTACCGTACCCTTCGGCTACCGTATTCATCACCGATCGTACCCTTGACCTACCGTACTCTTCGTCTACCGTAACCACTGCTATCTTCAGTACTACGACACTACGAGGACACGCACGGACGGTATCGCGAGGCTAGGTGCATCTACAATCGGTAAGGATCAATGCCCAATCAATACCGTACCCCTCTTCTACCGTAACTACCTTCAGGACTCGAACTACGGGGACACGCAGACGAAGACAGCGAGGCATCAGCCCCGTCGATCGATGGTGAGGAAGAGGAAGAACTCTGCCCCCTCCTTCGCCGAAACTACGATACCGCACTCCCCTCGTGGATCATCCAGTCCCTCGCTGTCATTCTTGCACTGTTGATTCCGTAGTCCTTCTGTGACCGTACCTATCGTCGTTACCGTAACCACTCAATGATCCGATGTGTCAACCAAGGGCCATACCGTACCCCTGTACCCTACCTACCGTGATCCTGTATCCTACCGTAATCGTGTGCCCCATCGTTTCCTTGTGTCCTACCGTAACCTTGTGCTTTCCTTGATGCCTGTGCCCTACTGTAGCCCTGATCCATAGACTGTTTCCTACCGTAGCAATGTGCTCTACCGTAACCCTGTTCCTTACCTTGTCCTGCCTACAGCGACCCGGAGTCTTATCGTAACCTTGTGTCCTACTGCAACCCTGTTCTCCACCGTAACCTTGCACCTTATCCTAGTCTTGTGCCCTACCGTAACCCTGAGTTCTACCGTAACCCAGATCAATAACATCTCATTACAGTACTCCACCGCTTCCAATCGCTCAACAGTGATGCTTCTTCGCTGTCGTCTCTTCTCTTCAGTGGACATGAAGGAATCGTAAACGCGCACCCCTATCCCCATTCCTGTCCATTCCTATCGGATACTGTAGGGTAGATAGTGTAGCTCGGATAACCGCTTGGCATACGTACTGAATCTAGTTTCGAACAAAATGATGGTTTACTAAGGTTCAAAAACAATGAGATGAAAAGGAAACAGCCCATGACCTGTGAGATACTGTAGTATACTGTAACTCTTGATGCGCATGATTGATAGTTGCAATGCATACTGTAATGAGGAACTGACCACATGGTACCTAGGGCACAGACTGGCAGACTAGTGGGGGGTTACGGGTGTTTGTACCCACCAAGCAGGGTGTTTGTACCCACACACACAAGCTACTCTTTGTCAGTTCCTCATTAGAGTATTGTATTCTGATTGTTAATCATCGTATTACTGAGTTACAGTATGCTGCAGAGGGGAATAAGAAGTTTTAATTGGTTCATCATCTCTTGAATTATTAAATGAGGTTTAATAAGGAACCAAAATAGTGAGATTGGAAGGATCCCGCATGCCCATAACTTGTGAGATACTGTGGGATACTGTAGCTCTGAATGCGCAGGATTGGTAGTTTCAATGCATACTGTAATGAGGAACTGACCACATTGTATACCTAGGGCACAGACTCGCAGACTAGTGGGGGGTTACGGGTGTTTGTACCCACCAAGCAGGGTGTTTGTACCCACACACACAAGCTACTCTTGTCAGTTCCTCATTAGAGTATTGTATTCTGATTGTTAATCATCGTATTACTGAGTTACAGTATGCTGCAGAGGGGAATAAGAAGTTTTAATTGGTTCATCATCTCTTGAATTATTAAATGAGGTTTAATAAGGAACCAAAATAGTGAGATTGGAAGGATCCCGCATGCCCATAACTTGTGAGATACTGTGGGATACTGTAGCTCTGAATGCGCAGGATTGGTAGTTTCAATGCATACTGTAATGAGGAACTGACCACATTGTATACCTAGGGCACAGACTCGCAGACTAGTGGGGGGTTACGGGTGTTTGTACCCACCAAGCAGGGTGTTTGTACCCACACACACAAGCTACTCTTGTCAGTTCCTCATTAGAGTATTGTATTCTGATTGTTAATCATCGTATTACTGAGTTACAGTATGCTGCAGAGGGGAATAAGAAGTTTTAATTGGTTCATCATCTCTTGAATTATTAAATGAGGTTTAATAAGGAACCAAAATAGTGAGATTGGAAGGATCCCGCATGCCCATAACTTGTGAGATACTGTGGGATACTGTAGCTCTGAATGCGCAGGATTGGTAGTTTCAATGCATACTGTAATGAGGAACTGACCACATTGTATACCTAGGGCACAGACTCGCAGACTAGTGGGGGGTTACGGGTGTTTGTACCCACCAAGCAGGGTGTTTGTACCCACACACACACGCTACTCTTTGTCAGTTCCTCATTAGAGTATTGTATTGTGGCTATTGATCCTCGTATTTTTGAGTTAGAGTATGCTGGAGTGGGGAATGGGAAGCTCGATGTGGTAATTGGATTGTTTCCGGTTCTTTTCATGGTTGTTCAATGAAAATGTAGCATTAAAAAAGGCGGTAGACTAACTTTAGAATTTAGGTGATTGAGGAAAGGGAATCCTGGGGAAAGACGAGGTGATAAATATATGACCAAAATGACATTTTTTTCATTTATCTTCGTCATTGTCTGGATGGAAGAAAGGAGGAACAGTGGATTCACGACGATGCTTCCAACTTCAACGATGATTACCTCCCCTGGCCCGACTCAAACTATCTATCCGAGGTATGTGTCTAACAGGGAGGCGAATTTAGCGCTCATCCCATTTGCGTAGTTCGAGGATGATCACCATGTCTGAATTTTTGATTTGTCTAACCTGCGAAAAACCACGTGAAAGAAAGAGAATCGTTATGGATCTTGAACCGTTTCACTACCTACTTTCACTCCATTCCCATTCGAAATGGTCCTAGATCAGTGAGAGAAAGGGAGAGAGAATGGAAATGTGGAGAGTCAAACCATAATAACTCAATTCCCATTGCGCATCAAGGACTCAATTAGCAGCCGCTTTCTAGGTTAGACTAAGCGAGAGACCACGCAAATCGAAGAGAGTCGAACCACTTTCAGTCACTCACTCTCCTCATTACACATGATCTCTTGCAGGAAAGAGACTGCTATCTAGTGACCACTCCAATCATAGAGAGTCAAACCACTTTCAACCCCCCTCATTATCCATTCACTCTTGCAGGTCAGACAACGCAAAAAGGCAGACCATCCATCCGCTTCTCAGCCACTCTCAGAGAGGAAACTCGTTCACTCTTCACTCTTCACCCGCTGATAATTCGACGGACAAACGGAAGGTGTGTTTTTAGTGTCTCGTGTCTGGTCAGAAGGCATTAAGCTTGTGAAATAGCCATCATCATGTTGTTCTATGTGAATGTTCTCCCATTCTATCTTGCCACAATCCTCTCATGCGCTAATGATAACTCGACGGCAAAGTATTGTTTTATTGTCTGGTGGCTAGCAGGAATTAGGCGCGAAATAGCGGTCACCTTTCTTCAATCTGTTTGTTGTTCCCTGTTTTTACTTATCAAAATTCAAATGATTGCATCTGAAATTTTGCATGAGACTCTGTACTAGTGTATAGTAGAACAAGAAATGCTTTATTTCCGTTCAAATAGTTGCTCATCTATGTTTCACCTCCACTTCACCTCCTAACATATTTGCGGATTTTGTTACTTGCCTAATAGCTAGTCTTTTCAAAAATAATATCATCCCATCATCATCAAAAAGAGTACACGAGCTTTCTTCTCCTAACCATCTCCTAGGGAATCCCTCGTTTCCTAATGATGCTGTCTTGTAATCTATGGTTACTCTCGTTTCGTGATCTCCTAGATCGCATGAGGAAAGGATACAATGGCCTGGACGTTCTAATCACCTCACTCGTCTATGTTTCACCTCCTGTATATCTCCTGAATCATTGGCACGACTCTCCTTCTCCTAACCATCTAAAGGGAATCCCTCGTTTCCTAATGATGCTGACTCGCAAACTATTGGCTGTCTATCTCCATTCTGCCTTATTCCTCGCTCTGACTGAGCAACGAATGGATGCATTTGTTCATGCCGGCTTTTCCTTCTCGAATTCTCCTCTTTTCCTATGCTCTTTCTCTTTTCATTACCAATCAGAGCGCGGCGCGTCGGAGTAACCCCGAGAACAAGAACAATTGCTATGCGCTGAAGTTTCTCCGTCTGACCCTCTCGTTTTTCCATGGTTCCTCACAGATTCTGATTGACTAGAGCATATTACTGGTCGGAGCGAGCAGTTTCTATTTCTAAATCTCCTGATTGCTTATGCTCCCTTACTTTGCATGCACCGCAAGAATGCGTTTCTGGAAGAGAGAAGATATCCCTCATAGTCGGTAATTTTTAGGTCTGCTCCCTCTCTGTTTTCTCTTCTCTATCGCTTTCCATAGTCAATCAGACTCTCCGCGGAGTAACCCCGAGAGTACGAAAAATAGATATCCCCGCATACCCACAGCTTTCTTTCGTCCAAGCCAGTCGCCATATCTGTTTCTCCTTTCACTACTTTCTTTCACTACTTTGCCCCAGCAATGGAACGGCTCAAGCTTTTCTACCAAAAGAAGGTCTGCCCGAAATCACTGTGAGTTCAATTATTGATTTATTATTGATATTTGTAACCATCACCACGTCAACAACAACGATTAATCGCGCGAATGAATGGATAAGATGAATCTCTGAAACACATTGAGAAATGTAAATTGTGGATTTTATTTCGAAAATGTAGGCCGCACCTCATAATTTCGCCTCCTAATTATCTATGCTCGTGTACTAGATAGTATGTGGGAGTTACAAAAGTGAGCAAGCTCCTTGAATATTTTCCCTTTTTGGAACTTTAGCTGTGGGTTAGGTTTCACCAGACTTCTTTATTCGAGCAATTTCGCGTTTGATGATTTGCTTTCTATTGCCTGCATAGAAAAAGACTCAATCTATCCGCTTCTTCATCTTCTTTGAAACATTTCCTTAATTTGTCTATTGAAATAATCTGGACATGTCCCAACTGTTAGGTGCCATTGTCACAATTCCCCCCCAGTACTCGTTTTGCCTATTATTTCAGCCCAAATCTCCTTAATTCTGGTCAGACAGCCCTAGAGAACACGATAAATGCAGAGATTCAGACAGTTTCCTGCTTTCTCCAGAACTCTCTCTAATTTCTGTGGTCTCTGGGAGGTCAGAGAAAGCGAGAGAGCACGCGGAATGGAGAGAGTCAGACGAAAAACTGCGCCTTACAGTGGTAAAAGTGACTAGAATTTCTTGGTTAGAGAAAGCGAGAGAGCACGCGGAATGGAGAGAGTCAGACGACTTGCCGCTTATTGCATTAGTGTCTCTTTGTCTACTCACTCGCTCAATTGGTTATCCCCCTCCCCGGAAGGCCAAACTCCGCCCCCTTCTCTAGTGTTTTCGGCCACGCTTGTTGCTCTCTGGTTCCCGAGAGGAACTTTCAGCTACCGTAATCTACCGTAATCTACCGTATCGACAATGCAGTTGTCCGATTCACGGTATGGTTACAGTACTACTTACCGTATCATTGTGGAAAATTAAAACCAGTTTGTGATAGTCTTATCATACTGTGGTATCATCATTTTGAAGTCTTGCTGTTGCTACTCAGCTACTTGTCAGACTAAAGAAACTTCGTCTCACGCCAGCATATGCAATGAGTCCGCATTTCTTCCTGTTTTCTGCTCTTGTCTCTTCATTTTCAATGTTATCTAGCTGGACGGAAAGACCAGAGATCACGTAAAAGTGAGAGAGTCACCGATTTTTCTCCTTGCTCTCTTCATTTTCCCTACTCTCTAATCGATCAGAGAATTGAGAGATCACGGGAAATCGAGAGAGTGACCTCATGCTCTCGACCCGTCTCTTGTCTGAAGTCATCCAAGCGCAAATCGGCCCACGAATTAGTCCACTACCTCTTCTTCCATTAGCAAAGTCCTGCTCTAACCCTCTCCATTTCCCATACTCTCTCGCCTTCTCTGACCTCCTCGAGAGTATTCATTATGAAGACACATGACCATTAGGGAAAACTTACGGGCCAACTTCCGATTTCGTACATTGCCCGTAGTATTTCTGGACTACTCGAGCATTCTGTAATGTCCTTAGGAAACGACTTATTAATGACGTCATCACGTTAAGATGTACGAAACATTAAGATTCCAGCTTCTCAATTTTCGAGCCACTAGCATTCTGTAATGCCCTAAGCGGAGATTAGTGATGACATATCGCAGAACTAGCTTCAAATCGGAGCGTTTTCTGTTCAGATAAGTGTCGAAAATAGAATCGAATCACGAGTTCGTCTCTCTTGAGAACAAAACATCCTTAGGCCCTCTCAGACATCTATATCTGAAGAAACCCATGCTTCCCCAAGCCATTCCATCACAAAAACAAAACCATTGACCGCTCTTCCATTGTTCTTCCTCCACTAGTTTCATTCTGGTGTTGTACCTAGAGAAGTAGTCCAGTTCTCGGATCTATATTGAGAATATCTGAAGAAACCCATGCTTCCTTCTCGAAGCGTAACCGTAAACACAGTCATTGACCTCTCCTCCATTGTTCTCGCCTACAATAGCGTCGAATCTGTGTTCGAAGCGTTTTCCTCTTTCCATCTAAACAGTTGGCAGGAACTATTCATGCTACGTGTTGAACATAGCTCCTTACATCAAGATCCGTCAATACTTGTTTCATCCTCTGTGCTCAGTCACAGATGTAGATAGATCGCCGCAAAGTAGGTTTCAGAGGTGCTTGGAATTAGGTAGGAATCGTACTATTTGATTTGATTCGTGATAATGAGTATCTAATGAGTATTCTCAAGTCATCTTTATCATCAACCTTTGCGTCGCAACCTCGAGCCCGAATTCCACTTAGGCCCACGCAAATAGCTATCACAGCTCGAATAATCCTTTGTCCAGGCATCTTCTTGTCCCCTCCCCCACCCTCCCTTAGACCCTCCTCAAATCCGTTTAGATAGGGGCCATCTTTTCTCCCTTCTTCCACCCTCGGAATATCTCCTTACCGTCAAACGGGGCCCGCTACGCACTCCTCGGGGCCCCTACACACTCCCTGGTTAGAGCAGGCGAGAGAGCAGGGGAAAGCGAGAGGGACCGATGAGCGACGAAATCCAATCTGATAATGGGCCACATCCGCCCGACATTCTTCCAGTTTGATTGCGTGAAGTAAGGATGGTCTCTTCTCTTCCCATGCTCTATCGTTGGTCAGAGAGGCTAGAGAGCAGACGAAACGTGGAGAGACATGGCAGGTAATGGCTACTGTGAGTAATTGCATCGTGGGAAATATGAGGACAAACTCGAGTTTTCTCCATTGTCAACGCTCTCTTGTCGGGCAGATTTGCGAAAGAGCTGGCGAAATGACCAGACGCTTGACAAGCGTTACTAACTGTGAGGTCACAGCGAAATATGAGTACGAACTCTCCATTTTTAGAGCACTCATATGACGCCGTTCACGTAAGAATCGAGCAGATCGAGAGGGATCTGGCACAGTGATATTGGGTCGATTTTCTGAAACTCTGGTTCCAGGGGTTCTTGAGGGTGGTGATGACGATGAGCATATTCATTTTGCACCTCGAGCCCTCGTTGCCTCCAGATGACGTCACGTCGAAATCGGATTTTTTTATTTTTCCCAGTTGGAAATTTCGCTAAAAATTAGAAAAGTGTCTTTTCCGAATCAGAATTTGACGCTGATCACGCCTATCTATTTCATTTTTCATAATTTCGAAAAATGGAATAGTTAAAAAATCAATATTTTTGCGTTATCAATCCCGAGCTGCGAGACCTACATAGATCGACGTGCCTTGACGAGAGGATTCCGAATATATATACGACGTCCCAGAAAAACCTCGCCGTTTTACAATGGGACATCATTTACTGATGCCAAAACGGTGAAAAAGAACGACTCTCCCCTCTGATCTACCCCCTTCCCATCCCTTGCCACCGTCCCTCTTCCCTTTTCTCTCTGCGCTCTCTCGCCCCGACACACTCTCTCGTCTCTCTCGAAGATCCGAGGTCAGAGTTCGCCGTCGCTCTTTCACTGTTTCGGTCAGTAAATGATGTCCCATTGTAAAACGGCGAGGTTTTTCTGGGACGTCGTATATATATTCGGAATCCTCTCGTCAAGGCACGTCGATCTATGTAGGTCTCGCAGCTCGGGATTGATAACGCAAAAATATTGATTTTTTTAACTATTCCATTTTTCGAAATTATGAAAAATGAAATAGATAGGCGTGATCAGCGTCAAATTCTTTTTCGGACAAGACACTTTTCTAATTTTTAGCGAAATTTTAAACTGGGAAAAATAAAAAAAATCCGATTTCGACGTGACGTCATCTGGAGGCAACGAGGGCTCGAGGTGCAAAATGAATATGCTCATCGTCATCACCACCCTCAAGAACCCCTGGAACCAGAGTTTCAGAAAATCGACCCAATATCACTGTGCCGGCTCTTGCTCGATTCTTAGGCGAACGGCGTCATATGCCCGAGTGTGAAAGATGAAGTGGAGTGAAGAGGGTGTGGAGTATCGTAGAAATTCTTGTTCGGTGCTTGTTTGAGTAAGGAAGAAGTGTTGCGACGAGGTGGTCATGGGCGATGTTTTTACTGATAGAATTTCTCCAAGGGGGACTGGGGAAACAATACTTTTGTTGAGTTGCCATTGCATCTCGTTTGAAGTCTAAAGCAACCATAGCAGCAACTTTATTTGTGAACAGGGTGCAAGATCTTCATTCGATCATGATGATCAATCTTTGATCTTTCCGGCCCCCGACAGAAACGCAATATCCTGAAATGAGAGGCTTCCGGATTAGCGTCGTATTCAATAGACACAGAAATAGCTCGATGTCGTTTTCTAACGACGCCAAAATATTCGCCTGCTCTGGAGAGTTCTCGAGAACGAAATTGATTTTGTTCAATGCGCAAATAAACAAAAAATCAAAGCGCCTCGATTCCTGCCTAATTCCAAGCACCGCTGAAACCTATTTAGCGGTCGACTTCGCTGCATCGCAAATTGAACTCGTGCAAGAAATTATCCTCCGTGGATCTTGCTTGCCATTGAAACGTGATTACTGCTGTTGACAATTCCTCACGATATGAGAAACTTGCACTCGGAAATAATTTTGGATTATTTTTTCAATCGACCCCTCACTGATCAATCGCTTGGGCTTCCTTACTGACTTCAAACACTGCTGAAACCTATTTAGCCTCCGATTTCGTTGCTTCGCAAAATGATTCCTGTGTGTTTTTCCTTGCAACAAGTCATCGTTCCATGTAATGTCTTGTTTTATTATAGATACCTTCCAAATGTTTTGATATCTATATATCGTTTTTTTTTGGTATCCGGCGAAACTTATTTATCGCAATTCTGCTGCGTCACACATTGATTCCTTTCCATAAGTTATCCTTGGTCTTGCTGATCGTCTTGCTTATCTTCGAAAAGTCATTACTTCTTTTTCTACATTTCCGCAAGAAATGAGAAACTTTGCAGTCGGAAAGAGTTTTGGTTCTTTTCTAATGGTCACGGTGCGCCTATCAATCATTTGGACTTTCACATTCACTTGAAGCGCCGCTGAAACCTATTTAGCGGCCGATTTCGCTGCGTCGCAAATTGATCCCGTGCAAGAAACCTTCAGTCACTTCCTCTTATCTCACCTCTATCAGGCCTTCCTCTTCATTCTACCGTATCCCAACCGGGCACCTTCTCCTACCTTCTCTGTTTTTGGCTCAGCCTATTCTCGCAAGTATTCCCTCCCTATCATTCTCATTCCCTACCCGCACTACATTCAGAGCGGTCGTAGCAGGGGCCAAAAAAAAGTTCCCCTACCGTTCCCCAATCGCCAACTATCACATTTTGACGCGAAGTTGTTTATTGTTCCGCGCGTAACGAAATTGCTATTAAACTATGACCGCGCTTAAAATTAACCATTAAATATATAATTGATGCTTGACGAGCGTAAAACCATCCCAGAAATCCAGTTTTATCATTAAAAACTAAGGAAAACAAGTGAAATTAGGCGGAAATCGCGATAAACGAAGTGAAAAGGGGCGGAGCCAACGCGATTGCCGCGCGGAATATTTTAGTAGGAATCCAATTACCATCGTATCATTTTAAAAATGTGATAGCAACTACTTCATTGTCCATTCACTTTCTTCACTCTAGCCGATCATAGCAGGCGAGATAGCGTGTGCAATCGAGAGAGTAGAGACAGGGAAAGAAATGATCTCTTCATTCCGCACACTCCCTCATCGGTCAGAGAAAGCGAGATAGCACGTGAAAGTGAGAGAGTGACTACTCATTAGCCAATCTCTCGTCTCGATAAGTGGCTGCAACTACTGCGCAAGTCAGGAACAGACCTTGTCAGTGAATAGTGGAGGGATGGCCCCTCAGTACTTTCGTATCTAAACATTCCGTTTATTCGATGATTTATATTCTAATTGCTACGGTTTGTATCAGACATCGATTGGATTCCTTGTCTTACAGTAGATTTATGTGGGATGGTACCCCAGATACCTATCGATCTTCAGAAGATTCGGTTTTGTCCACCTTGTTCATTAGCCAATCTCTCCTCTCGATAAGTGGCTGCAACTATGCAAGTCACGAACAGACCTTGTCAGTTCGGAAGATGGGTGGAAGAGTGGCCCTTCTTGCACTGTGTATACTTTTTGCTCCATTCATTCCCTGATCTGAACAATTCATCGATTAGCAATAATTCTTGAATCAGAAACCATAGTTCGGAGTGGAAAGATGATGCGGAAAGATGTTCATGATTTCGTATACATTCCTTGCACTTTGCTCAATATCTCACGTTCTTGCTTAAAAAAATCGCTTGGATTCCCCGTCTTTGTAGATTTGATTTTGGATGGCCCGGTGGATCCGATGAACATTAATTGTTCTCTTTCGGTCAGTTATTCGAACAATCCGTGAAACCTATCCGTATTTTGTCAGAAATTCGCAGCATTTTTCCGTTCGCAGCCCCAAGGAGTCATCTATGTATTCTTGAGCATGCCTTGTTCATTGCAAATGCAACAAGTCTGGGAACCCATGCTGGAACCAACTTTCGCGCCTTGTTAGCCATTCTTGAGCCTGCGGAACGTGGAACGCCTTATCGGGCACCAAATAATGCCCAATCCATGTCTCCATGGAACCCATGTTCCGTAACCATCATCATCATCATCATTTTATCAAGGTCGAATAGAATACAATTAGGGTCATACAAAAAATGAACAAAGAAACGAAGGGAATCAATATTCTTCTTAGTGTGGTCTTCTTATCGTAGTCGTCTTCTCTCCACGCTAAGGGCGGGGTCTGGATGCAACCCAACAGCTGGTACTATCTCAGCAGCTGGTACTATCTCGGCACCTATCATAATATTGGGAGAGGAACCAGTACCCTTATTTTCGCGCCAATCAACCCTATTTGAGCCTGCGGAGCACACCAAACCCGTCCTGCGTGGAACCATGATGTTGAGCCCGCAGAACCACTCCTACCCCGGCCCACCATCTGGTACCATCCCGGTATCGCCCCTCATACCGCTTAGGCAGTCTTCTCACTCATTGCAAATGCAACACAAGAGTGGCGCGCGCTCCGAGAGTGGTGGAGGAGGTTTAAAGAGGGAGTTGGGATGGCAAGAAAGCTCTCATAGTTTCCCCTGCTCCCTTGTCGCTCTCACCAGTGAGATAGGGTGCGAAATGGAGACACTTTTGGGGAAAAGAGGAGGAAAGTGGAGGATCTTCTCACTCCTCGTTTCACTCACTCTCAGAGAGTAAGACCCACCGCTGAGAATCGTCTCTCGAATTTCCCTAATGACTCTAGGAATCTAGCCCATAAGTTTAATCTATCAGAATCTATTCATACCGTTGTTTACCGAGCTTGTTTCTGTGACAATTTTTTCAGAAATCTTTTATATCCTCAAGCAGCTAGGCCATTACTCCATTGTTTTTGAGACAATGCTGCAGGTCTTTCCGTTATTTTTCCCGAGATTTCGCTAGCAACGCCCCACGGTTTCATGCCTGTCATAAATTGCGCGCCGTTGATGTGTCTAGCTCTCGTGAATCTGCTCCGTAAAACCTTCTTTCCTCGATTTCATCACCACCAGAATATTATTTCTACTCTGAGCTCTCGACGAAAGCTCATTTCACCTGCTTTGTCTATCACCTTGATTATTTTAGTCGCCCGCCGCCGGTTCGACAATACAAATGAGCAACGGAAGCAGGTAAGGGTGAGCATCGTATGTTTCACTCACTTTGCACCTGACATTTAGCTTTGATCGCTCTTTCTAGTTGCTCAATGGTCACCAAGAATCCTAAATTTCTACTGTTACCCCAAGTTGTTGGAGGAAAAATTGTTTAGAATCCTACAGAACACACAAACATGGTTTGGGTTCAGAAATTAGAAATTGAAGGTTCATCTTTCTCTGGGATATCAGCCATTTCACATCACGAGACTCAGAGACCGGACATCGGTCCTTCCTCCCTGGCTATCTAGGTGTCATCAGTCTGAAAGCGATTAGAAGGGAAGCTATCAAAGGGCTCTTAGCCTCCTTTTTTTACAAGCTATCATATTGAGCCACTATTGCAATCAGAATAACCGAACAGTCTGGAAGGATCCGAGAACCTTTAGGCCTGGCAGGCTGATGCTCCTGTGAAGTCTCAAAGACCGGTCATCTCCTTAAACGGGGCTCTCACCCATCTCCTAAAACGGGCCCCGTTGCCCTGGGCTAGGTGTCATGAGCGTAAAAGCGGTGAGGGAAAGGAAGAAAACAGGCCGCTTTTCCAATATCTTAGAGTATTTTCTAGTCCTGTTGGCTGTTGAATGATCAATGAGATGGGAGTTCGAGCGATCCCATAAAATGGTGTTATTATTGGGGTTGGAGTAAGTGTTCGTATTGTTTTGTTAGATCAGCTCGTACCTCTGATGTTTTGGAGAATTTTCTTGTTCTTTATGATCATTGAGCTTACCTACATGAAACAGTGTTATTATCAAAATTGTTCGCGTTTGTTTTCCCAGGTTTGGTATCACATTTTGACGCGAAGTTGTTTATTGTTCCGCGCGTAACGAAATTGCTATTAAACTATGACCGCGCTTAAAATTAACCATTAAATATATAATTGATGCTTGACGAGCGTAAAACCATCCCAGAAATCCAGTTTTATCATTAAAAACTAAGGAAAACAAGTGAAATTAGGCGGAAATCGCGATAAACGAAGTGAAAAGGGGCGGAGCCAACGCGATTGCCGCGCGGAATATTTTAGTAGGAATCCAATTACCATCGTATCATTTTAAAAATGTGATATTTGTTGTTATCGTTTATCGTTAGGGTTGGTAAATGCGTCGCGTTTTATCATATGTTTTCTCAGAATCGCCTGTAACCCAGTGATTAACGGTTATTCATTGTTTTATAGTGGTAACAAACGAAACCGTCGTACAATGAGCAACGCTGACGAGTTCTTTCAAGAACATAGTTTGAAACACATTGCGAATGCTGGAGTTTAGAGAATTGTTATTTTCATTATTTTCTGCAATTTTGCTTGAAACACAAACGAAACTTCAAATACTAGAGTTTAGCCAATTGCTTCAACCCAAGTGGTTTCAAAACAAACAAAGCCATTCGATTCCTCGAATTACTTTCTCTCAGCCGCGTGAAATAATACAAATATTAGTCTTTCTCAGGATTGTCGGTCATTGTTTTGAGTTACTTAGAAACCTGAGAGTTTCACATCCTACTGTCTTCTGATTGATTAATATTTTTAGATTTCGTTACAAATTCAGCTTGTTTGATTAGGATTTTCATAGACCGAATTGTCCTTTTGAACCTCATCGAAATAGTTTTTTGTCTTTTTTTGCGGATTCCTCACTCTTCTCATGTTATCTTCAGATTCCTTCCGAACATGCAGTCGGGCACATTCTTCCTTTGCTCAGTCATCATCAATGAGGGCTCTTGTCTTAGTTCTCGCGCATTCTCTTGAGCCCGCAATCCATTCAACCCCGAGCAGTGTTATCTCTAACCGGCGAAATAGCAGGACTAAAGACGAGACCAATTTGCTCATTGTTAGATTAGCGATTGAAGAGCTATTATCTTCAATCTTCATTCTCTTCAGTATCTCTGACTACTGAGAGAGCAGGAGAGAAAGAGGTTCGGCCTGGACAAGTGTTTTCTGAGTGTTTTCATGCTTGTTCTTGCTATTCTTGGCTAAAGAAGGCGATAGAGCAGGCAAAGTTTAGAGAGCTGCTTTCCTTCCAGGCTTTAGCAGTTATTCTGTGCATTTTTACTTCTAGTAGGTCAGAGAAGGCGAGAGAGCAAGCGGAATAGTGAGAGTTAGACAATCCTTCCCCTCTCTGGCAATTCACAGTTTCCCCTCCTCCACTGTACCATCTGCTGTTGATTGTCTTGATTGTCTGGTATTTCTTCTTTATCGTCACTTCTTCTTTATTGCCGAGCGTTAGTATGAGCGCCTCGTCTAATAATTCAACGATTCCGTACATAGATGACGTGGATTCGGTGCTACCTGAGCCGTGAGTTGACATCTTCATCAGTAGGACGATAGAAAGCCTTTGAAATTAACTGAGCTAGCTCTTATTTTCGTTAGTGTGAATGCTTCATCGAATTCCATTTATCAGATATCAGTTGCCAATTCATAGATCGACTCCAATAAGTGATGCATACGAGATTCCTTGCAAAATGCACTAGATAGAAGACCTCACAATCTCTAATCTAAATAGGGCTTCACCAACCACTAGAATGCACCAAACTACTCCCCTGCTAGTCTTAGCCTTCCCTCGCTCTCACTGAAATATCCCACTTTTTATGTGCTGTACCCGTTCCCACCGAAGAAAAAGACGAGGAGATTCGTAGCAGTCAACCCACTCCTTTCTGATTTTCCATCTTTAGTATCTTGCAGTCCCTTAATTTGTGTCTTCAGTGACTTTAAAATATCTGTCTTTCTTTCAAAAAGCTTATTGGTGTTTGCTAATAACTACAGATGTGTGACGGCTTATTTCATTAGTTTTCTCGTATCTAGATATTCGTTGGCACCATGCTGTAGGAAAGTATTCAGTATCGGGCAACCTTTCGCCCTCTTCACTCCTCCTTCATATTTTCCTATTTTGACACAGGATTTGATTTTCCAGCACTGTTCAGTAGTTCAAGTAGCTTCCCTTACAAGAGAGCCATGATACTATAGACCATCGTGCAAGCCTCGGTCTTTCAGTCTTCCACCCTCCCCTTCCCCTTCCCCATACTTTTCCCTGTCCAATCCATCACTGTCTGGCAGTGTTTCTTTACTTTTCTCTCTGACTCGCTCCATTTCGCACACTCTCTCGCTGTCTCTGACCAGACAATGAGAAAAGGAAAAGCTGGAATCCCCGAACACATTAATCCAACTTTTTTTGCCCTTTTCTCCCTCGGCGATTCTACTTTTTTTGTTGGATTTTGGAAGTCTCGCCGGGGATGTTTCTGCAGAGTCCTTTGTTCCGTTATTCTTCCATTTTCTGTTTGAGTAGCGTGCTCGAACTCTTCAAACCCTACGAGCCCAACAAGTTGTTTCAATGAAACTTAGGTCACTGTCACGAACTCACATTTAGGTCACGTTAAAAATTCCATAATCGGGAACTACCAGTGGAAGTTTTGTTGGAGGTTGTTTATATTGTTTGTTCCTTCTAGTTCTTACGTATTTCCTGGTCCTCGAACCGCGTGAAATGTCCACTTCCGAAATAGCCACTGGCCTCTTCATTCCTCTTCATCGTTTCGCGTTCAAACTCTTAATTCCCAATTTTTTTTTAAATATCTGAGACCTCTGAAACCTTTCATTTCATGTGCCCCTGTTGTCTTGTTGTCTTCAATCCAAACACCTCGTTCATTCCACTCTTTGATCGGTCGCAGAGTTTCATTTCTCCCCCGTATTTCGCTGCACAAATGCCCTCAGGCACCAATTCTGAGCTCCGTTTCTGCCCATTTTTAATATGTGCTTGGAAAAATTTACGAAAATACTCCTCGGTTGTGCTCCGTTATATTGAGAAAAGGATCTTTCCCTCTCTGTTTTCGTGAACAGAACTGGGAAGGTTGAGGCTCTTCATTCCGTGAACTCTTTTATCGGTCTGAGAAGAGACGGACTCTTCATTCTCATAGTCCTAAACTCAATCTCCGTCCTAAAACACGACACGCTAGTTCCAGTTGACAGAAAGCGCATCCATCGTTTATTTCCCTCGGTTGACCTCCTTGCTCTCTCCATTTCGCACACTATCTCGCCTCTCTGACCGACGAGAGAGCATGGGAAAGTGAGAGAGTCCCAAGCAGCTCTTCACTTATGATTTTCCCCTGAGATCCATCCCTCTTTTTCCATTGTCCCTCTTTCCATATCCCCCCTATATCCGCAGTTCGCTTGAGGGTGAAGAGAAACCTTCGGTTCAGCTCCTTTTCCTTCTCGCGCACTCGCGCTCACAGCTTCCTAAAATGGTGGTCTATTCAATCATGAATCGGTATTCACAGTTCTGTGTATGTTTCAGTATCTTACACTGACATTCATACACAGTTCGCAGGACCGCGATGAAAAATCTTAGGCTTCAACCCTTTTTGGGTGCCTTTCCTCTTTTTCCATTATCCCTCTTTCCATACCCCCCCCCCCCCCCCCCCCCCCCCCCCCCCC
>LS486637.1:99483-127613 GCA_900490705.1 Pristionchus arcanus
GAAGGAAGGGGCGAAAAAAGGAGCTCTTCCCTTCTCCCTCTCGCGTCCCTTATGCAAAACCGCGCTAACTCCGCCCCCTCAGACCCCCTTCCTATCGCTGTTCTCTAACCCGTCGTGAATAGCACGCGCGCTGCCTGGGTAAGGAGCGATTTCTCCCAAGAATTGTCTCTCACGACTCAGCGAAGCTATAGTCTTCGAACTTTGGGAAAGAGCGTGGAATAGGCTCCGCCCCCTTTTGCGTCGTCCTGGTTTCGGCCACTTCTCTGTTGAGCCCAAATCGCATGTTTTTTTGCTGAGAACTCGGCTCATAAATGAGATATCGACAAACGGTAAAAACTGTGATCTTATTGAGACCAAGGGGGATACTCTGAGCAAGAAAACATGACCTTACGATAGATTTGGTCTACCACGTTGCGGTCTCTAACCGAAGCAGCTTGCATTGTTATTTCTACCTACCGCAGCCTGTCTGCACTCTCTCCATTTCGCCCGCTCTCTCGCTCGCTCTGACCGGCGAGAGAGCATTCTAAATGAGGAGACGAGACCACCCAGCCTGTCCCCCCCCCCCTCTGTCCACTACTACAAAAATATGCAAATCGCGTTATTTGCTGCTTCCGGTCTCTCGTTTTCCCGTTGTCTCTCGCCGGTTAGAGAAAGCGAGAGAGCACGGGAAATGGAGAGAGACAGACAATTATCTCTCTCACCGCTTTATCCACACCCCAATTCGCGCGTATCAAATTTCTCCCACTGCTGGCACCTACTCGTTATTTGCCTTTACGCATGCCGAATTCACTTTTTGGCCGTGTTAGCTTGAATCTGCTGGACTATATTGCGTGAAAAATGATGTATTTTCTCTAGGAATTTATTTTTTCGTTCCACCGTTCCATCCTCTTTTTGCTCTTGGGCAATGTGTTGAAGCTTTGTTTGTTTTTGCTCTGGTTATGTTTCAGACGGGTCACATATTTGAACAATAACGCGAATGTTCGTTGAGATTGAACGAGTCTTTGAAGAATTATCCTCAATGAGGAAATTATGCCGAAATCATGCCGCACAGCCCTGATCCTCATCCTACTTTCTGACTGTGGTAGAAAACCGCCACATTTTTGCCGCACCAGTCGGGCCTTCGATCTCTTTTGATAATCTTCTTCTCAATCGCCGTTGACTAAGAGCTTCTCACTCATTCGAACTCATTTCCTTTTTAAATGGACTTTTAAAATTAAAATAAATCATTTTTATTATAAATTAATAAATTTGCAGGATGACACTCTCGACGACGCCGATCGGCGCCAAGCAATCGCTCATCGACATCAGGGCGGGAGCGATTCTGCGGGAGAAACATGCGTAAGTTGATCTTTGATTTCTGGGAAATTTGATCTTTGCCCCCCCCCCAGTTAAAAGGGATAATTTAATTAGGATGTTGTTCTTCTTTGAACTCCAATCGCTAGTGTGACTCCTGAGCTGGCCATATCCGAGTTACTATGTCCGCCCACAGATGGCGTTTGTGCATGGACGCAAGCTGTTTTCTCAACACTGCTTTCAATATGATTCAGAAAAATAAACAAATCAATAATCCCCTTCAGCCGGTCGGCATCCTACCGCGGTTGTCCAGTCTGGCTGCTGCTCACTACCGTACTCTTCGTCAAGACATCCCTGATTATCATCTGGCTAGCGAGAGGTGAGCGAAAAATCCGGCAAAAGTTGCGACCACGGTAGGGATCGAACCTACAATCTTCTGCTCCGTAGGCAGACGCGTTATCCATTGCGCCACGCGGCCATGGAATGCAGTGGATGAAGCCCTGCTCTAGTACCAGCGTGCAGCTGTCAATTAGTGACCATGCGCGAGCGCTTCTTCTAATCCGACTCGTCATTACGTCATAATGGCATTTCTTGTTTATCCATTAGGGTTTACAGTAGATGTTATCATGTCATGATTTATGACTTTTGCACACGGAAATATCATAGTTAGTCGTAGCAATAATCCGGCATTTCCTCAAGCGACGCAATGTTTACCGGCTCAGATGGAGCATAAAATCGCCGAGATGGTTGGTGCTACAATAGGAACAATAGCAAATATCTCCCTCCTAGCAGGTCTCATTGTAGCTAAGCCTAGCTTTCTCGGAAGAAGACTCTTGCAAACAGACTTCGAATCAAACCGACAGTCCGGGGATTGAATACGCTTCAGAGGATGGTGATAGGCTTGAAATTGTGAGAACTTCATTGGTGTTGCCATTTCCCATGATTTAAAAAATACCTATTCCTCAACAATATTGGCAAAAAGAAATAAAATAGCAAAAACTGGGCGACAAAGCGATTCAGAGTCTACAAGCTGAAAGAATCTGAAACTTCATTCCAGTCCATTGCGGAATACGAATCCCATATCTTTGCTCTATCAAACCCGGCGCGCCTAAGCCGCATCGTCTAAATCATAAATGTATTTACAGAATACGAAACGCTCAACGTAGGATGCGTCGCGCACTCCTTCAACGACACACTGTTGCTGTCGCTGAAGAGGAAGAGGGACCTGCCGGAGGTGAGAAACCATCGATCTTGAGAATAAAGCAAGAGCTAGAAGCGCCGGGTTAGAAAGAGTAAGAGGCAGAGCTCGATAATGAAAATTAGCCGAAAGACCTCCCTATGCCCGTCATTACCCATAATTCTCGAGTTGGTGAATAAAGAATAAGGATAAGAATAAGACACTACTGCTGTCACTGAAGAGGAAGGGACCTGCCGGAGGTAAAAGAAGGAGCGATCTTGAGAATGTACTGCGAGCTAGAAGCGCCGGGTTAGAAAGAGTAAGAGGCAGAGCTTCAGAATGAAAATTAGCCGTAAGAAACTACTGCTGTCGCTGAAGAGGAAGAGGGAATTGCCGGAGGTGATCATTTCAGCCTTTCGGAATATTGCAATGAGAAACTACTGGGCCATTTTGGCTAGGATAACAATTCCGCAAAAGCATGTGTTTCATAGACGAGCCATATTCTCAAATGTTTGGAAACAAGCGATCATGTGTTCACGATAAATCAAAAAAATCGAGACTCGGGGCCTTTTTGCAAAGACCGATTCATTTTGCAGCACACCCTTCACGACGACAACTTCATCACGATACCCCTCCATGCAGCGCCCATTCGACTGAAACGGTAATATCGTTAATTATCTATTGAATACGGTAACAAAGCCAATTAGCGGCTTGTCCATGCAGAACGTTGAAATACTCTTTTGTCGATCGTCTACCGTACCATATCGCACACCTTACTAGAAAAACTACTTATCAATCGTCTAAATACCTTGCACTACCCTCATTCCAGGTCCGTATCCGGCAATCGTCTGCGGGCGCAGGCCTCCATCCGGAACCACGTGCACAATCGATCGCCGCCCCTGCCGGATACGGTAGTCCGGTCCCAGCACGATCGCGCACTTGGGGTAAGCAATATTCCACCCAAAACACGGTTACGGAATCCCAGATTCGGAAATGCCAATCACATAGCAATTGGCAACGGGTCGATTTGCAAAGGGGAGGAGGGTTGGTGTGTATTACGATATCTGTAAATCAATATTCTAGATCGATCGGCAGCCACCGTACCCGACCTACGCAGTGCCCGTCCCAGCTAACGCCCCGCCCATCTCGACCATGGTCACTACGACGAAGGTATCGATTGATTGGATACCGTAACCAAAAGAATATTTATTTACTGTTCATCGAATCACTCGCGACGATTGATCAGCCACTTTTCGTTGAGATGTATCAATCCTGTGAAACCCAATCATTATTCGATGAACAGACGACCTTCAATGACTTCTAAAGACTGTTGAAAAAGTAAATAATCGATACTTTTCGAAATCCTGAATACCGTAACCCCTACCAATCTCAGACTGACGACCTGCCCTCCGATTCCGAGGTTACGGTAAGGATGAAGACGATTAGGAGTCGGACGGAGACCATTCATCTGCTGGATAGGGATCTGGCCGAGGCAGCTGAAGAGATGAGAGGTACGGTAGCTAGAAAATACGGTAGGCAACGGCATCCCTAGGATTGTAGAGGAATTTGGTTTATCATTTTCGCATGTGTTTCATTTTTCTCTTTTATTTGAGGCGATTCATTCAAATCTAGTGAGCGTTTGATCTCTTCGCAAAAAACAGACACATCGAAAAATATGGGATTGGATTACGGTACAGTAGCATTCACTCACCCCTTGGAATATGGAAGCAACGCTACGGTATAGGAAATATCCGTGTTATTTTGTTACTTGCTTGGATAGTATGGAAGGCAATGTAAAATTCGCATGTGTTTCACTGCTCATTCATCTCCCGGCGCATTCTTTCAGATCTATTATTCTTGTGAGATCGACGGCAAAAAAAACTTTTCTCTAGAAAATAGAGGTTAGGGTGGCGAAATGTAAATAGGTCAATTTCAGCAATTCACGTCACTCCGATTATGGCTCGCTTCCCGGAGCAGAAGGTTGAAGAGAAAGACGAGCAAGATGAAGAAGAGGAAGAGGGGGATTATGAGAGGTCAGAGGAATCGAAAGATCAAAGATCAACTCCATTTTTAGCACAATTGAGACAACTACGAAGCGCCGCAAGGGACTGGGCAAGAAGAAGCAACGGAAAGAGGAAGCTGAGAGGAGAAGGAAGATGATGGTAAGACCTAAACCTTTCACTGTTTAGACTTGGGCAGATGAAGAATCCGTCTTCACTCTGATCGGTGAGAGCGTAAGAGGATTTCTTCATCCTGATTGTTTAGGCTTTCACCGATTTGCGCAGAGGCTAGCTAGCAGATTCAAAATCGAAACTTGAACAGAGCTTGGTGAATAGAGCAGACGGTTTATTTTTGCCCCTTCGGGCTAGCAAAAATTGCGTACGACACCCGTTTTTCAGGGGTCGTAGCGGGCAATTGGGAAAAGTTTTCAACCAGCAATAAACGCACCTCGGCTAAGCCTCATTGGTCACGTTACCGCCACTGCGCAAAGCTGATTTGGGACTGGAGGGGAGAGCCCTTACGGAGAGAGCGCGTGCTAGCCGCGACGGGTTGAAAACAGCCGGGAGAGGCGGGCGGAGGGAGGGATGAGAGGGGAGGGGGCAATTTGGATACGTTTCACGGCGCGTGCATAATATTGCCGGTCAGGAGGGAGACCAATTGCATAGAGTATTGCTGCTATCCATAACAAAAAAAAAAGATCTCTCATCGGTCAGACAGAGCGAGAGAGCAGGCGAAATTGAGAGAGTCAGACGGCAATTCTCCCCGATTTCTGATCGAAAACCACAATCACGGTGGCTCCCAAAATTCCGCCCATTTTTTACAGTTATCCCGTGGAGAGTCGAAACCCAAGAATATCCCCGATTACAGATGGAATCGACCGATCCGCCCCCATCCGAGCCCACCTCCGAACAGACAAAATCGCCCCGGCACCTGCTCACATCGCGACCGACCACGGCTGGTAAGTGAAAGGATCGGAGATCAAAGATCAAAGACACTGGTAGGTCAAGGAATCAGAGATCACAGATGACGGTGACGTGTAGATCAAACGAGCAGAGATCAAAGATCAATCACGGTCAAACGAGCAGAGATCAAAGATCAATCACGCTCAAGCTGAGATCGATGGGTCAGATTTATGATTCAGTGCCCACCTCGGAGACGCATCGAAGCTCATTCGTACATGGCGCCATAGACCCGCAGGACCCCAAGTTCACCAATAAAGGTACGGTAACGTAACCTTATTGCCTTATTGCAACCTTATTGTAACCTTATTGGTAACCTTATTGCAACCCTTATTGTAACCTTATTGTAACCTTATTGCGTCTTTGAACGATCTGCTGATTCGTTTCAGCTAGATAGCCAGTATACTTCTATTGAATGAAAAAGCACCAGCGATAAAATACCATTGTTGCAGGCGAAATACGAGCATACCCCGCACAGGTGGCCAGCAGAAGACCAAAGGGACAGGGTGAGATTGATCTTTGATCTCTGAAGTTGATCTTTGATATTTCTCAGGACGCAAGAAAGCAAACAAGTCCAAGTCCAATCTCTCCAAGGACGTCAGTTTGCTGTGGATGATGAATGAGGTTCGTTGATTTTGTGGTTCTATCAAAAAAAAACATTGCCACAATACAGATGCGTGAAAACCACTATTTTTCGTGCAATTATTAGCTGAAATTCGTAACAAAGGAGAAGCTTTCATTAGTGCACTTCATTTCTCAAGGGATTTCAAGAATCGCTGAAACATACTTGTTCCGATGATTCAAATGACAATGAGGCCATTCCATCAATCATAAAGAAATATTTCAGACTCAGTACGACCTCTACACCTCGACGGCGAGGACTCCCTTGGCTTTCGATGACGATGAGGAGGTAAATATTGGGAACGAAAAAAAGCCAGCAAAAAGTTGCGACCACGGTAGGGATCGAACCTACAATCTTCTGCTCCGTAGGCAGACGCGTTATCCATTGCGCCACGCGGCCATGTAGAGTTTGTGATTAAGCCATGCTCTAGAGTCGGAGACTAGCTGTCAATTAGCGCATGCGTGAGCCAATATAGACCTGTCAATCTTCATTCCCATCATGACACCCCTTATCCCAAAAAAAACTATCATGACCGATTACCGTAATTCAGCTACAGTCCGGCTACAGAATTCATGATCAATCGCAAACTGATTCCTTGCAGGAAACCCCCTCTACTTCCTTCCCCGTCACGGCAGCCCGTCCTCCATCCCCTGTCTCTGCCCTTCCCCGGCCCTCGACTGAACCGGCAAGACGGCATGGTCTTGCGGGTTCGGGATTGATTGGAAAGGACGCTGACAGGGGATGGACGGGTTTAGGCGATTGAGCATAATACTACTATGATATATACTACTACTATATAGATGTTGGACAAAATAGTGATTTTTGAAGGGATTGGGAAGCTTCAACCTAATAATAATGCCTCATCAGGAAACCCCGTCCACCTCCTTCCCCGTCACTGCCGCCCGTCCTCCGTCCCCTGTGTCTGCTCTTCCCCGACCCTCGACTGAACCGGCAACGAGACAGGCTGTGATCCAGACGATCACGATCCCGACCAGGAGTATTATTACGGATGAGGTACGGCATACTAATTTGCAAAATTTATCTCCCTAATTGTAAGCATCAGTAGTTACGGTTGAGTTTGCATGTATTCCGGGAAGGAAAACATGAGTGGAGGCGCACCATTTTTGCCTATCTATTTTCAATTGAACAAGGAGAATCGATCGTCTTTTCTTGATCACAAGCCCTTTCATGGTCTGTCTGAAACACAACCTAATGTGGCCGTCAAAGGCGGAAGCTTCAATAGAACTAGAAAAGAAGCCCAAAATTTTTTGGGGGGGAAGCTCGAAAACCTCTCGCACCCAGAGTGTTAGTTTTCACGCGGGAGCTGTTAGTCTGCTCATTGTCAGTTTTCTCGCACCAAAAACCTTTCGCAAATATTTCCTTCCATTACTTACAAGACCCCTTTTGGGTGAAAAATGGAATTTCAAACTTCGGGGACATTCCTAGTCTCCCGAACGAAAATCATTCGTTGATATTTGATAACAAATTTGTGAGAAAGATATTGTCTACGGAAAGCGAGTAGCAGGGATATGTAACCAATGAAACTCAAGTTATCGAAACTGCATTCGGGATATTAATATTTGATCGGTGACCTTTGATCTTTAATCTCTTCAGCTCGAGCCTTCGTCTTCGCCCACTACCGTACCTCGGGAGGTCGTCGAGACCGCCTACGATCTGTGGAGGTACGGTAACAATCAATAAGTACGGTAGGACTACGGTAGATGTTCGTGGCAAGGGCGTCCAGTATGCTAGATATTGTACCTGATGGAATGAATCGATCAGTCCCCTCTCATGCGATCAATTGACTACCGTAATCCGTGAAATATTGATCAAAAATTACGGTATCTTTCAGGCAATCGATCGATCGGGCGGCCAGTGCAGAGGGTGTCACGGAGAGAAGAAGGAAGCAGGAGGAGGAAGAGCGACAAAGAACGGAGGTACGGTGGTTTACGGTGGATGAGATATCGTGAACTGATTTTAATCGGTCAGAAATGTGATGCTTATTGGTCATATAGATCAGAGAAAGAAGAAGTAGAGCGAGTGAAACTCAACTGAATTAATTCGTAGTGGGAAAGAAAATATCAAAGAATTGCAGTTTCACAGTTTCCTTGAGTTTCACATCTCGTTCTTGTTAACGTTAGATTCTTCAAAATCAATGGAACGGAAATGTGTGAGATGTGAAAAAATATAGAAAAATCAATTCTTCAAAATCTTAAATACTTCCAGGCCCCCTCCATGCATCGGGTCGCTTCAGCTGGATCCAAGGCCGAACGACCAGCCCCCACGCAGATCCACTCGCCTGCATCGGTTCAGTTCGATCTGTGAGCAAATTCTTTACTATTTCTTAGTTTCGATAAGTGAGACCGATTGAGAAAGGATATGTATCTACATAGTAGTGTGGCGCAAGTGATCAATCTGATCGTACACCGCAAAAAGATTCACTCGCCCGCCTCTGTGCATTTTGTCTTGTAAATGGGATTGGGTCCCGACTGGAAATCCGGGGATACGGTACCAATTGATATTGATGCAACTGTGAAAGCTTGTTAATATTCAATTGAATACAAGCTCGTCTGGGAGATAGCAGCATCGCTAAAAGATAGAGAGTTACTAGCTATTTACCTATCGATGGTATTGTGATTTGGGTCCCGACTGGAAAATGTGTGGATTACGGTAGTCGATATTGCAGGGACGACGACGAGCCGGTGATCATCACGCATGGAGGCATCCAGCATCCGGCTGCAGTGCATCATGGGTGAGGAGGGATCAGAGATCAAGGATCAGTGATTATTTGCGGGATCTTTCCGGGAATCAAAATTGCGCTGACATTTGCAGTAGGTATAGCTCGAGTGGCATAACCGATACTCTTTCACTTTTGCCTGCAAAATGCTGTCTCTATCCGCCTGGCGCGTGTGATTGCGATAATAACGGGACCGAAGCACCAATCTTACTGATTACGGAATTGTTTACTTGCAGCCCGCCCGCGACCGATGCAGCAGCTGCAGCAGCTGCAGCAGCTGCAGCAGCCACTGTCGCCCCTTCTCAGACGCTGCCCGTGCTGCATGGACTGGATAGGAGCAGGGACGCGGATATATTGGCTGGGAGGATTCAGGTATGGGAATGTGCATGAAAACCGATACTTCGTCTCACATGAACATACGTTTTTTTTCGACTCTGTGAAGAAGACACACTAAAGGCAAATAAATTGGCGAGAATATAGAATCTGCCTGAAACCTAACTCATGATTGCAACGAAATTGCAAATTGTCAAATTGACAATTGACAATCTATCGGCTGACGTTACTCGTTCCCAATTACATTGATATTTGTCAACCGTAATCTGTCATTCAAATTGTCATTGTCAGGCAGCCGACGTCACTCCGCTCCTTCTGGAGAAGAAGCGTGCAGAGGCTGCTGAGAAGATGCACAGGGAGGAAGAGGAGAGGATGAGAGAGCAGGGACTGTATCGGGTTGATTTCCAGGTATCCATTTGACAGAAAAAATGTAACGAAAATGGGAAGGGTGTGCGGGAGCTTTAAGAGGTGCTTAGGGAAGAAGAGGAGAGAATGAGGGAGCAGGGACTGTATCGGGTTGATTTCCAGGTATCCATTTGACAGAAAAAATGTAACGAAAATGGGAAGGGTGTGCGGGAGCTTTAAGAGGTGCTTAGGGAAGAAGAGGAGAGAATGAGGGAGCAGGGACTGTATCGGGTTGATTTCCAGGTATCCATTTGACAGAAAAAATGTAACGAAAATGGGAAGGGTGTGCGGGAGCTTTAAGAGGTGCTTAGGGAAGAAGAGGAGAGAATGAGGGAGCAGGGACTGTATCGGGTTGATTTCCAGGTATCCATTTGACAGAAAAAATGTAACGAAAATGGGAAGGGTGTGCGGGAGCTTTAAGAGGTGCTTAGGGAAGAAGAGGAGAGAATGAGGGAGCAGGGACTGTATCGGGTTGATTTCCAGGTATCCATTTGACAGAAAAAATGTAACGAAAATGGGAAGGGTGTGCGGGAGCTTTAAGAGGTGCTTAGGGAAGAAGAGGAGAGAATGAGGGAGCAGGGACTGTATCGGGTTGATTTCCAGGTATCCATTTGACAGAAAAAATGTAACGAAAATGGGAAGGGTGTGCGGGAGCTTTAAGAGGTGCTTAGGGAAGAAGAGGAGAGAATGAGGGAGCAGGGACTGTATCGGGTTGATTTCCAGGTATCCATTTGACAGAAAAAATGTAACGAAAATGGGAAGGGTGTGCGGGAGCTTTAAGAGGTGCTTAGGGAAGAAGAGGAGAGAATGAGGGAGCAGGGACTGTATCGGGTTGATTTCCAGGTATTCCTCCCCTTTAGAGTACCGTTCCGTGGGTAATAGGGAAAAGTGGTCGAGAATTGGTTCCTGTGTGAAGCGTGTAGAGGCAGATGAGAAGATGCACAGGGAAGAGGAGGAAAGGATCGGGGGTCAGACTTAGTGTGAGGTCTAGAAAAAGAGACTGGTGCTAAAGGAAGAGGAGAGGATGAGAGAGCAGGGACTGTATCGGGTTGATTTCCAGGTAAAACGAGAAATTCACATACCATTGAGAAATATCAGATCCTGTCGCTTGCATTGGCGATTTCGGAGCACCGCGAAACATACTCAAAATTTGTATTCGCTCGATCAGCAGGAGAGTATTTTCCATGATCAGACCCAACTGGACCTTTTACCACCTAGGAAATGCGTGGTGGAGATGTGATCTTTGATCTCTCCCTCATCTGATCTTTGATCTTTGCAGACCCAACTCGCATCCTTCTCCAGCTCGACGCTCTGCTACGCACGCAACTTCTTCGTGCTGTGGTGTATCGTCGAGGTACGGATATTTATCGATTGATACTACCAATCTTGCTAATATTGTATTCATCGTGAGGTTGTCGGATATATGGGATGGTTGAAGCATACATTACTGTACAATATTGATTTTTTCGGTAGATCAGAAAGTGGAAGGACATTATTCAGTAGTGCTCGTGCAATTTTTTCGGCTTTCTCCTACGTTCGGGAACTTAAAAGTCACAGACAACGAGAACTCAAAAACACTAAAACTGAAAATCGATAATACCGTACCACTAATTTACTCATTGTCAGGTCTTCACTGCCCTTCCCTTCCTCTTCGGCATTCTCGCCGGACGATGGCTGCTCTTCTACCCGACAGTCGTTGTGGACGCATCCCTGATGGTTATCGGAGGCATATTCTGGTACGGTGGATGTTTATTTTCGACATGTTTGATATTATCGAAAAGTTTCTACACTAGATACATTGCGCCATCTCACGTGCAGCAACCAATGAATGCGTGATGAAACCTATTCGAAGATAGAAAACCAGACAATGAGGCTAGGAATGATACATAATCGCTATCGTGATATTATTTTCCATTCCACTCGTAGCTGACCTTTGACAAACGTTCGAGGGGCGGAGTTAGGGAAGAGGCCGGGAGGAGGCGGTAGATCAAGTGTCCTCCTCCGCCCTTCCTCCCCTCTTCCTCTCTCCCAGACAATCGATGGCTCGCTAACCAGCACATCTCATTTGCTGAGCATTTGAACCGCACGATAACTGACTTCATTTCAGCCTTACCATCACCGTCTTCGCTCCTATCGTCTACTTCACGCAAGGTGAGCCAAAGATCAAAGATCAAATCTCCCATGAATAGTCTTCATTCAAAACAAGCGCCTGCAGGCACGAATTTCCGTTTTTTTCTTATCACATGTAGAACCTCAAACGTTTTCATTTGCTTCTCCTCTGCGAAAGCAGTTCAGATTCACATTCTATTGTATCTAACGATGCTGTTTCCAGACGAAATGCCTCCCTCGACCTTCCTCGAATGGATGACCTTCGACCTTGTCATTATCAGCGGATTGCTCCTATTCGGGCTCGTCTTCTACCTGACGTTCAAGGTACCGGAACCTGTTTTTGTGGTACCGTTACCTGGTACCATGGTACCATAAACCTGGTGCAATCTGGTACCATGGAACCAGACTCGGTACCATACCGTAACCTCCACTCAATTCAGGCTATCCAGATTCTCACGCAGACGCGCAGTCTGGCACGTTACGATGAGTACTTGGATGAACCGAGTCCCGACCCGAACCACAATGATTACCCGGAGCAGAGGAGGTTACTGTAGGGTACCGTAACCCCATCTACAGTACCTCATCTCTACCGTAGTTACCTCCAGGAGCAGAGGAGGTTACTGTAGGATACTGTAGCAACATCTATTATACTGAATCTCGCAACCGCCATTCATGTTAGCATTAATTTCTCCTGATCACCCTAGATTAGACAACAATGACAATGACTGCAGAGACGGCTTTACCGTAAAGGATACCGTAACCCGACTACAGTGAATTGCTATCTGCATCATCTCCTAACCTATTCCACACAATTATTTATTCTGCAATAAGATCAACTGGCCTTACAGTACCCCAACTCTACCGTACTCTTTCCTTCACTTTCGATTCGATCTCCAATTCACGTCCTCACATGTCAAGCCCCGTTTCCGCTAATAACCACCCGATTCGAAATTCCCCCGTTGTCCCCAAGAGTTCGAAATGCGGATTGATCTCAAATTCGCACAATTTCTGGAAGAAAGGAAGTGTGAGAAATGAAGAGTAAGGTTGCCCAGATGAAGAATTTGTCTCTTCATTCTGCACGCTCTCTCGTTATTCTGTGCGAGAGTACGAGGAGTGAAGAGACGAATTCTTCGATCTGACAACCCTAATGAAGAAGCAATCCGTATTTCGAGCCTGATCATTCCTCGAGTATTTCCACGTGTCATGCCTCAAGTACGCAATCCTCTGGTCAGTTCATTTTTCTTGACCAAATATTAATTATTGTCCGATACAGTAGTCGTTTTCGCTGTACCGTAATCTGTTGTAGTATCAACGCAATGGTTATCGATAAATATATGTTCTGAGTTATCGTGAGATTATTGTCCATTCCACTCGTATCTGGCCTTTGACGAACGTTCGAGGGGGCGGAGAAGGGAAGAGGCCGGGAGGAGGCGGTAGATCAAGCGTCCTCCTCCCCCCTTCCTTCCTCCTTCCTCTCTCCCAGACAATCAATAGCTCGCTAACCAGCACATCTCATTTGCTGAGCATTTCAAACGCACGATATCTGTGCAGATCTTGCGAAAAAACAACCTTCGTGTTAGATTCATCTTGTAGTTTCATTTGGTCACCTCATTCCAACCGGTAAGAAAATACGCAAAATGAAGAGCGGTATTCTTCATTCGAATTTTTTTTTACCGTACTTGTAAAGTTTCACTATCATCTCTTATTATTACAATCCTTGTAATACATGAACAAAAAAAAATTGGTTGAGATCAGACTCATTTTATACTTCGAATGCGTAAATGACTATAGAAGTTGTTTCTTCATAGTATACGCTCGATTCCGCCCCTCCTTGAGCGGTTAGCCGAACAGCTTGAACTTCTTCTGCAAATGGAATTTTAAAAAAAAGACTTTCAAGTCAGGATGAAGAGTGTGTCTCTTCATTCTGCCTGACAACTCTTCACAATGGCATTCATTGTTTCTACCCTCTTTATGGGCATTAACCGATAGCTAACAAATACCAAAGCAATAAAATCAGTCCTCGATCGCCAATCGCCGTGATCCTACCGTACCTTGCCCTCGTCCTCCAGTCCATCAGCCTGCATCTTCTTGTGCAGAGCTGCGAGGAAGATGTGGATCATGCGGAACGTCGGACGCATCTGCGGCGGGAGGAGGCACTCCTGAGAGGAAAGTGATGATTACGGTAGGATACAATATCTCAGTGTTCCAATCGATATCGGTACGTGCATCTTCGGTATAGTAGCCCACGGTATCTTGATTTATCAGTATCGCTGGTATCTGGCACCTCCTTGGGCATCTTCTATTACAAGATAGAACAACAGTGTTCTCATGCTACCGTTCCTCCATCATATTATTTTGTACTTCAGTTATCGATTCGCAGCTACCTTCATGAGTCCGGCCACTTCCTTGGGCATCTCCCTTAGCTATCGTACTCCCTCGATAACATATCTACCGTATCCTACCGTACCTCTATCCTACCGACTTCAGTTATCGATTCACATCTACCGTATACCTTCATCAATCCGGCCACTTCCTTGGGCATCTCCCTCGGGGGCGTCAGACGGAAGCCGTTCTCCACCACTTTCGTGTACACCTGACAGGAAAGTCAGTTGGTGATCGAAAGGGATTAAGGTATTATCGATTAGTTTGGGGCATACTGTAGTCAGGGCCGGGTATTATTGATATACGGTAGGCATACATCAGCCAGATATCGATCAACCAGACGATGTCGCCTCCGCCTTCGGCGGGGTCTTATCGGCTGACAGGGTTCACCGCTGCGCAGTTCTCTCCTCATTACTCATTACTCAATTTCGAAAGCGCGCATGACATGTTTCGACGTGTTTACAGTTTCGTGACCTCTCGACTTGTTTACAGTTTCGTAACCTGTTTACGTGGCTTTCGCAATAGCTAGAGCTCGAGAAATGATACCGACGTCTCTTCATTTCACACTCTCTCTCGTCGACCGAGCGGGCGAGAGAGTGTGCAAAATGAAGAGACGTCGGTATCATTTCTCGAGCTCTAGCAATAGCGGACAAACACAGCACACGCACAGGGAGACATCTCTCCTTTATTAAGGAGTATGATATTGGACATGACAGGGATAAAAGTCAGTCGTCGATAGGATACCGTACCTCGTCGGCCTCCCACTGCGAGTACGGTATGTCGTAGGGCACGACGAACAGCTCGTAGAGGGTGATACCGTATGCGTAGACGTCCGTCGCCTGAGTACGGTAGGATATCGATCGATCAATGAAATACAGTAGAGGGCGGGCAAGAAACCGTAAACCCAACCCTATCTCAGCCTTTGCCCTATTCTAAATCGGATACTAACAGAAAAAAACTCAAGAAAGTACAGTATCTAGAGTCCCAAGCTACCGGAAACCCAGCCATCCTAGATACCGTGGCTTTCGAAGACAGTAAGCTGCAGTAACTTCCGAAATTACCTTATCGCTAACCTAACTCAGCCTTAACCCTAACTCAATACCTTGTTCACACTGCTCGACTCGAATACGTCGGGAGCGATCCAACGGAGATTCATCGGCTTGTCCGGATCGATCTTGTAGTTGCGAGTCTTGCGCGTCAGACCGAAATCCGAGACCTGCAAGAAATTTCAGATCTATTTCAGTTTACCTTATCCCAGACCCTACCCTAGCTTATCTTTAACCTTAACCCTAACATTTAAGTTCTGGAAGAAATTTCAGATCACGAATAGGCTTGTCAAGATGAAGAATTCCTGTCTTCATTCTTCGTGAATGCAGAATTCTTCATTCTGACAAGCCTAGTCACAAAGCAAATGCAATCGTGTTAGGGAACGGTAGTGAGCCTGTCAATAATAGAGCCACTTCATGACTTCCAACGATGATTGACAAGCAAGTACGTTCGCGCATGCGCGCGCATGAGGCTCCGCCCACTTTTTATTAGGATAAGATGATGGACTGGAATGATGACTGGCAGGAGCCTACTCGCGCAAGCGCTAATTGGCAATCAGTCTTTGACACTAGAGCCCGGCTTGATCCCGTCTTCACCATGGCCGCGTGGCGCAATGGATAACGCGTCTGCCTACGGAGCAGAAGATTGTAGGTTCGATCCCTACCGTGGTCGCAACTTTTTGCCGCTTTTTAGGCCCCTTCCTAACGTATTCCGGTGTCTCTAAACCTCATTCAGAAGCAACCCGAAGCAAGTAAAATTTATTTTTGATCTCTGTTTTCAAGACAGATTGATCTTTGATCTTTACTCACCTTGGCGACCTTGTCGATGAGCAGATTCCTGGCGGCGATGTCTCTGTGGATGCAGAGGCGCGAGTGGAGATAGTCCAGACCGGCCGCAGCCTCGACCGCGATCTTCGTTCTGAGAGATTAAAGATCAAAGATCAAAGATCAAACCGTCGAAAGTCAAACAAAACAGCGATTATCTGCTACGCAGGCTGTTCCCGCAAGTCTCATGCTAGATGAAGATGGTATCGATCGAACGATACCATAATTTCCAAAAACCCATGTGAACAGAGCTTGAGACCAATGGTTTTCGGAATGAAGAATCCGTCTCTTCATTCCTCGGTGTAATGTCGAGTGAGCAAGCAGAATGAAGAGACCAATTCTTCATCTTGGCAACATTGTTGAGGACCGTATACCTCTTGAAGATGGTACCGTATCGATCGATCGATACTGTTGATTCCAACTAGATACCGTATCCCATGTGGGCCCAAACTACCGTATACCTCTTGAATATATTGAGCTTCGGATTCAGCTTGAGGTAGTTGTCCACGGAGCCGCCACTGATAAACTCCATCACGAGGTAGTACGGCTGGAAAAAATGAAATCAGTTCACGATAAGCGCAACCGATTACCGTATCCCCAGCCTACAGTAATGCAAAAATGGTACTGTAGCTTCTTGGCATAATTCAGAAATAAGTCAGTTATCGATCGATTGTGCTCTACCGTACCAGGGCGTCGTTACACACGCCGTAGAACTTGGTGATGTTCGGGTGGTCGTACTCCTGAGAGAGCATTATCGATTAGGGACTACCGTACTCAGTTATCGATCGATACCGTACCCCCAAACTACCGTATACCTGCATCACTCGAGCCTCCTTCCAGAGCGCCAGCGACGAATCGTGGTCCATGTCCGTGAGCATCTTTGCCGCCACCTACAGTATCTCAATGTTACCGTATCCTCAGCTACCGTAACCCACAGTATCCAATAATGGCGAGCCATTGGCAATCAATAACTACCGTAATCCCTTACCGTAATTGGCTTCTGTCTCGGGTACGTAAGCAGAGCGAGGTAGACGACACCATAAGATCCCGAGCCGAGCTCCTGAAGGGAAGAGCAGGTTACGGTAGAAAAGGGGCGGAGCCTAATATCGATCGGGTAGACATCAAGGATCAACTAATTACTGCGCCAGGGAAGAGCAAAACCACGAGCGAGAGACGCGCGCGAGCGCCCGCCCCTCTCCCTCGCCTCTCCCCTCTGTTTCTAACCCGGCGCGCGTAGAGCACACGCAGGGGGTAAGAGGGCGCCGCGCCCTCCTCTCGTCGGCTGTGATGTGCACAAGGTTGGTCCGTGTTTCCGACAAGCGAGTGATGTTGCCACAACCTTCTGAGCCAAGCAATTTTTGATCGGTTCCCCATGGGTGAATCTCTGCATGAAAGAAAATCTTGATCTTTGATTCCTCGTATCATTTTTGCACTATTTCTTCACGAATGTTGACTAGTCTTTGCAAATCCCTCAGTAGGACATGACTATTGATTGCCATTTTGAAAGGGGCGGAGCTTCGAGCTGATCTTTGATCTCTCAGTACCTTCTGGACGGTGATCATCTTGTGACGCAGCTCCCAGGCCTTTCTTCGCACCGGATTGCCGAGCGTCACCTCGATCTCTTCCGTGATGTTGATGGGGATTTTACGGATCTGAAAGAGTTGATCTCTGAACTCGGGTGACTCTTCAGTTGTGTCAATCCAATCCTACCGTATGCTATGCAGACTGGAAGGCACCGTAACCCAGTAGAGTTCTCGGTTGCCCAGTGTGCTCCAACAATTCAAGGTAGTAATCTATGACCCTACAGCCGTAGGACCGGTCAGTAGCCTAGTCAGTTCTCGATTGCCTACCGTATGCCTAGATTGACTACCGGATTGTAATCGACCGCACCGGTACTGGCGTCCAACTAGTCTAACTGTCCTACCGTACCCTATTCAGTTCTCGATGGACTACCGTATACCTGATAGTAATCGACGGCCGCGGAAATGGTGTCGAACTCGCGGTCGCACACACGGAATCCGGACGGGACCTCCTTGATGATAGCGTTGATCACCTGAGATTACGGTAGGGATACGGTAGGATACGGTATCTCATTGATTGCGGTAGAAAAACTAGGATCATGCCACGGAAGGTTACTGTATTGAGATCAGGCTAATCTTGAATATGTTATAAGTACAGTAGGATTACGGCATCTTAACGATTGCTGGGCCATGACAGATACGGTTGATCAAGTTGATCTTTGATCTTCGATGATTGCCGGGATATGGTTGCGCATGATCCTTCGAGCACAATGAATCGATGGTAAGAGTACGGTATCTTCCCTGCAGATACCGTACTCTACAATGGCTGCATTTTTTAGATCTCAGATTACGATTGGGGTACGGTATCTGATAGATACCGTATCCCCGTTCCTACAGTATACCTGCTGTCCGCTGCGGACGGAGAGCAGAATGACGTCATCGGCCGCAGTCGTCTGCTTCTCCATGAGGTCCTTGCGGAGCAGGAACTGGCCTTCGTCCTGACAAGCAATCGATATTACGCTCCGCCCACTTTTTATCAGGATAAGATGGTAGACTGCTATGATGACTGGCAGGAGCCTACTCGCGCAAGCGCTAATTGGCAGTCAGTCTCTGTCTCAGTCTCTGTCAGTCTCTGACACTAGAGCCCGGCTAGAACACCTCAACACCATGGCCGCGTGGCGCAATGGATAACGCGTCTGCCTACGGAGCAGAAGATTGTAGGTTCGATCCCTACCGTGGTCGCAACTTTTTGCAGATTTCTTTCCCGATACCTTTAGCAGGTTGGCGGTGTCCTCGTTGGGTAGATTGCCGTGCCAGTAGTCGAGGTCCATGTAGGCGGGCAGGGCGACGGTCTGAGAGGTCAAAGATCAACTTTTGTCATCAGAGATCAAAGATCAATAAACTGACCACAGCGGCGCGATTCGTCTTCTTGGAACGCTTGGTAACCTTGACGGGTGCCTTGTCCTTGCCTTCCTGGAAAGGGTTACGGTACGGAAAAGTACTGTAGCTTTAGGGTACGGTGGGTGTTATTCAATAGACTACGCCATTCCGAGGATCTTTCCTAGATACGGCATTTCCGTACCTTACCTTTCCTCCTACCTATTCTGGATGCCCTACTCCTTTCGTATCCCCTGATGCCGTACCTTCGATCCCTTTCTTCCATCCATCAATTCGGATCCCTGCCTACCGTAATCTCCCACTCGTTACTGTACTTTCGATCTAACTCTTCCCTCCTACCTACCCCCCGGGATACCGTATCCTGCCTAATACCCGGATACCGTACCTTTGATCCCTTGCCTCCCTCCATGGATCCTGATTCGATCCTACCGTAATTCTTTATCATCCCTTCTTGCCTCCCTCGGATACCGTACTCCTGCCTAATCTCCGGATACAGTACATTCGATCCCTTTCTACCCTCCAACCTACCCCCGGTATACCGTATTCAGGCCTCACTTCTTCGATACCGTACTCCTGCCTACTCCCCTGACTCCCCAGATGGCCAGGAGTTATTCCCCGGATACCGAACCTTGGATCCTTGCCTCCCCCATGGACCCTGGATACCGTATTCCGTCCTCCCTCCTTTGATACCGTACTCCTGCCTCATCCTCGGATACCGTACCTTGGATCCCTTGCCTCCCTCCGTCGATCCGGATCCCTTCCTGGGCGCTTCAGTCGAGCTGCTCTTTTTCTTGCTTCCCTTCTTCTTTCCTTTGCTCTTCGGCTTCTTCACCTCTTCCTTCTCCTTCTCTGAGTCGCTCGAATCATCGTTTTTCTGCAAGGATCAAAGATCAAAGTCCATCGTGGCTCTGGCAATGATGACAAGGTAAGTATCAAGAGATCAATGATCAATAATTGCAAGAGTGGGGTACGGTATCTCTATCGTATCTCTGAGGGCGTTTATGAGGCTAGAAGATGCCAAAGGTCTAAGATGACACAGGTCTTAGGCTCTGTTGAGATCAGTCGTAGCCTTGGAGAGCAAGACCAAAGATCAAAAATCTGAAAAAAGACGAAAATACGAACAGGCTTGCCCATGTCGACAGAAGTGACCACCACACGAGAGGAGCGGACGAGAGGCGAATGAGGGGTAAAGGGAAGAAGAGAGAAGAGTGTAAGAGTATTTGCATATCAGAATTGGAAGAGGAAAGCACGTCAATGAAATTTCAGGAATTCTACCGTAACCCTGAAGGGTTTCATGTTCATGTGCCAATAGATTAAATATCCTTTACTTGTAATCATTAGAACTTATCATTTTATTAATTTAGAAAGCTATTTATAGCAATAAAACATTCAAAAATAAAATATTAGTTCGTATCATAAATTTTCAGTTAGCAAAAATTTGGTAAAAAGGTTGACAGGCGATGCGCTCCGCTTGAACACCTTTGATCATTTGATCTTTGAGTGATTGCGTCCCTTTGATCTACCCCTCGAGTCTCCACTCTCGGATATTGATCGTCTGGTGTTCCAGACAGGTCTGACCAGTCCCTTCCCTTCCTCTGTCAGTCTGCTCTCGCTCGCTCGCTCGCTCGTGCTGCACCCTTTCCTTCGCTCCTAATTTCGCGCCTTTTACTCTGTTATTGCTGCCGATTAGTTGCTCCCTTGCCTTTAATATGATGCCATCGGCGCTGAATCATGGTTGATGTCATTCGCGCTCGGCTTCTAGCGTGGACCGACCTGTTTTTGATGTGTTTTGCCCCTTCGGGACGTTGTTTTGAGGTGAATCTTATTTCGAAAATGCTCACTGATTACCTGTTTTTCAATTTTCTTTCGTCCATTCTTTAAATGATGCAATTCCTTGAGCGCCTAGGGCTCTACCACCGCTTGCCTCGCGAATGCAAGGGGGATTGTATGATAAGCAACCAGTAACACGCGTGCGGACGTGCATTTTGCAAGTTCGGCTCTACTTTTGGATGCCAATTAGCTGCTCATTTGCCTCGTAGATGATTACATCGGCGCTGAATCATGGTTGATGTCATTCGCGCTCGGCTTCTAGCGTAGACCGACCTGTTTTTGATGTGTTTTGCCCCTTGGAGACGTTGTTTTGAGCTGAATCTTATTTCGAAAATGCTCACTGATTATCTGTTTTTCAGTTTCCTTTCGTCCATTCTTTAAATTATGCAATTCCTTGAGCGCCTAGGGCTCTACCACCGCTTGCCTCGCGAATGCAAGGGGGATTGTATGATAAGCAACCAGCAACACGCATGCGCACGTGAATTTTGAAAGCTAGCAAGGTACGCTCGTCTTGTTTGGCCCTCATTCTCTTCCCATGGGCTTATTACCCTCGTGTATTGACAGTTTGACACCCCTACGACCAACAATTTCGCTGCGCATTGTTCGTTTAGTACCAAACATTGTTTCTGAGCGTACATGATTACAATTGCTATTGATTGAACTGCCTAAAATTTCAGTCTTCTGGCCGATGCACTTCGACGCTGATGTCTCCCTTCCTCCCACTGCGACTACCGGCCACTTCGATCGAGGCTGAGGCAGGGATGAGAGGTATGTTCAGAATTATCGATTGATTGATCTATAATATTTGATGTTTCAGTTCTCAAACTCGCCCCTTCTCTTCCCTCTCTGCGGCTCTGGCGTCGCGTCTCCCTTCCTCCCCTCCCTTCCTCCACTCTGATGGCATCCGCTGCAGGGATGACGCCCTTCTGCCCTTTCGAAGAGGTACAAAACTATATAAATATTCGATATGATATAAAACGCAAAAAAAAATCCAATAGGTCTCCTACCATCGTGTATTGACGCCCTTACGCCCCTAGAGCTGCGCCCCCAACAGTTTCACTGCACATTGCTCGTTTTAGCACCTATTTATGCACGCACATGATGACAATTGCCGAACAAGCTGTTTTCGAAACTTTTCCTTCAATTTTACACGTACATTTGCTCTTTATTCATTGTCTTGAAAATGATTCTCGTTTCGCGCACAATATCACCGTCATCGAAGGTTGTTTGTTAACCACTGTCCCCTTTCAGAGCTGACGTTGTCCCTCCTCCCGCAGCGACAACTACCGCCCTCCTTCTCCTCCCTTCTCCACTCCTCCCAATGCAGCGAGGCGTCGACGATGACATCAACGACTCCTCCCCTGCGCTAAATATGGCGATGTTTTTTTGCTTTCCTTTTTCATTTTTTTTCAAGTGGCGCCGTATAAGCGCCCTAGTGCATTTGTTTCGTTTTTTTCTCATGTGTTTGTGAAAGACGTAACTCGTAAGTAACGGGTGGGCGGAATAGAATAGGGTCGGCAAGGGAAGAGTATTTTCATCATGTATTATCAAGCTAAGTGTTTATTTAAAAACGTATCCAGTTCCCAGAAATTTAATATATTTTTTGTTCCTCCTTATTTAAAAACGTATTCAGTTCCCAGAAATTTAATATATTGTTTGTTCCTCCTTAAATACTCTTCGCCGGCCCAATTTTAAACAGCATAGGAAGGGGAGACGTGGCTAGCACGTGCGCCGTAACCGGGCACCGGCAGCAACACTTGGTGTCACCTCTGTTTACAGAGGTGTCAAGAGCACATCCTTAGTTTGGGCGCCAGAGTTTAGTGGGATGTGGGTGTATTGTTTCTTTTTTTTTCTTTTAGCGTAATTCAGTTAATTGGGATAATTGGTTAATGATAGATACTCTGGCGTGTAAATTATTGATGTCGCCCATTCGCCAGAGGGAAGTGTTTGGCCCGGTACGGATAGCGAAAGGAAAGAGAGACCAGATGGCCCTACCATCTACTATGCCGAGATGTAGGGCCGAAGCCTGTTTGAGGAGCACTCTCGGCTTCACCAACCCAAAGGCTGTCTTAAAAGTGGCTGCGCCTCGCCCTGCTCGCTTGTCGAGTGACAGTCGGTTGCCGAAAGAGTTGAAAAGGATACGTCAAATCATCGATACAATCACGCTACGAAAACATTCTAAAAAGATTCTCGAAAAAAGACCTTTTCAACTCTGGAGGATTGTCTGGTTCTCCATCAGAGTAGGAGAGAGATGATTATGAGCCGTGTTGATCCTGGCACTGCCAATCCGTGGGCCCGTTGATGGCCGATTGAATGCAGCACATTCATCCAGAAGGGACACTGTAAGCTGTTGAGAGAGGCCATCATAGTGTGCAAACGGTGTGTGCTACTCATAAAATGAGTAACCCCAACTGGGGGAGATGTCCAGCGTAGCGGAGAGATAAAGTTATTGAAGAGATGAGCATGAAATGGGGCTAAGACTAAGAACCATACAGCTCAGCATACGCTAGCAAAGAAGGTCGGACAGGCGTACCTCTCCCTGTTCGATCTGCCGACAGGCATGGCTCCTGGCACCGAACTAATTTGGGTGCTCTTCGGGCTACTATGCTGGCCTCGTGAGTTTGCATGAGGTGCGCGCACTTCCTCGCCGAAAGCGAGTGCCCTACCGGGCGGGTGCTGCAGCGGCTGTATGGAGGGAAGGGGGGTGGGGGCTGGGTGAGATGGGACTCTGGAAGTTGTGAAGTGGAGTGAGAGATGAAATGTGACAAAAAAAGTGAAACGGGATCAGAAGAAGGAAAGGAGGGGGTGGGGTGATTGAGGGAATCCGTGAAACGGGGGAAACAACTATAATACGAACATTTACTACTTTTTCATGAGTGGATTAACTTTTAGGAAGTATTCTGGTAGCATTAATCAAGTTATGTTTTGCTTCTGTTTGAACGTTTTGCAGAGTGAGAAAGAGCTAGGGCCCTATAGATAATAGTGAACATATTTGTACACAAAGCGGGAGAATGGGGATGTGTATGGGAGATGCTAATTTGACACGTTGAGGAGATGCGAGGCTACGTCGGCGAGCGAGTGCAAGGGTCGAGTGCGCCGTCCGAGCAAGCGGTCCCGACGGGAAGCAGAGGAGCAGATTACGGTAGCTGAGGTACTGTAAGGGCGAATCGATGGCTAATCAAGTGATACATTGCAGATGCGTCTCTCCGTGATAGCTGGACGTGATGGCTGACGCCCTTCTTCCCGTGAGGGAGTACTTCACCTGTTGAGCTAGGGAGCCGGGAGGGGCTGAGAGGTACGATGGAAATACGTGCATAGTCCCTGCAAGTTCGCTGTATTGCAGTCTTTCCTTGACGCGATGGGACGACGATGACGTCACTTCCCGCCTTCCCGCCCTTTTTCCGATGACGAATCGGGGGTGAGAGGTACGATTTATTGATTTATTGATTATTGAAATTCTTGTTGCAGTCTGCCCGTTGCAAACTCTGGCCTCTTCCTCCCTCCCACTTCGACTACAATCGGCCATGGGGAGCACGGCTAAGTGAGGGACATTAAGACAGGGAAGAGAGGTACGATAGGGATTACTATTATCGATTTTTAATTTAAAACAACAGCCGCTTGCAGTTCAACTCTGCCGTCGTATCTTCCTTTCTTCCTTCGCTCTCTTCGATGAGGGCTTCTGGCTGCCTCTTCTCGAGTAGGTCCGTCAACTGGGAAGGATGACGAATGCGGTTGAAGTGCCGCTGCTACGGCGCAAGATGACCTTGCTGAATTCAAGATCTAACACTAAAATGCGTGTTATTACTTGCCTAATTTGTGATAGTTTCTTTATTTTGAATTGTTTCCTCAAATATTAATTTTGGATCTATCTGAATTGCTGTTTTATGGGCGCTCCGAAGTCACCAACCGGGATAGGATAGCATGTTCGCTCGCAATCGCAAGCAAATTTGGTGTCAATCGTTCCAGTAATAACTGCAGCAACCGCTTTCCATTGTGCTTCAACGTTGAAGCCTTCAACATTCGTTGTGCCCGCAGACTACATCGAGTTCAGTTCCAAATTGGACGATTGCCACTGCTCAGTATTTTCGGATGAAGCGTAACATCGCCGGGTTTAGGAAAGCTGAAAATGGATTTCGACCTGCCAATTTTGCAGGGTAAACTATCCACTGGGCAACGCATGTGATCTCGTAAGCATAATTGTAATGGTAGTAATAGTTGTCGGGTCTCAGTGGGATGCCATATTGATTTTTAGCTGTTCTTTGGCAAGCGGTTGTTGGGTATCGCGCAACAGGGGGAATATTGATTGATTGATTGAAGGCTTCCCGTTGATGCACTTCGTCGCTGATGTCTTCCCTCCTCCCACTGCGACCACTTCCGGCCACTTGAAGCGAGGATAGCGAAGGGATGAGAGGTACGGTAGCATTATCGATTTTATTAACATCAATTCACTTGCAGTTCAACTCTGGAGTCTTCCCTCCTCCCGCTACGACCACTCCCGGCCACTTGAAGCGAGGATAGCGAAGGAATGAGAGGTACGGTAGCATTATCGATTTTATTAACATCAATTCACTTGCAGTTCAACTCTGGAGTCTTCCCTCCTCCCGCTACGACCACTCCCGGCCACTTGAAGCGAGGATAGCGAAGGAATGAGAGGTACGGTAGCATTATCGATTTTATTAACATCAATTCACTTGCAGTTCAACTCTGGAGTCTTCCCTCCTCCCGCTACGACCACTCCCGGCCACTTGAAGCGAGGATAGCGAAGGAATGAGAGGTACGGTAGCATTATCGATTTTATTAACATCAATTCACTTGCAGTTCAACTCTGGAGTCTTCCCTCCTCCCGCTACGACCACTCCCGGCCACTTGAAGCGAGGATAGCGAAGGAATGAGAGGTACGGTAGCATTATCGATTTTATTAACATCAATTCACTTGCAGTTCAACTCTGGAGTCTTCCCTCCTCCCGCTACGACCACTCCCGGCCACTTGAAGCGAGGATAGCGAAGGAATGAGAGGTACGGTAGCATTATCGATTTTATTAACATCAATTCACTTGCAGTTCAACTCTGGAGTCTTCCCTCCTCCCGCTACGACCACTCCCGGCCACTTGAAGCGAGGATAGCGAAGGAATGAGAGGTACGGTAGCATTATCGATTTTATTAACATCAATTCACTTGCAGTTCAACTCTGGAGTCTTCCCTCCTCCCGCTACGACCACTCCCGGCCACTTGAAGCGAGGATAGCGAAGGAATGAGAGGTACGGTAGCATTATCGATTTTATTAACATTAATTCACTTGCAGTTCAAGTCTCCCCTGCCTTCTTCTCGCTGGGACCCGGATCGCTGCTGCTAAAAGAAGTCTCGCTCGGCCCATACAGGTAGGAGCGGAGATAAAGAAGCGAATTGGAAACACTTTGATCATAAAGTGATTCTGAGTCAGTAAATAAAAGCCTTCCTTGTTTCAAGAAGTTTCAATTATGCTACGGTTTCCATTGTTATTGGGTATCATTCAACATTCGTTTCATTTCTTTCGATAGAAATTGTGATTTTTTTGATTATTTCTTATTAGTGCCCAGTGATTTCATGTTTCAGTGGGCACCAAATAGTAGCAACGTTAAAAATGCCTTCGCCTGATTAGAGTTGTTGTTGTAGTTGGCAAAATCATGGTTCCCGTTGAATTTATGTGTCAGTGGGTAGCATCATCTTTAAAAAATAATGCGATATTGTATTGTTTGTTGTTACTTTCGTAATCTCAAATGATTTCAGGGACAGCCTCCTGTTTCCCTCTCTCCCCTCTTCCTCATTCCTTCAATGAAGAGACGACTCAAGAGAAGAAATGAAAGGGTTTTCACGCTCGACCCATACAGGTAAGAGTGGAGATAAAGGAAGAAATACCTTGAGTAAAAAGCGATTCTGTGTCTGTAAACAAAAGCCTTCCTCGACTCATGTAGTTTTAATTATCCAATATTTTTCGTAATATTTGTATTATTCAACGTTCGTTTCAATTCCTGTGATAGAAATTGTGATATATTGAGTATTTCTAATTAGTGCCCAGTTAATTCATGTTTCAGTGGGCACCAAATAGCGCCATCTTTTAAAAAAATCATTCGCCTGATTAGAGTAGCTGGCAAATCATGGTTCCCGCTGAGTTTGTGTTTAGTGAGCAGTTTTTGCATTGAAATTCAGTGGGGAACGTCATCTAAAATTCAGATCGCATTGTAAATGTAACTGTTGAATTCTACTCACAGATTACTGGACAAGTGTAATACTATTGTTTGCTGTTACTATCATAATCTCAAGTGGTTTTAGGGACGGTCTCCTGTCTTCCTCTCTCTTCCCTCTCCTCCGTTCCTCCGATGAGGAGGCGACTGAAGTGGAGAAAAGGAATCGCTTTCGCGCTCGGCCCATTCAGGTAAGAGTGGAGATAAATAAGCGAATTGGAAATATATTGAGCATAAAATGATTCTGTGCCTGTAAACAAAAGCCTCATGTAGTTTCATTTATCCTATTTCTTTTTTCGTAAAAATTGTAATATCCAACATTCGTTTCATATCATGTGATAGAAATAGTGATTTGTTGAATATTTTTTAATTAGTGCCAAGTGGGGTTGCCGATTCGGGATAGGGATTCCCGCGTTCTCCTCATTCTTCGCCCGCACGAGCGAGACGTTATGTAAAGAGGGTGCGGGATCCCTCAAAATTGCGGAATTGATGAGGAAATTTCCCTCTCATTTCATTTCGCCCCGATCATCCCTAGTGTCAAATGAACCCCTAGTGTCAAATATTTCAGTGGGCACCAAATAGTACCAACGTTAACAATGCTTTCCCTTGATTAGGGTAGGTGGTAAAATAATGGCTCCCGCTGTATTTGTAATCAGTGAGCAACTTTTGCATTGAAATTATGTGGTTATCATCATCTAATATTCAGATCACATTGTAATTGTAACTGTTTTATTTTGCTCACAGAGTTTTCCACAACTTTTAGAGTTGGTTGGTAATATCATAAACTCAAACGGTTACAGGGAAGGCCTCCTGTCTCCCTCTCTCATCCCTCCGTTCCTCCGATGAGGAGATGACTGAAGTGGAGAAAATAAAGCGCTTTCGCGGTCGGCCCATACAGGTAAGAGTGGAGAAGATGATGGCGGGTTCTGGTTTCAATGATTAGGCAAAGGAAAGGGAGCTGCTAGAAATTGTTAGAAGGTACACTCGCCGACATAAGTCAATGCCAACTTTTTCAATTCCATGTATCTTTTAAACCAGAAAGGCAATAAATTTGATATTTGGAGATTACCTAGAAAGGGTGAAGACCAATATTTTCCACATAAAACGGAATATCAATATTATTATTATTGATATTATTATTGATATTATTGAATAGTGATGACACAATCGACGTGCATTATTTTGAAGAATCATTATTCTTAGGAGGATTTTTTTCCAACTCCTCAAACTTTTTATGCATAGTCGTATGATCGAGGGCTACCCAGAAAAAAA
>LS486642.1:0-19205 GCA_900490705.1 Pristionchus arcanus
ATACTTGAACGATATTTAATTATTTAAATTAGCAATAAATATGAGGAATTGGGGATATTTAATACATAATTCACAGAATATTGGGGGAATATCTCCATTCCTCTACAAAGCGCACCTTGCAATCAGCTTCGCTGCCAACCGCGTAATCTTTATCAACGTGGATATCGGAGAGGTGAAGAACTCGCTGGGTTTTTTTGGGCGACTGAAAAATTATATATTTTTTAAAATCGCTTTGATTAGCATAGTTTATCGACCACTCTTCTTGAATGGCTGAAAATATGCATTGTTAGCGTCCAAACTTGAACACAAGCTGATCCAACCAAATCAATCGACCGACTTCCAAGAGTTATTGAACTCGTTCTGAAACGCACCTTGACAGTAGGCCACGGCTTCACGGGCGGCTTTCCGCCGGGGATGGTGAGATTCCACATGACCTGCAAATTTGATCATTTAGAAATTTCGATGTTATTCGCAGAATTTTTTCAAGTAAATTTACTTTCGAAATTTATAATTAAAATTCTTAAACCTTGAGCGGGTTAACGGGCGTTCCACAATCGTCCACGAAGATTCCGCAGAGTTCCTCGGGTGTGAAGATTACACGCTCTACGACGAAGTAAAGCTCATTCTGAAAAATAACATTCTCAATAATCATCGGGTCATCATCACCCTTCACGATTATTGTTGCGAATTCCTTAGGAGTGTGCTTCGCACATTTTTTAAATTTTGATATGAAAAAAATTCGTTGAATTTTTCTTGTGTTTCAACTCCATTTCACTAGATCACGGCTGATGTTTGTGCCGATTTATGATCAAATATAAAATTCCTTCAATCTTATCACCATGCGACTATGTTTGCTGTTTACGGTTTAATATCAACGCTTTTCCTCTCAACTCTGTAGTATTGTCAGCATGATGACAGGATGCAATACAGTCTAGGCGGAAACCGTTTCATCTTAGGAACCATTGATGATATCTCGCCGGGTCAAATTACGCCACGCGCCTTTTTATGATCAGAAAGCTGCATAAGCACGTGCGATAACGCCGCGGACTTTGCATCCTTGACAGTCGAATGCTTGTCATGTCCTTTCTAATTGTTAGGACTCGTGCAACATTTCTATCCCTAGTGCAGAATTATCAATCCTGTAAAAGACGAGTTGTTTTTTCTCATAAAAAAACAACAATAACAACAACAACAACAACAACAACAACAAAAACAACAACTCACAGCAAACGCGTCGACGATTGCATTGCACACGTGAGGTTGCTCGATGTCGAGAGTTACGCAGGCTTTTCTTAATGAATAACATTGAATTATATTCCAAAAATATAAATTCAAGTTACTCACTTCAAGAAATCGTCGATCTTCTCCTCCTCTGATTCTTCAGAGATGAGTTGGTTGATTCCTGAATCGGCATTTCCCCCAAACGTTAAGGTAACTAGTCTATCCTTTATCCTTTTATCCTTCATCAGTGGCATATCTTGTACATCAGTTAAAGAAGGCGTCCCACGAACTGCGCGAGTGACTATGCAAAGTGAGGAATGAGAGTGGCGCTCTCCTCATTCCGCACGCTCTCTCACTCGTTGCCTGCTTTTCAGGGTCACTTGGCACGCAGCCAATTGATCATAACTCGGTTCAAACGAAAAATAGTGACTTGGGAGTTTCGAAAGTGTTATCGGGTAACAGCGACCCACCACCTCACATCGAGAACTCAGTTAGCCAGATATTCGTGGGAAGCCTTCTTTAAGGAGCATACGGGGCAGTTATATACCGTAATGCACAGTAATCATGTCACTACTATTAACACCGTTAGTTACCTACCCTGCACAATTGTTGAACAGACCATGCAGTTGACTTTGTCGTTGCGCACCGCGTTCTTCATTGTGTTCATTGCCTGACTTGTTTGGGTATGTTTCACAACAATTTCTAAATTAATTGAATCCTGAAAAATCCGATTTATTCGCAATCTTCATTTCAAAAACATGCACCTCTTCGCTTCTGAGGCAAGCATGTAGAAAACTGCTTTCAATTTTAATTGAAATATTGAAAAATTGACTTCCAAATCAAGCCATGACCCAAATGGGACCTCTCATTGTTTCGGATTCCTCACTCACCTCAACTCGAGTAATCAGTTGCGGCTTGGCATTTCGCATCGCTGGAATCGCATGGGAAAGTGCTGCAGGAACGAGGCAAAGGGCGAGGAGGAGGAGTAACCGGTCCATGGTATCTGAACACGTCCAATCATCGATTAACAAACAGCATCGATCGCAATCGAGCGAAAGAATCCAGGTTAATCATTAAAGTCGGTGACGTTTTTAAAATAGCGTGAGAAATTGCAGCAGGAACGGGGAGTAGCCGGCCCATGGTATCTGAAGAGTCAAAGTAGGTATCAGGCCTAATCGAAGGGTCACGCAATGAAGCACCGGTAGTGTATGCCTGAATGAATGCAGAAAGGGGTCTTCGATGAAACAATGAATTCCACCTAAGGGAAGCAACGTTAAGAGGCAAAGGCTAAATCACACTAAGCCAGGTAAATCGAAATAGTGCTTGAGAAAGCTAAGCTGCACTTATTATGTAGAAGTGATTGCAAAGAGTTGGCATGCAACTTCAATTCTATGAAAAAGGGGCTGCTAGCATTGAAAGATCTGCTGGCCAGCCAGCCAGCTCTCGCATCCTCAAATACCGTGAGCAAAGACTTTCACCGATTTCTCCGTCACTAGCCAAGCCAGCGGCGTCACGGCGCACGCCTTTATTAGACCTGACTATGCAGAAATCTGTGTCTCAATTTTGGCTTGGTCTCTCGCTTTCCATGGCCTTCCAAACACCAATCACTTTCTAGAGCCTAGCCATCCCTCCATGCGGCGCCTTATCTTTACGATCTCAGTATTCTCGATCGTCATTCCGCAATCAGTTCTCTTCTCGGATGGTTAGAGAAGGCGAGGTAGTACGTGAATTGATGAGAGTCAGTCATCCCTATTCAGTACGTTAAGGCGGACCGGGAAGGTGATATTATGTGAGAAACAGGGAGAGTGTGCGCCCAATTATTGCTGATTCTTAGCTTTCGCAGCATTGTATCGGAGGAGACAATAGAGTATAGCAAGTTATCAGCCACGCTGAACCATATAGGAGCACATGTGTCGACAGATCTCGAACATATTCCATAAAACCTCGCGTTGATATTTTTCGGTTTCGGCTTAAAAATAATGTGAGAAAATAGAGTATAGCTAGTTATCAGCCATGCTGACCCTAAGTGACGTGACAGTGGCACATGGGGCTTCAGATCTTGAACATATACCGGGAAAATATCTGCTATCAGGGGAAAAAAGAAGAAAATCGCGCATGATTCAAAGAAACGTTATTAATTGAAGACTTTGGTAATAAAGCATTCGATAACAAATGAAACGAGTATTTTCCTTTTTACTGACGAAAGCTCCCACCCCCCCCCTCTCTTGATTATCCTTTCTTCCCCTTTCCTTCTTCCTCCTCACAGTTTCTAAACGAGGAAAAAATCATTTTCATTGTTGAACCATATCTGTCATACAGAGCTTGCAATATTTATTGATTATTGTTGTGTATCTTGCTGCGGTGTGATAAGCTAATGCCAGTTGTAGCCAATACAAGTTTATTGCGGGACGTAGAGAAGAGTATTGATGAATAAGGGAATTGCCAACAACCACGAAACAGGTTGCCAAGAGCAGGAACAACTCCAAAACGAATACGAAATATATTTAGGCCAGGGGAAATATTGGCGAACTACAGTATTACGGTATATTGCGTATTCAGGGTAAATCCGTGTGAGAGTCAGCACGTATGAATATTTAGAGTTGGGGCATATTACGGGTCAGACTTATTACTTCTAGTCTCATATACAACAATTATTCGTTGTGCTCAAGTTTAAACCGTCTCGATCCACCACTGTTCACAACTCAAATTCGCAGGCATGAACTCGACAATGCCATCTTTTCGATGAGCGCTCAACCACTTTCCGTAGCGGCTTTCGAACGACCAAGAACCATCGGCATTCTTCGTCGGAATCAGCATCTCCCAAGCATCAGCTGAGTCAGCTGTCAACCTGACTCTATCAAAGAGATCGTGGGTGATGAATGATCCCTTATTTGCCTTCAGCGCTACCTGTGGTAAATGTTTTACTTTATGTAGAGTGATATTGCACAAACCTCTTTATCGTTAATTCTCTCGATCATCCAATATTGGCGCTCTTTAGGAGGACCGTCAACCGTTCTGACAACAGAAAAGAAGCACTCTGTACATTGGTTGGTTCCGAAAATAACGTCTGCCGAAAGATATTTCCCATTGTAAGATTTCAACTTGACCATTCTCTCCGCGCCGCTTGACCCAAACAGCTCTTGCATTACTGTTGCTGAAAACATTTGTTAATATCAAAGTATAACTATCACATTTTTACGGGAAGTTGTTAATCGTTCCGCGAGTAGCGAATTGCCGAATAAACTTCGATAACGTTAAAAATCAAGCATTAATTAAGTAATTTCTGCTTAATGAACGTAAAACCATCCCAGTATACGAGTTTTATGACTAAAAACTAAGAAAAAGTAGCGAAAATGGGCGAAAATCGCGCGGCAATCCCTTGAAAGTAGGGTTGGCATTTCGGGGGTAACGGTCCGCTACGAGAGAGGGAGAGGGTAACGGACCGCTACGAGGGGGGAGAGGGTAGCGGACCGTTACCCCCGTAGCGGACCGCTACGATTCGGGGAAGGGAGCTTTTTCACGCAGTCTTCAATAAAGCGCGCGCACTAGTCTAGACGGGTTGGGAAGAGCAGGCGGAGAGGAGAGAAAGGGACGCAGTCTTCAATAAAGCGCGCGCACTAGTCTAGACGGGTTGGGAAGAGCAGGCGGAGAGGAGAGAAAGGGGGCGGAGCTTCGCACTACTCTCCCCTCCCCGAATCGTAGCGGTCCGCTACGAGGGTAACGGTCCGCTACCCTCTCCCCCCTCGTAGCGGTCCGTTAACCCCGTTACCGTTTAGCCAACCCTACTTGAAAGTCCGGTATAGCAAAAAATGACACAATTAGATAAGCGCATATAATGATACCCCTAGGCGCCCTGCATCGAATTCTGTTATTTACATGACGGTATCTTTCTTATTTGCATAACACAGGTCTTCTGAGAGAATGCATGAACCTGGGACCCCTGTTGATAAAATATTCAAAGTGCTTCGATCCGGCTGAAACCTTCCCTTAATTACGTAACTTTCAGTTACCAGGCCGAAGCCGTAAAGTCAAAAATTGCCTATGTCCCGGCTCCGGACATTTTGAAAAACCCTACCATTACCGTTCGCAAATATATGGTGAGAACCACTTTCACGAGAATTTCTGGGTCCCGCAAGCGGCTTACTTCCCAGAAACTCGACATTGACCGCCACCAGTCGATCTTGATGTCTCTCTCAGACAGCGCAATCAGGGCATCCATCAGGTAATGCAGCAACGTCCCTGCTTTAACGCGAATCTGGAAAACTAATACTAATTGATTGATAATGATTGCAAATGCACCTCCTCAAAGGGCCCTTCACTGATGGCATCGTGAATCTTGTTCAGCTTACTGAGAATGTCCAGTCGGGCATAAAATGTTGGATAATTAGCGGATCTTAGAGATTGATTAGCTCGCCTCGTCAATTGATTTGTCGAGATGTTTAATGTAGTCGGCCATGTCATCTTCTCCATTGTTAATGAGAAAGTCGATAGAAGAAACGGCCATTTTGATGTACTGTCCCGCTGTTGGAATCGCCTCTCCGTACTTGCTGGTCGTTTTCAGGAGTTCTTTCAGATCTTTCAACTTGTTTTCCTTCTCCGAGGTCTTCTTCTTGTTCTCCATCGAGAGAACGGTCGAGTTGTCCTCGAGTGGTCGATTCATCGCCTTTTGGATGTCAACCACGGATGGTAGAATGGCGTACAGTCGGCTAGTCTCCGGCGTGAGGGCCTTGAACTTCGCAATATCCGCCATGACCTTGTCGACAAGGGTTTGTCTGCTCTTCACTTCATTGAAATCTGAAGAAAAATTTATAAATGTTAACGAAAAATCGACTTACAAGCCACGAATGACAGCACAAAGAGAAGGAGCAGTGACTGGTGAAGGATCATCTTTCCATGTTTCACCACTTGGATTCGACCCTTTTGTAGGATGGAATCCAATAAACCTACCCATTACTTTCTGAAAATAACAATGGAATTTCAGCGAATAAACAGACTTTGTTCAGGTGCCGTCGTTACTTTTTACTTTGGGAGAGATCCGTAAACTGCGTTTTGAAATCGATCGAACAATTTTTCATCAATTTTCTCGATAAATCGCAAACAGGTGTGTTGTTAATTTCACTACTTTGCTCCTCTTACTATCTCCTCTTTACTTTGTGATTTACCGTTAAATCACAATCGAACGTAACAGTTTATCATGAATTTGACACATCATTCACTTAAATAATATCAGTCAAATCATATTTATCAGCAGCTTCTGTGATTCCATTGCGCCATTTCCTGTATCCTTCGGCACGTGGACTCGTCCAAATGATTATCACACACCGTAACATACATTCCTGAAATAATTAAAATGAGAAGTAACATATCGCAGTGTCTTTCTGTTTGCAAATGTCATGTTAAAGAAGACGTCCCACGAACCGCGCGGACGACTATGCAAAGTGAGGAATGGGAGGGCGCGCTCTCCTCATTTTGCATTCTCTCTCGCTCGTTGCCTGCGTTTCAGGGTCACTTGGCACGCAGCCAAATGCACATATCTCGGTTCAAACGAAAATTGAAAACATGGGAGTTTCGAAAGTGTCATAGGGTAGCCACGACCTACAAGCTCACATCGAGAACTTAGTTAGCTAGACATTCGTGGGATACCTTCTTTGATTAATCAATTTTTAACAATTTTTCTGCTCTTGAAAAAAAATTCACTTGTGAAGAATACGTTGGAAATGAAATTGCGGTCTGGATACATATAATTTTCATCATCCGTTCGAGCCAGCCTAATCGTTGAGATTTCTCTGGAAAATTTAGGTTTTTAAGGAGGGTATCTTCACTTCGCATGCTTTCTCTCTGGTGAGAGCAGCGATTGATCGTTTGAAATGGAAGAGAGAAGAATTGAGGTCACGGTTATAAAGTAGTGAAGATGTGTGACATTCACCTTTCCGAGCTTCCTTTGCTTGCAATAGCCGATTCTCCTCTCACTACCGGCAAATATCCGTGCCTCTCCAGAATGTTGTTTATGTGATCTGCAAGAAAAATTGAAGCGTTGAAAATGCGGGATTGGCCTGGCTTGCCTGTTAGATGCGTGCTTATGTAAGCATAGGTCACCCAGTAGTCTCCGCGCAAATCAATTTGTTTAATCGGTAGTAAGAACGGTCGGAATGGGCACATTTTACTGATGAACTCGAACGACATGTAGTAAACCCTTGAATTACACTTTTAGTGGATTCTCGTTTGCCGTTCCAAGGGTTGCAGGTTCGGACTCGGCACTAACGAAAAGTCTGTGTTCTTTCGACCCTACTCTCACTTTCGTGCGCCATTTCTTGTCGCTTACTGGCGGGCGCAAGAAAGCGTCGCTAATACCGACACCGAACCGGCCACAGCATTCTGACCCCCTTTGTTCTCTCCAGAAAAGGGTGAACAATGGGATTAAGATTTGAATTTTCCCGCCACACCGTAATCGAACTGCAAATCGATTAGAAAATAAGAAATATCAGTGAAACATATCCCGATTTTGTCTGTTCATCCACATTCAAAATGAAAATCTGGATAGGTTTCAGAACCATTTCATAATTCAAGTTTGCAGTTCGACTACAACCCTTTTATGTCGGTGTAGAATGCTGTGCGGCTACCCTATCCGTTACTTCTCTTCGGATCCTTTCAGAAAGTAGAATGCATTTGATGTGAACGTCAGCTCATCCTTAGGTGTGATAACGCTCTCGTTAGCTCTTGCTGAAATGATAAGAAGTTATCGATAAAGAAATTGCTGATCTTTGATCTTGAGCTCACTTGTCAGATTTCCATAGTCCTTGAGCAGATCCTGGTAGTATCGCTTGAACTGTAATGATTCTCATTATTTCTTTATCAATGTCTAATCAATTTTACGGCTTACAGCTTCGCCAGAATGCTCAAAGGCAATGTCGAATGAGAAATAGGCGATTGGAGCTGGTTCCGACAGATTATAGCCTTCGGTGAGCAGAATGAGAGTAGAAATGAGGAGGAGGCGAAGACGATTCATCGTTGAATGATGACAATGGACGATTGGTGATTACTTTATACCAGAGTTAGCTGGAATGATCTCTTCAATTCGACGCTGCTCATCGGCCTGACAGGCGAGAAAGCACTCAAATTTAGGAGAGTCAACGATCCGTGACAAGCCATAGTTTATACTGTGAAAAGTCATGTATAAACACTGTAACAACTCTGCCGAATGAAAGAATAGTTTATCATTGCGAACTTTCATCGAAGAAATGATCCTTCGCGAATGATTGCGGAAAAAATTGATCAAAAGGCGCAATCCGTGTCATGTGATAGAAATTTATCTACTGAAATATTCATCATTCAGAGTGTTGTGAACCCGGCACAGAAATGATCCTCCTCGAATGACTTGGCTACTCTCAAATAGCAGACGTATTTCTGCCGGCACGCAGGCTCATTCACACAGTTGTCCTCGTATGAAGAGCGGAAGAAGTAGCTGAAAATATACAAAATATTTATAATTAATGTTCAAAGCCAGGCAGCCTACCACTCATTGAAACACTTTGATCTTTCCAGCGATTGTAGTACCCGTGAAACGTAACTAATCAAAATTTCCATCTTCCCACTAGCTATTCAATCAGCTAAAGTCCATAATACGGCATCGATAAAAGAGCATTAACATAGAGTTGTAAGAGAGGAGTTGCGGTAAAATTATCCTCACCGATGATACGTCCTAGTTTCTAGCAACCACTAGAAACAAGGGAGAGGGGCGGGATTAGGGCTAACCAATTGGAAACCATACCCACTTGGTACAGCATTCCTAACCCAGTGGTTGGGAGAAAACAGGGTGGATCAGACAGATTCGAACTGACCGATGGTATGTCCTGAACAGATCATCATCCACTGCCAGTCGATCGATCAGCGCATTCCATGAGGCGGGCGTGAGGTCCGGCATATTGTACGCGTCCTCAATATCGATTTTGTTGTTGTTGTTGTTGTTGTTGTTGTTGTTTTAAATATTCAAATTTCAAGCTCGTACCCTAGCAGAGTACTCTAGGAACCACTTTGGCTCCTGATCCTTGGCATTGGCCTCATCGAGGTCAGTTGTGTACGTTTCGGCGTCAAGAACAGTCTAAAAATTACAGAAATATTTTTTATTAGATCTCAATCACATTGTTGTTTTCCCTTGTTCAATAAATTTGAATGATTTATGAAACTCAACTAAACATTTCTGCCGAAACTTTTGCTAACTCACATAACTGGCTCCCTCATAGCCTCCATCGATCGTATAAATACGATAGGCAGGGTTATTGTAGGAGTAAGTGGTGATGGACGGTGTGATAAAGTTGAAGTGCGTCGGTCTACCGATCGGATTGGAGTCCTCGTAGTAAACCTGAACAGCGATTTGAAAATGATAAAGTCACCATCAACCGTTCCCCTCCGCACGCGCTATTACGTTCTCTGCTGAGAAGACACCACTGTTATCTTCACCTTGCAGAATCTCCGAGTATCATTATCAGTTTGAAAATGAACTGAATGGAATTAAAGAAATAACCTGGAAATGGTCATTGTGCGTGTGACCGTAGAACTGTGCAGAGATCGTGTTCTCGAACCTGAAATAAGTCAGCTTATAAATTTTACCTTTTATGTTTCTGACCTATTAACGATCTCGTAGAAATTGTGGGCCCATCCTTTCAGGCAATAGTCGTCGCCGGCGGGGATGTGAGAGATGATGTGGACCTGAAGAATGACTTTCAGAAGGAAATACACAACTGTGCCGTTCTTAATCAGTTTTCAAAATATTTTTTCAGCTGCCCATCTCTGCAGATAATCAGTCAGCGCCAAGCATCAACAAAAACGAACCCCACATTTTCCCCCTTCGCCTCGGAATCCATCAACTCCGATATCAACCACGTCAGCGTACTGTCTGGATCCGTCTGGTTGATGTAGATGTAACTACAAAAGATTTGTTACGAGACCTACTTCAAGTTCAATGGTCTAAGAATTAAAATCATGAAGAATCGCCCGTAAAACATATCCGAGTAAACTTCCAAAAAAATTATAATTCAAGGTTCATTACGTTAGCCAGCTTGAAGACCAATTCAGCATTTCATATTAATAAAATAATGCTCACAAATTAAGGAATGAACAGTAGATGCTGTTTATGGAGATTAGCTTGAGGCCGGGAGATGGGCGCTCCACGTAGGATGCGCGACTGAAAATCATATTTTTATTTGTCAAATATTTTGGAAAATTCGATTTTCAAAAATTCTTTGTCGAAAAAGTAGGTTGTAACACTTTTGTTTAGACAGCACGTAGGAGGCGCGACTGAACACCATTATTTGGTACTTTAGAAAAACTCCGGAGTAGCTAAATGACTGTGGTTTATCATTTATTGTATTCGAAGGTACAAACAAGATGCAACATTGTTTAAAGACTACGCCAGAGCAAAATCATAAGCGCAACCACACAACACTTTTATCTAGTCATCATGAAACACATGCGATCTTGAATTTACCTAATAAGATCACTCAGTTACATAAAAAAATGTAACCCACTACTGCACTCCCATCACTGATTCCGGCGAGATCCATCGACTCCAAGTCTGTGCAAGGGTGTTGTACAACCAGGCAGGTCCTCGCGTATCGTATTCCTCCATGTTGTGAGGGGCCATTCTGAGAAGGAGTTCTTATTGCACCTAATTATACTTCTCCATAGAAAAAATAAAAAAGCACACGACCGGAAAAATCTCCCAAAAAGCACAACTTACGCATCAGACGGCACTCCTTCATGATTTCCGATCGACTCGTAGATGGGAGTATTGGGAAAGTACTTGATCAGAGCTTGCGTGAAATTGGCGATGTTTGCCTGAAAATCGAATGTTTTTCTTTTCATCTCTGAATCTAAATAACGATATTCTAGAGGAGCTAGTGGAATGTTAAATAATAATAATCAGGAGGAAATAAAGATGCTAACCTGCGTCTTCTCCCTCGTGTAATCCCACATGTCATGCGCCTCCAGGTCGCCCGTGATGATGATGTAGTCGAGATCCTGCAGAGATCAAAGATCAAATCACCAATGTCTGCCAAAATTCACGTGTTTGATTTAGTATGATTAGAAAATATAAGCGAAATTGACAGCTAATAGCAGGAAAGCTAATTGTACGAACAATCAGTAAAGTGAAGATCAAAGATCACCTTATGTGTCTCTGCGATGTGTCTCATCGCAGCGTCAAAAGTTCGATAAGGAATGTCACAATTGTAAACGGAGCCCCATTTGCCCGCAGGCACCTTTATAGCGGCCTCTGAAATAAAACTTTAAATCTCATTGGAAAGTAAAAACAACAATAATGACCGCAACCACACCGACTCACTGGCTCTCGGCACTCCGTCGACATCCGGGTAAATCCTGCAGCAGAGCCCGACCGAGTCCGAGCCTTTGTCCTAACGATATCAAATTATTCGCAATAATGGTTTCATCTTGGTTCAGTTATTCACAATCGTTGATGAGCATGTTATCACTGAGAAAATAATGTATACAGCCTCTGTATTTGAGCTGCAAGAACTCAAATTGCATTCCCCATCGGTTTTTCGATTTCTCCCTTCTAACCTCGCAATCTGCTTCACTGCCTTCTGTGTAGTCCCTGTCGATATGAATATCGGAGAGATGGAGCACTCGTTGAGTCTTTTTCGGAGACTAAATATAAATATTTTGAAGTAATGAAGTTACATCAATTGAAAAAGATTCACCGACCGACTAAATGTGTGTGAAGTGAAACATACATTGACCGCGGGCCAGGGTTTCACGGCGGGCTTGCCTCCAGGTATGGGCAGGTCCCATAGCACCTTGAATAATGAGTATGTAAATATAACCGTATGCCATATTACTAGTGCCGGCATACAACATCTTGATTTCTAATGCGAATTGCATATAATAAAGATTTGCTTCAAACCTTGAGCGGATTCACTGGAGTTCCACAATCATCCACGAATATTCCACAAAGTTCCTCGGGTGTGAAAATGACACGCTCCACGACGAAGTAAATTTCGTTCTTAAAATAATAGTAATTATTTCTCTTTTTTAGCTGTGAGATGTGTTTCACCAAATAATAATAATTACAAAATCGTCGTCGTGTTTGATTGTTCTTTTGCAGCCATGAAATAATATAACAATAATAAGAAGTATTTTGCTTGCAATATTGTCAAGCTGAAACTGTGAAGGTGTCCAACCACAGTCTAGTCGGCTTCGCTCTACTCCTTTGATGATAGCGATCTTTGGGAAGCAAACATCATCAGAATTCATGGCAATGCAGTCAAGCTAGAGTTCAAAATGTATTCGGCTCTCTCAGTACTCTGGCCGACGAGAGAGCACTCGTGATTAACAGGCTATCGCCCTTATTTCGAACGAAAAGTCAAACTCTCACAGCGAACTGGTCAATGATGGCATTGCACACGTACGGCTCTTCGATGTCCAAAGTGATGCAGGCCTTCCTTGCAAATAGTTTTTTTCTCAAAACAGTCGAAGGAGCAGTCAGAGGAGTTCATACGGCCTTTCGTAAGAAAAATTTAGACAACATTTAACAATACTTTCACCAATATGAAAATGAGAACTTACTTCAAGAATTCATCGATCTTCTCCTCCTCTTCCTGCTCGGAGATCAATTGGTTGATTCCTGAAGAATATTCGTTGATCTTTAATCTTTCACATCTTTGAACATCACAATTTTATCCAAAAACACCGAACTCTATCGTAATCACGTAAAGCCATTTTCGAGCATCAAATATAACATTGTGACCCACCCTGCACAATCGTGGAGCAAACGACGCAGTTAATATTTCCTTTCCGGATCGCTGTCTTTATAAAGTTTATTGCCTGAAACCAGTTTTTTGGGTGTTATATGTAAATGCATTTTTTTAGAAGCGAAACAAGAATATGTCCCACGAACGATTCAACAGCACGGCGGAAAGAAAACCACCAGTAATTCTCGGTGAGATGAAAACCACAACAATTAATGCTCACCGAAGATCTTGTAATCCTTGGACTTCGCTGATTTGGAATGACATGCGAGATTACGGTAGGTAAAAGACACAGTAATGTGGAAATCAGCAACAACCTCATAATTGCCGATGAGTTCTGAAATTTTAATGATTTCAATAAAACAACTGGAATAAAGCAAATCAACGATAATGAGTGATGGAATTGCAATCAAGTGATAATAACAAATAATATCTGCAAAATTAATACATGCCCTGCAGTGATGAAACACCTCACTTTCAGCAAAATAAATCCGATTAGTGCTCAACGAGAATGCACGAAATCATTGTTTGCAAAATCCAGAACTAACGGAGGTGATAAACAATTTTGTAAAGATGGGTTTCCTAGCTACTTCCGGACAAAGCAATACGCTGAATTCAAATACTGTAGACAGCTCAGGATTTCTGATCATCATATCTTGTCTCTCGAAACCATTATAAGCAGTGATCAGTCATCACTATAAACCCAGACGGCATGGGGATCAAAGGCGCGTCGTTAACGACCGTCCAATTTGACTAGAGTCGACCCAAATTGTCGATGATGCTGAGAATACAATACAGTGGAGCAGGCACTGGACTCTTCCTAGCTACACATTATTTCTAAACAAACATAAATATTCGGCAATCTTTCATTCTTCACTGTAAAATAAACATTTTTCTTGATATATACTGTATTTATTCAATCTGATTTTGCAAGCAAAAATATTTTGAACACATTGTTAGTACGAATAATCTGCGATGCTATATTTATGAGCTCGGCTGGAGAATAACAAAGATATGAGAGAATATTCAGATTATCACTGCATGCACACAATCAATGAGGAGGGCGAATCTTTTTGAGGAATTGTGCTGATTTGGAGTATCACGGGAGGTCTGGATTCAAAGAGGGGTGGGTGTCGCGCGGAAGTTCCTGCCCAATAGCGGGATTACGGTAGTCGAGTTAGTCGACGGACGAGTTCTTGAAGCTCTTGCAGCAGACGTCCGCTTCGAAGACGTTGAAGAGCTCGGCCAGCTCGAAGTTCTCCCGCATCATCACGACAGAGCGCTGATGAGCATGGTTATTTATTGGCATCCCAGCATACTGTGCCCAGAAAAAGCCCTACGTCACTCAAACTTCCTGACATGACAAATAAACATATGGGCGTGACTTGAGCTTCATCATCAGGCCACCCCTTCATCATGATCTACAGTAACCCAAAAACACCAAGCCAACAAATACGGATCTGGTAACGGGCCCGAAATCATGTTACCGAAACACCGCCACCCAAAAGTTCCCCCCTCCAGGCCCGCTGTCATGTTTGGGCAAGGATAATAAACAACCCCCGAAAAAACTTTTTCCTAGAACTACCATAACCCACAATTACCACTCAAGACCTACCGCCAACTTAGGCATCATCATCTTCAGCAGTCCGGTATTCGTCGTACTCTATCATAACACAACCCCACCACAAATATGTCTTTGGAAGAGAGCCAACTTCCGTATCTCAAAAGTTCAACGCCATAGCCTATACCGTAACCCCACCATATCAATCGTTGGATGACCCACCGTCAACTTGGGCATCAGCATCATCAGCAATCCGGTTTTGGTCGTGATCTGCGATCCCTCCAGACCGAGCGACCGGTAGTAGATGTGCAGATCGGCGAAGAGGGCCGCCTGAATAATAAGAATAAATCTGACCCAGGGGACCACACTTCAATAGCTTGAGCACGCTATACCACTATGCGCAGGTCGGCTAAATAATCTGGACGTCGACAATTTTTTGATCGAGAGCGACTCGAGAATAGATTCGAGAAAGGAAATGGTAGAAAAAATATTTCGCGCGCCAAAAAAAATTCCATCGTGTTTGAGTTTCACGATAACTAGATTACCCAGCTGAGATATTCAATTTTAGTTTTCCGCGAACATCCATTTTACCAAAAAAAAAACAAAGCAAAATTAGATCATTACGTTCCGGCATACCATTGATCATGCTTACAATTTTTTTTGACAAAACAACTACCGTATCCCATCAACCGAAGTATTTCTGATAAATCGTAACCCTCATAAGTACTTATTAAATTTTCTTTCAGTGCCGTAACCATCTTACAGTACAACTCCGTAGAGTAATACCGTAGCTGCGTGCCATGGATAATCATCGCACTTATTTTGCCTACCGTAACTATAACAGTTTCACAACCGTCTCTCTCCTACAGTAACACCTCTACCGTACCTGCGTGTCATGGATCATCGTCAGGGTCTCCGGCGTGATCCCCACCACTCCTTCGCTCCACAGGAACAGCCCGAGAATGCAGATGTACTCAGTGTCCGATAACCTGCAAATCGACTACCGTAATCGATTACCGTAGTTTCCATCGATCGAGGACTGGGTTTTCATAATTTGACATCAGATCCAGCGTGCTTCTTTGATATAATAATATACTCCACATTATTCTTCAATTTAAAAAAACTGAGAGGTTGCCGTACAACCTACACCATTCACATCACCTTCACATCACAACATAATGAATAATGCATTGCTCCTCAATAATATTCCATCGAGAATACTGTTGATACAAATACATTGGAGATAGTGACGGATTATCGTAACAGTTATCGTATTCTTCTTCCTCGATTATCAGCACCTATCGAGAACCGACTTTAATTATATGCTCACCGTATTCTGCGCATGTGTCCGATGATTACATCAAGAATATACTGCATAGCGGGCCGGAAAATGCTGAATTACGGGTGGTTAATGTTGAAATTGGACGAACTGCGCATACTTGGCAGCATCAGTGGGCGATGCCTTGACGGACTCGGCGTTAGCGTAGAAACTCTCCAGGTCGCTCAGCTTGATGTACCCGCCGTCCGGCATGATCAGACGATCGTCATCTGTAATGGAAAGCATTTTATCGTTCCGATCATTCCACGCTATTCCGCTCAGTCGTGCGGGGTTACACAGAGGTCAGGATGTGCCGAAACGGACAGGTGTGAAGTGATTTTAAATACTAGACTACACTAGCAGTGCAAGTGGACAGCAGCCGACTCCAAGGACAAACAACTATCGTAATTAAGGTTGAAATGGTGATCAATGTGGGTTCCAAAAATAAAATAATATTATGCGAAAACATTGGCAATTTTTTTCATCGATAACCACATCGTGTAGTTACTGTGCCGTAGATTTTACAAAAACTTTTCAGCTCTGATCGCATACAAAGGGTAATAAAAGGAATAATAAGCAGAGGAGTAAGCGTATCCCGTACTAGGATTGCTACCGAAGTTCTTGTACGATTGAAAGGCGCGATCCGTCTGGGATAGGTAGCAGAAGAAGTTCTTGAACATGAGCACCTGCAAAATATCCGTTTAAAAGTGCTAAAAAAAATAACAAACCCCGCCACCACCCACGATTAATGTTTTGATAATCTCAAATCCCCTCTTGCGACGGTTTTGTCAATTTACCTCGTGAGATCAGGGAAAAGTTATGTTTCAGCACATCTTCATTATTCTCATTCACATGAAATATGTGATTCCGGATAACCTTTCTTGAAAAAAATCAATAGCCGCCACTAACCTTATCCGTAAACGGCAGCTCGCAGAAGGGGTAGAAGTAGCTATTGACAATGTCCGTCACGAGATGAGCTTCCATCTGGCATACCTTCTTGGACGACTCGAAGTGGGATGGGCGGAGGGACTGGAAATTAGATATTCGGAGTTGCTCCTTCGAGATTATTAACGAAATTTCAGATATCTTTTACGCAATACTACTAAGGTAACCTGCACAGGAAATCATGGCATACCCATTTACTTTTGAGTTTCACTCGATATAGTAATATCTGTATGTACCTCTGTTTCAATTCGTGGTATCCTTGCTGTTCAAAAAAACCACTCACCAGCTCATTCTTCTGGAACATTTGCGTGAGGGAGTCGTTCTCGACGAGCGAGTGCGTCGCCTTGCGGATAGACAGGAAATGGTTGTAGCCTGAATTTATTTGCGCTTATACTAATACAATAACTAAGTCGTATTATCGTATGATAAAGTTTATTCAACGTGTTCTATTGGCTCATTGAACCCTTTCATGGTTAAAGTACACAGAATTTGGATGTTCCCGAGTTATGTTTCACAAGTTCTTGATGAGGTTCGAATTCAAAATGAAACCATTATTACTCAACTCGTTTCCAAAAAAAACATATGATTGATCTTTGATCTTTAAATTCAAATTAATCACTCACCCTCCTGCATTTTCGGCAGGATTCGCATCTGCTCTTGCCGCATTGGGAGGAACGCATGCTGGAGGGTCTGGAATAGAACAATCATCAAAAAAAGGACATTATCAATTCATTATCAATATATTACTTTACTATCCAGGATAAGAGAAAATTAATGTTAACTCACAATTCCTGCCACTCCACTCACTGGGGAGTACTCCTTGTAGAATCCCTCGCTCGATGACGGTCGTGTGGGGTCGATGGCCTTCCTCACAATGACTGAGGTGGCGTTGCCGTTGGGGGATTGCTGCGAATTAATATATATTTAAATTTAATTAAGAATAATAAAAATATAAAGATCATTAGTAAAATCTCTAGGATATGCCACAATAATTGGTCCGAGTCTTTGGAAAGAAGTTGTTACACCTCTCATACACAACTCCAATTGCTATTTCGAGCTTTCGTATTCTATTGAAGAAATTCGAAAATTTTGGGGCAGGTTGGACTGCGTTTCACAATTTCTACAGAAACATTTGACGAATGCGATTCTCGATCGTGTTGAGTTTGACGGTTGAAAATATAAATTAACCTTATTGACGTCCCGTCGCTTGCCGATGCCATCGCGTGACATTTGCACGGCTAAAAATAATTAATTAATTAATTTTTGATTAATTAATTAATTAAATAATTGCGTTCATCATCCCATTATCTTTTGCCTGTATAGTTTGATGTATTTTCTTCAACACCTCAAGCTTCAATCGTTCTTATCATTAGTAAGTGGACTTCGGACTCCGCGAGTGGCCGTATAAAATCATCAGAAAGTACTCTTCATCTCTATCTAGCATTGTCACTATTCATCATTCCTATTCAACCGCATCAGTCCTTCTGCGAAACACAAACTCTAGAGAGCCGCACCCATGAACAATGCTGACAAAATGGTCGAGTCCCCATGGACTCTGAGCTACACTCATCATATTCCAATATTGTTAATAAGTATTTAAATAATAAAATTAATTACCTCCGGCCTGCATGCCCACATTCATGCACTTGGCAAAGCGGCACGAGCGGCACATGTTTCGGGCGGCTGCAAAGAACATTAATTAATTCAACAGAATAATAATTAATTTTCGGGCTTCTCTGACACCTGAACCTATGAAATTACTGATTTTTATGGATACAATGCGTTTCAATGAATATTCAGACTACTACTTTTTACTGTCACTGAGTGGTTGAGCGTTTTGAATTCACTCAACGATGACCCTCAAAGTGATGGCTACCACATACTCTAGCCACTTATCTATTCACACATGCAAGCGAAAAGCAATCAAGCAAAGTGCGTACACTTTATAATCCGGCTGCTATTTGGTTGGCAGAGATTACGTACTGCGCCAAATATGCCTGGGCACTAATGTATGTCAAGGAATCCAAGATCACAAATCCACTGCCCCGACTCGTTGATTTACTAGGATCTTTATTTTGATTTTCAAACATTTAAGATCAAAGATCAAATCCCCCACTCACGTTCACAAAGTTCAAAGATCAAAGATCAAAGACTCACACTTCTCGATCGGGCATCGTCCGTCGCTCCGGCACGTATACTCGAGCTTGAGCGAGACCGTCCGGCGGAAGAAGGCCGCGCATGCTCTGGAATTCTTCAGTACTATAATGTCACAGTGTCTGTCTGTCCGTCCGTCTGTCTGTCTGTGTCTAACTAACTAACTAAGTTTGTCTGTCACGCTCAACTTTTTTTGCTCAGAACTCGCTCTAATTTCATCCTACAGCCCTAAGCTCTTTACCAT
>LS486642.1:19857-54713 GCA_900490705.1 Pristionchus arcanus
GCCTTCCGCAAGCGTTTGAAAATGACTGGGATAAGGCGGCGGCAACATTTAGCGAGCGTAACTCGCTATTACAGTATACCAAAGTGTTTCACTGGGTCAATTTTAGATCGGTGGAACATTCACGCTTATGAAAGGTTCTTGAGACCGAGAGCGATCCGGAAAACATTTATAATGTAGCCACTAAGTACGTTTGAAAATTACTGGTAAGCGTTTGCGAAGCGTTCTCATATTACCGAGATAACCCGGCGATGCGAAGCGCATGCAGATGACTGGGATAACCCGGCGACATCTAGCCAGCGAGCGAGCGAAGCGAGCGTAGCTGGCTAGTTGAATTTTATTAACAATAAGTAATTAAGTGAATTATTTTAAAAATGATAAATTCATTGTGGAACTCGACATTACTCTCCTTTTTATAGGTTCTAAATTATTATGAGCTCATGTATCTATACAATTATTTAGGTACTAGGGTATACTTTCAGCACAAGTGTACACTCCATGATCTGTGAAGTACATCGGTCTATGATGAGTGTAGCCCAATCCGCTCTCATATGTTCTATTGCTCTATACCTGGTCTCTCCCTTCCTTCCATCCCTTCCTCTTGCGATCTCTGGTCAGCCTTTCCTACTATATTGGAAAGCGAGAGAGACATGGGCGAGAGATCGAGGGAATGGAGGAAACTCAGAGAGGCGAGACGCTTACTAGGGACCAAAATGAAAGCGAGCAACGGCGTGTCTAATCAACGGGATAAGTCGCGACTTGCTCAATGTGGAACTAGAGTGGCAACCATATTTTTCGCAATGCTTTTGTTGACTAGGCGCAGTTTCTGATGCAATTTCCATGCGCATTTCACCGTCGATCGGCCAGAAACCGGGACTACGAAAATTGATTAAATAAAGATAATTTAAATACCTGCAAGTGTACACGGAGAAGTGCAGGCCGTCGCTCAGGTCCTTAATTAGAATTATTATTTAACTAATTAATATTTTTAGGCGGTATTACCTGATTTTTGATCGAGAACTTCTAAAGCATTATCAAGGTGTAAGCGCCCGATAGACAATCTTGCTGATAAAATCACAATTTTCGTGCCCGCTTTCTTTCCAAAACCCGAGCAAAACCAACAATTTCACATAATTATTTAAATAATTAACATAAATATTACCTGGCAGACTTCGCATATGGCCGTTTGGCCGTCGGGTGGCGATGTCGTCGACGATTCCACGATCAGATGGTCCATCGGGACTGAAATAGTAAATTTTTAACCAAAATCGGGCGCAATCCGACTATAAAATCACTACTATTGCTCGAATAGTGTCAAAAACGCCCTATTCTAGCCAAAAATGACCCTGAACAGTCGCTATCGGCAATCAGCGCGCGTCGCTCGGCCGTATCTAATCAATACGGGCCGTAATCGGGGTGAAACTGGGCGAATCGGAGGCGAAAATAGGTGAGAATTTGTAGAATTTGAACAGGGTCATAGTTCCCTACGCTAAACAGACTTTGTGGCGCAACAAAATGGCAACATGCGACGGTGCGTTAGTCAGTTGAGGCAAGCTCGCGAGCGAGTGTACGGGGTGGGGTGAATTGTGTGACTGACTACAAACTAGAGCGAGGAGAAATGAGAGAGAGGGAGTGGGGGTACGGGCGAGAGAGTGTACGTAGGGCAGAGAGCGCAGGGAGCAGGGGGAGGCGAGAGGATGACTATAGAGTAGAGACTACAACCAGCCACGTAAACACAGAGTGCGCTGGGACGGGGAAGTGACCTACCCGCTGGATGGGCTCGGACACCAGAAAGAGCCTTACGGTGGAAAACAGCAATATCCAGGATATTGATTGGACGCGGTAGCGGAAAATAAGAATAAATAGAAAAAAAGCGAAAAAATCTGAAAAAGTCTCCACTTTTTCGTCGATTACAGTAATTTCATGGAAATCAATAGGGTAGTGAGTACCGTACTCTAGCAGAATCATGAAATGGTTTTTTCTTTCATGAATTTTGGTAATTACACGGATTGGAGGCAATAATGTGAGTTAATTCAAAAACTGAGAAATATGAGCAAAATTCAGCCGAGTGCCTAAATTGTGCCAATTTTTGAGGGAAACAAGGAACTACGGAAAATTTCCAGACAGTCCTTGAAATCGTTGCAAACAACTTCCCCGTTCGAGAATCGTCCTTCGAATCACTATAAATTCGAAGGATGCTCGAACGTCAGTGCACAATAATACAGATGCGCCGAGACCCGTAGCAACACGCACGCGGTCGGTAACGCAACAAATCTACCGTATCCTTGTAGTCGAACACTAATTCGTCTCACATTCGCGCTCAGCATGACTGTAGCTTCAGGAGAAAGCGTGTCCTCCCCCTGTACGTCCTCTACCTTCTAGCTTCTGGTTCCAAAATGTGCTCGTTCCAGCGCAAAAAACAAGACAGGCACGCACGTCTACCGTACTTTCCCTAGACAGTTACCTGAATGCAAAGCTCTCGCCTCTCTTCTTTCGCGTGATCTCTCGTTTTTCTCTGACAGTCTAAGTCGTCTTACTGTACGCAGACTGCTTCCTCATCGCGATCAAACCGCCAGTCTTAGTTCAAGAAAATAGTGATATATGGGGAGTTGATGCTGCAAACTACGCCTGCCCATACGAAAAACAGTCTACCGTAAGGAAATAGAGACGCACAAGGACTATTCCGGAAATGGACTGAGATGAATACAGTATCTCGGACTCAACGCTTTTAACATTCAGCACTTTTGAAATATTTCATTTAAAGGAGGCGTAAGAGGAAAGAATGTTGGGTACTCCCACCACGAAAATCCTACCCGTAACACGGGTTACGGTTGTCCGTGCTAAATACAGGAAAAATTCCATCGCTCAGAGCGACTCACTTTATTCCCATTTATTGATATTTTCCCTGCTGTTTTACGCGTTTTTACATTTCTGTTCATGCACCATATCTTATTTGATGTGTTGGATAGCCAGATTCAGCTGCTCAATGCATTTAAGCGCTGTTAAAACAATTTATGGCAATGTTGACCCCATTCTTCTCGTAAAAAAGACTTTTCCCTCTTTTGTGTGTTATATTTGCATTCTCCCTTATTGATTTCACTTGTATTAGAGTGGAAATGCACATCAAACCTTATTACCGCTTGATAAATGTAAAATTAACAAAAAATAAAGTGAAAACAGTGAGTGGACGCGCGTATTCATCCTATTCCCTCCCATCCTTTCCATATCCACTTTATTTTCTTCCCGTTCGTTTCCTATTTCTTGTCACTCCTTTCCTAATCGCTCACACTCCAGGTGCAAGACCTCAACAAGAGGAAGAAGTACTACTCGAGCACCCGCGTCATCGTCAACACTCAGGCAAGTTGCATTTAGCGTAGTATTTATACTTTAGGATGTTTATAACTTTGAAAGTCTATGTGCTAGCCTGAATTTGACAGTAATAGTCACTCCGCATATAAAAGAAGGGAATGATTAGCACCAATTCAGCGGATTGGACTAGTAAAAATAGGGATGGCACAGGACGATAACTGGTTTAAATTTGTTAATTTACTGTATATTTTAGCAGAAGCTGCTCAAGCGCCGCAACAAGAAGGCGCACATCATGGAGGTCCAGCTCAACGGAGGATCTATCGCCGGTAAGGTCGATATAAAACTCCTTAATACAGGAGAGAGGCCTCCCAGTGTACTGTGCTTGTCCTCTATTGCAAAATTCACGTAAACAGGGAACTGTAAACAAGTCGAGAGGTCACTGTAAACACCTCTGGTTATATATACATCGTCATTATGGATAAAATTCATGTTGCCTTGTTTGCAGGTCTTCGCCCAGGACAAGATGGTTGACACCATCGGTGTCACCCGCGGCAAGGGATTCAAGGGTGTCACTTCTTGATGGCACGCCAAGAAGCTCCTTCGCAAGGCCCACCAGGATCTCCGCAAGGTGAGAATCGCATAATATTTGTCTTTCATTACCATGGTGCTTGCCAAAATGAAAATAGTGAACATTAGCGTGGCAATAACGAGTCTCGAGTGAGCCACGTTTACCTCTCTCTCTTGCGTTTCGTTTGTAAAAGGCGAATTTACGGCCTCATTCTTTGCGGAAAAGCTATTTGTAAGCCAGTGAGTACAAGCAAGTAAGAGAGGAGTCACTATATATTTATATTTCATTGTTATCTTGCAGGGAGGATTCCCCCACTACGGAACCGTCAACCAGGACTACCTCATGATCAAGGGAGCCGTCATCGAACCCAGAAAGAGACCGATCACCCTCCGCAAGTCTCTCTGGACTCGCACCAAGCGTGTCGCCTTCGAGAAGATCACCCTCAAGTTCATCGACACCTCCTCCTAGTTCGGCCTCAGGCGCATTAATATTGTTATTCTTGTTTTGCAAGATAAATTTGTTATCGTTATTTGACAAATTTGAATCACCATTACATTTCATGGGACAATATCCCCCGTACTACGGTGACAATCGCCCTGAGTTACTGTAAAATGTTCTAAAAGTTACAGAGATAATACAAATATGACCAAAAGAACCACGGCAGCCCGATTTCTCACATTCATAGTGTAAAATTTCGATGAAAAAAAATTGGCAAAAGATTGCTGCACCGGTCAGGAATCGAACCAGCGCTGTCTCTTGCTCGAAGACAAAAATCGATGAAAATTTTGCAGCACTTCGATACAGTACCCCTAACTGTCCCTGCCCGTCAAGGAAAGTTCGCACGTGCATATCTCAGTTCAGAATGCACCAAAAAATCTCAAATTTTGAATTTCCACTATGGTTCTAGAGGCCAATACTCTCATGGTCTCAGATTCATTGACTAATTTTTCCTCTTACTCCTCCTTTAATATAGAGAATACTATGCATCACTCCCTACTTCCCTTTTAAAATTGTAACACGGACTGCCACATGACCCCCATCCCCACAAGCTCGCCAGAGCCTGAAATACCACCTGTTGTCCCATACCGCCCCTGACACGCATTGTTTCGAGTGGTGAATAAAGTATAAGTATAAGTATAAGTATAAGTATAAGCATTTGAACCAAAACACCAATTAGTTTAGACTAACCATCATTCTCCACATCGACTGGCTTGTATCGCAGCAGAACCATTTGGCGAGGATCCGCGGGCGGGCTGGGGCTATAAATGAGTAGGAACGTGGCCCTTGATGATTACAAATCGCCAAATAATGTCGGAAAAACGCACGTAGGCGGGGTGATCAGCTCCGATTTGATACCGATCTCCATGGTTAGACTTGCGATAAGTCACGTAGATCAGTAGAGGGGCGAGTGTGTGATGATTTTAGTGGGAGCAGAGAACAGTCAGTGAACGAGGAAGGGGTCGAACTGAGATCGTAAGATCAAGGGATATAAACGTCTCATCATTTTACACGGTCTCTCGACACTCTGACCGGTGAGAAACTGGCACTAGGTCGGATGAGAACATTCGGATGATAACCTACTGGATGGTAACCAAAATTTTTCGTTTTCTTTCGCATGAGGGTTTGTGAACCTACTGGCAAAATACTACAGCGCTCGAAATTTTTTTTGGCTCTCATCCAGTAGGTTCCGAAATGTTCTCATCCGACCTAGTACCGAGAAACTTGAGTCAAAATGATGTTCCAGGATGGGCCTCTGGTGCAAAAGCAAGTGTGCTGGGTGATACTCAAACAACACTTGACTCCTCCCCTGGTGCCTATAGTTTGTGCTAAACCGAACCCTTGCACGATCAACTACACTTCTGACAGCTGATTCCCATAGATTTGAAAACAATTGCTTCTATTAGCTACAATCCGGTTCAATGTGAAATTCATGGGCAATCAATGAATATTTCATAAAATGGCTATAGTTATGCGCTGCAACGGGATAGTAGTTCATGTGACATGTGTAGGGAAAAATGGACTCTTCGCAAATCCTCGATACTCAGAGAAGTGTGAATAAAATTGAGTGACTTTTTGCTGAATGTTTTTTTTATTTGTTAGTTGTGTCACAGAACAGAAACTTGACAGCTCACTCGGAATGGAGAAGCGGATTCTTCATTCAGAAACGTTACTACCTCTTCCATTGAAGCGTGCGAAATGTGAATCGTGATCTTCTGTTTCCATCCTGTGATGATGCACTATTTAAACCGAATTCACATTATTTTTCATTATCATTCATTTTTAAAGTAGCAACATCCAAATTGCTCTCCGTTGAAATGTGCAAGATGTGCGATCTAGTGATCTTCTGTTCCCACCCTGTGATGATGCAATTTTTTAAACCGAATTCACATTATTTTTCATTATCACACCCTTTTAAAGTCGCAGGTTGATCCAACATCCCAATTTCTCTCTGTTGAAATGTGCAAGATGTGCTATCTCGTGATCTTCTGGTCTCATCCTGGGATGATGCTATGTTTTACCTTAATTTGTGCAATATCCACATTATCTTCATTATCATACCCTTTTAACGTCACAGGTTGGTCCAGCATCCAAACTGGTCTTCGTTGTAATGTGCAAGATGTGCTATCTCGTGATCTCCTGTCCCATCCTGTGATGATGCAATGTTTGTGTGTTGTTGCGAGTGCGCAATCTAGTTTGCCAGCATGGTGGTCGATATGTGCGCTTTTTGAGGTATGGGGAGTATCTATGATGGATCAGATTGCGGTAGTTACCATCCTCGACCTCCACTTTCTCAATGTTTCGAAATTTTGGTGTAGAAGATATCAAGAGGAGAAGAAGAGGATTGAAGATGGTAAGGAATGGGAGGCCGAGATTCAATACAGAATGAACCTGGAATTTGAAAAAAATTTCCATTGAAATCAAAGTTACGCCATTAAAATCATTCCTAATTCTGCATCTAAAACGTGAATGACGATCCAATGGTGGAACAAAAGAAGCTGCTTAGTCATCCCTAAATGTAACCGATTCTCCTATTTCGTTTCAATTTCTTACTATGGAACATTTGTGTAATGTCGCCTTACATCTATGGGGATACCCAACCGTCAAGTTAGAAAAATGGATGGTAATTTGGCTTTCATGTTACTGAACCAAATTTTTTATTTGAGGAAATCATCTTCACATTCTCCATTTGCATCTCTCTTGCAAATGCAGTGAACTTTCTTGTGCAATGCGCAGGTTATTGTCCGGCTGTGATCAGGGTTTGTGTAATAAAATATATATTTAATTACATAATTTATTTAAATAAGCTTTCAGCTCGAAGTGTTCTTCCTTCTCCAGCTTTCCCTTCTGTCCTTCTGCAGTTATTTCATTTGGCTAGTCGTGAACGAGAAGTGTACGAGCGATGGCGCTGCGACGGCTGTAGCCCTGAATGTGAGATGTCCAGATTGTATTTTCTTCAAAATAGAAGTTCCTACTTTTACACTTCTCGCCTATATGAGAAACAAATATGTATACGATTATCCTAAACTATTCTGGATGTCGCATTATTTATCATCGAACAGTTACCATTCCAGTCAATCTCAATCGGTCTTTCGTTAGTGATTCTCATTCATGGAACCGCTTCACTCAGTGAGCCCCACTCCTTATTTTTGATCCATTGACCTTCGATCTTTCAGAAGCGTCCTCGGCAGAGGGTATGATAACATTCTGTATCGTGAATTGTTTTTGATAAGGATCAAAAAATCTCGAAAATTTTCTGATCGTTTTCATTTAGATAATCCGGTCGCTCTGTGTGTATTGATCACATCCGCTGTAATCGAGATCGGTATGGAAAACAAATTGAAACGATCATTTGAAAATACTTTTAGCCGCTCGTTGCATATTCATGAAGTACTTTATGAACGCCTACAAATCTCTCAAGCTGGGAGAACATTACGATTACATTTTCGGCATTGACAAAAACTAAATTTCGTTGAGCCTATTTTAATTACTTCGTTAACTAAATTATTCATTAATATCTACAAAAGCAATTACGCATTCTGCGCAAAGCCAAATTTCTCCCTACGATACTCGTTCTCAGTGTTCACAAAGAACAATCTATTGTGAGATGCGGTCAAGCTCTCCCCGATTTTGTATCTTCCTTCTCGAACGAGTTTCTCCACGAAGCCCATGAAGCTAGCCTTGTCCTCAGGACGGTATAGATGGGTCTGAAAAATAAAATAAAAACGATACAAAAATGCGGAAAAAAAATTCCAAGTTGGATCCAAGCAAAAATCCAAGATGCCCCCAGGCCCATCGCCATCCTGCATGTTCCTCTCCCTTCCTCTCCCTAAAAATCGTCACCAAAGCGAACATCCGGACTCTTAAATTCAGAGCGCCCGAACCGCTGTAAAATGTTTATGGAATGTTTGCACTCCTCGCTGAGGGGCTTGTAAACTGGAAAAGTGATGAGATTACTCGTCTGCGCGAAAGATCAACTATCAAATGTAATTCGGCAAAATTCTATCCTCGTAGTTCTTGCAAACAACCATTAAAAAGCTGAATCAGCTCAATTTCACAACTGTGTGAACAAATGTGCGTATAAAAATCAGCGAATATTTCTTTCTCTCAACACTTTCTTCTCTCTTCCAATGCAGAAAGGTGCCTTATTTTCTTAACTAGTTGCCTCTAGGTCGGCGAAGATGCTGTTCATTTCACAGATTCTCGCAATAGTATCGAGATTATGTGTTAAATGGAGAGAAACTTATACTATTTCGAACTCTTACGGGTCCCAAAATTCAACTTTTCCAGTCCTCATCTTCCTCCTGGCTCTCTATGCCTTCGCTTCAGTGCCGGCCTATTCGGAAATTGTCAGTTACTTTGATATATGATATTTGATCTTTGATCTCTAGATGTACCCCGATTGCGAATGGATCGGTAAAGGTCCCCTGTGCAATGCTACCTCATGCCCGGAGGGATGGAAAGAGATTCGAAGAGCTCTCAAGGACGAGAAACAAGTCTATTGGTTCGGAAAGTAAGCGGATTTATCGAAATGTCAATTCCGCGTTCCGCTAATTACTGATTGACGGATCGCTGATATGGAGCAGGGTTTTTTTCTGAAAATCCATAGTTCGACAATCAAAAAAAATAGTTTTAAAAAACAATAAAAAATAATAAAAATAAAATTTTTTTAGCGAATGCGAGGAAGGCGAGAAGATTCTGTGCTGCGATCCCAAGACAATGATTGGATGATTTTGATTTTGGAATGATTTTGGATCACAATGACAATGACTCGATAAATTATTTCACTCTTTTTGTGGTCGATGTTTGAAATCTACCGATTCTTTCGGTAAACATAGAAATATTCAACTGCTCAGTGGTATATAATTTTTTATTCCTGCAGAGAGATGCGCAATGGGAAGAACTTCATATGTAGTTATCACAAAAAGAGCCGGAGCACATTTGTTCAATGCAAAATTGCTCATGGAAAGACGAAGAAACATTTGAATGTAATTTTTCAAAACACTTCGAGTCTTAAATATTGTGCTTCTTAAACTTGGGTAGGAATGGGAGCCAGAGAAAAAGTCCACAAACACAAATCCCGGCCACTGACAGCCACATCGGACTCGGGCCGAACACATCGAAGGCTTTGCTGCAAATATTCCCATTTAGAGTTTTTTTAAGCGATGCCTAAAAATGCAATAGCTAAAATTGTAAAAAAAAGTTCTTGGTGTGTATACTTTTTGAACATCCCTTTTTTACTTGAATAAATCCGTGAAATATTCTCACGCTGATGCAACGGGCGCTCCGACCAATGCCAGGTCGTCCACGATGATGAGTGCGCCTTGCATGATGTTCTGAAAGGCTTTGTCGTCATTTAAAAAAAACAACAATGTCAATTGCAATAACAACAACAACAACAACACCCGCCTAGCATGATGTTCTGAATTATCGAAACACTATTAAACCGTTCCGCTCATTACTCTATTCCTATCCGTCAATAATCAAGTGTGAATGAAGAATATCTGCAGCGTCCTATAGACAATCAAAAATGAGCTAGCAAACCAAACATTTTTTTAAATTGTCAGTGTCAATTCGGGATCAACACAACAACAACAACAACAAACCTGATCTATCTCGCCCAACACACTCGCATAGATTGTGTCGAAAGCGGTTAGTGAGACAGGAATGCCGACACCGAAGAGAAAGGAGCAACTGGCCAGCCAGTAGTAGCGATTGGTCTGGAATGGTGCTCGAAAAATCCTCTATTCATTTCCTAGTCGTAAATGTGTCAAAGAAGGTCGAAAATGCAGTAACATGTATGAAATAAAGAGATACCGAGTGCCTGAATTCCTATTTCCTTTCTTCCAGTTTCTCTAGAAATAAATTATTTCTCACTCACAATCTTGAGTCCGTCACCGCACCACGTGTACCGCTCGGCATCGCATCCGTATGGCGTCGTTACTGAAATATTGATTTCAGAAGTAGTCTTTGATCTTTGAGCTCACCATAATATATTTCTAACTATATTTTTTGCCGCATTGCAGAAGTATAAACAATTGATGATAAACTATATTGTAATTTTGATCTTTGACCCCCCTACCCCTCACCATTATTCCTCAACGGAATCTCCTCCGAGATGCCTGGCACTGGATATGAGATGAGGTACATGAGCAAGTAGCAAGTGAGACCGAAGGGGAACAGGAAACGGGCTTTGGCGCTGAAAGAGTTTCGGAGTTACTTTTTGAAAACACTAGTCGTCTTACCATCACATAATTTTCATATTTGTCACTTTTGTACGCATTGTGAAACAAACTTGAAATTATGATGGTTAAAAAAACTTTTTAAAAAACTTACAATTTCAGCAGTGGCGAGAAGACGAACAGTGCCACGACGGCGAGGGAGATGCATCCGGCAGCAGATTGACCAACTAAAATATTGATTATTGTTGAATTATTGAATCAGGTATTTGGACTATCCATAAATTATCGAAAAGTGGCGTAGTGAAAGCATTTGGTCTCCCATTTTAACAGTATCTCTAGTTCTTCTCTTTCTAGCGAATAAAATTTCCGGAACAGATTCGAAAAAGCATGTTATCGTAGATAGCAAGTATTAATTATGCTGTGACTAGTCATATCGTAAGAAAGAATTCGTTAGGCAATCTCACTCGATAGAATGCGCAGTGATTCGTCCTCGCTCACATTGAAGGTCTCCGTCACGTACGGAGACATGAGCCTGGAATGTTTCTTTTTTGACGTTCTTTTTTCTCTCCTATTCCCATTGAACTGCATCTGTCTCACCTTCTGAAAATGCGCAACACCAAAAAAATGCTAATGTAACAATGTTCAGCAATAAAAAAAGATTTGTTGATCGATGGGAAATGTAAATCGATTTTTTAAGATTGAAAATAACTCTTTCAAATTGAAAAGAACTCAGGTGAAACTAACGTGTACATGGTTGCGAACCCAATGCTGGAACAGCCTTTCTCGATGAAGCAAAGGGCGACCAGGTACTTGTCCAACTGCTTGATCTACAAGTTGTTATTGTTATTGTTGTTATTGTTTTTATGTAAAAAATACTGACCTGCTGCCACGCTTTACGCATACGGCCGAGTGGTACTGCAACAATTACATTTGTTGTATTGTTATTGTTATTAGTTACAGTAGAAAAAACATACGTCTCGTTTCGCCCTCCATCTCTCGCAGGGACGGATCTTCGAAGTAGAACATGGAAATGAATAGAGTGACGAGGTTGAGTACGAGAGAGATCCAGATGGGAACAGTGTACATGTTGAATCTGAATTGCATCTGTTGTTACTACAACCTTTCTTTTGTTCTGAATAACGGAATATCCGAATGGGAACAAAAGAGTAAGAACTACTGCTGATAAAATCCATTCAGAATTTTGTTGATGTTGTTCTTAACGTGCGTTGTTTCATGAAAGGATCTTACTTCAGCCATTCCTGTCCTAACAATCCCGAACTTTGTGGAGAAAAGGCGACATTGCAGACGAGTTGGACCACTGAAAATACTTTTTTTAATTATCGATCAGTAGTTTGAACGCCAGATGTTTCACATCCACTAGTTCAGCTTGACCAATTCTGCTGACTTCGAGTTCAAATATCACAAACAATAACAACAAACAAACAAACAAAACAAACAAACAAACAAAACAAAACAAATCTCAAACCCGGTCCTGAAACAACGGCGAGCATGTTAGCGCCCTCAACGATGGCGAAAGCTCTCGGGCTGAAATTAATTGATTAAAGATTCATGTCAGATGTGGTTTCTGAAAATATGAATAATGATATAAAAAATGAATCTAATAATTAACTGTAGCTGACCGATCCTCCTCGCGGCTCATGCGCGGCACGTATGAGCGCACAACGATTAGTGAACCTGAAATTTGTTTTTTTTTTATGAAGACCATGAAATAATATATAAAATCTCTACAATAATTGAAAAAAAAACCTTCAGCAACCGACTGCAGCACGAATTTGAGCATGAACGCCCATCGACGAGTTGTCGGAGAGAAGAGCTGAAAGGAATGATCTTTGATCTTCTGAATTTAGGTGATCTTTGATCTTTCAAGGATATACCTCAATCATTATGTAGAATATGCAGCCGACCAGGGAGATTATTCGACCGATAATTAGGGCTTTTCTGCAATTGTATTTCCTTTTCCAATTGCTAGATTTCATGAGGAATAAAATAGTTATCCCTGCTCGTTTAATATTGTGTTGTTTTGAAGAATGATTAATTAATTATTTTTGAAAATAACTCACTTGAACGTCTTTTTCGTGTACGCATGAACGGCAAACACACAGCAGCCGGCGGCATTACCGAACTGAAAATTATTTACGTTTCAAATAATAACAAATGTTTTTTACTGGCTTTCCAGGGTCTCTGCCAAAATGTGAGCATGGTATTATAATATATTTGTTATGAATTACCCTCGTGAGTGCTTGCACTATGCCCATGAACGAGACGGAGACGTCGGGGTCGATCTGAAATAGAAATTAAAATTAACATTTCTCTCAAAATTAAAACAGATTTTTTGCCCACTTTTCCTTGAAAAGGAAGCCATTCTTGTCACGGAAAATAAGAAATGAAAATAAATCACCGTTCGAAGGTACGGCCAGCCTGCAACCGCAAGCGTCTGACCCATCGACGTTGTTAGGAACATAATCTGAAATATGTAAATTATTTTAATTAAATACTATTGGTTAAATAATTAATTAATATTAATTAGTAATTAGTAAATCAATCACCAATCCGCAGACCACAAGACCTCTCCATTGAGTTGGATGCTCATCAACTGATTGATTGTCTGAATTATTTTTAAATAAAATATTATTAATTAATTATTAATTGCATTTTTAATAGAAAAGGTCCCGACTTTCGGTAGTGGCTTTTTCATCGGAAGGTTGTGCCTTCGGCGGATCAAGCGGTTTCCCTAAACCGGAACAATTGGGTACACTGCTCAGCTCACTAATTGTAAGGAGAAGTGCAATGAAAACAATTACTGACCTTCTTCGATCTGACCAGCCTCGCTCTCCAAAGTCGTATTGGTCCCTGAACAATGATTGACTATAATTTTTTTCAATAGTTGTTTTTTTACTGAGAAACGCTAAATGGAAAGGTGTCTAGCGTAAAAAAGCAAATGAAAAATTGCCTCACCTCTCCTCAGCAGTGGCGCAGTTGCTGCATCGCTCATGGTATGCGAACTGAAAGTGTGCGATGAACGAACTCCCAAAATTTGTCCCTATCGTTTCGCTGTCTCTTCTGCTTCAAATTCTTGTCTACGACAAAAGAAGAGCTCAAAATATTAGTCCCGTCTCTTCATTTCGCACACTCTCTCGACACTCGAGCGGGCAAGTGCGCCTGAAAAATGAAGAGACATCACAAAGACAAGAGAAGGGTGAGTAAGAAATGACGAGATGCTAGCCGTCGTCTGCCTTTTTCATTTCACATCGCGTCGGTTAGAGAAACAAGAGATTATGGGAAAGTGAGAGCGTCAGCGACGCTAATTGAACACTCGATGGCAAAATGATTAATGAATAATGGGAAAATGATCAACGAAAGAACAGGAAGCAGTTATGGTAACACTGTAATAGCACACAAAAGCACGAGCACATTGAGGAGAAAATCGAAAAGTGGAAGCGAGATAAGAGCTTCGAAAGAAAGAACATCTCGATATGGTTTTGCGCTCGATGGTGAATGCGATAAGTAATTTTGGCAGATTTGAAATTTCTCTTGAACATACGCCATTGTCTACAGCATGATCAATTACAAAAGTAATCGTTCCTAGAGGATCGTTTTTTATAGAACTTTTCAGAAGTTGGAAGTGAAAGTTGAACACATATTTTTCGTTGGGCACAATAGGTTCGTAGAACTCGATACTTTGGGAACGGCAACCTCTCTGTATTTCAGTTTCACTTCAAGTCATCAAACGGCACTCTAAATGTTTGGGAACTAAGATGAAAAGATTTTGATGAGATGCGAACCTTTGCTATTTTCCTTCATCACATTTGTAAATTTATCGCTTCTGTGCCTAACTGCCTATGTAATGAAGTCATTAAAAATTTTTGCGTTCCCCGTTTCACAAGCTTTTATGGCCGGTCAGAAAGGAATACAAGAATACGGTGTATTTTTGAACATTTCATAATTAGAAAGCACGGTTCTCCTTACCGACTGTGTTCATTGGAACAAAGTACGCTGTAATGTCATACTTAACTTTAATGTCATCTTCACGAAATTTCATGATCGGTGATAAACGTTTTTTTTGAATAGTTATCCCTGCAGGTGATAGGAGGCGATTAAACGGTTAAGTATTTGAGATAGGGATGATTCTCTTCATTTCGCGTGTTCTATCACCTCTCTGACGTGTGTGAAATTAATAGACAAATAGTTCTAGCTCTACAGTGCGCGCAATGATCATGTCCAACTTATGCACCCTCGACTAGCAGCGAAAGGGATATATTCAGGTAAATGAAGAGAGTTTCCATTCGTATACCGTTTACTGTCATTGGAGAAGGGTAGAGATTACAGATGATGGTGGAGAGAGGGAATGTAATTTCAGATCTTCTCCATTTTCAAATCTCTGCATCGAAAGGAACATGTCTTTCCTAACTTGCTTCCGCTGAAAATCGATGTATCGTATTGGCCGCCCCTTTGTATAATCTTCTCGTCATTATAAATTGATGACTCTTGGACAATCTTCATCCTCATTTCTCCTAGACAGCTAATTTTCGTAAATACGTTCCTCCCACCTCGTTGTTCTCATCACTTCATTTTGCCGAGTCAGAGAAACGAGAGAACATTGCGATATGAGAACCTTCATCACGTCTCGTCTTGTTCGGCACTTGAGTGTTGATAACTCGTTTTTGTTTTCCGCGACTTCCCTTTGTATTGTTTCTGTTGAACAGTTCAGCCGCCCGTCCGAATTTTACTCCCATTTGTTATTTTTTGCACAAAAATATTCATTTTCAGCTCTGTCATGGAGAGCCAGGCACTCTACGATGACTGCTCAGATGGTTCATCCAAGAAGGATGAAGAGCCGGTGCTCAAGTTTGGATTTGGACGGTATGTCTCAGTTTCATTTGTCTAAACACCGTCCAATCACTATTAGTGATGACGAATCTACCTCTCGTAATTTTGCATGCTCTCTCACCAGTCAGACTGAGTGTGAAAGATGTGTCGATTTGCAATCACTAATCACTATTGATCTTTCGCAAATATTTGTAAATCACAAACAAATTCAGATTCAATCCCAACTGGATGCAATGGGTCCACAAGGCGCAATGGCTGTTGCTGTTTCTTGGAGCGTGAGTGATTTTTTCTTTCCATCTTTAAAGAAATATGAGGCGGTTTGCGTTAGGATCAACAAGCCTCAACGGGGGTCGGGAACAGGTAAAAAATCGAAAGTGCTCAAAAGTTGGCCCTAGGGGTTGTTTTCGATGCTGAACAACCTGGTATGGTCGATTTCGCAATATGTCCCCTTTTCGCTCCAGGGGGGCACCCCCTCATTTTGCCTGAAAATGCGTTTTTCGAGTTTTTCTCGCCCGAAACGCGTGAAAAAGTCGGAAATTTACGCGACCTAAATCAGAATTTCGAGCTCTATCTCGTGGTTATGTTGAAATCTCATGAATGTTTTTCGTTTTCGAGAAAAAGTCGTTTTTTTGACCCGATCGAGTGCGGGAAAAATCCTTTGGCCAAGTGAAAGATCATGTTTTTACGATCATTTTGCGCTATTGGATGATATTTTTATTTGAGGCAAAATATATTTTATATCGCTTTTTGTGAAAAGTCGAAAAATAAAATTTTCTGTATACCCCCGTGTTGGTACTCATTTTGAAGAGCTTGTTGAACTCATCGTTTTTTGTGTTGGACTTTTTCTTGAAAACGTTTCCTTCAGAAGTTACAAGCTATCAAAGTGGCTATTTTCATGCAACGGCCGATAAAGCATATTTAAAAAGCTGTAATTTTATTTTTCGACTTTTCACAAAAAGCGATGTAAAATATATTTTGTCTCAAATAAAAATATCATCCAATAGCGCAAAATGATCGTAAAAACATGCTCTTTCACTTGGCCAAAGCATTTTTCCCGCACTCGATCGGGTCAAAAAAACGACTTTTTCTCGAAAACGAAAAACATTCATGAGATTTCAACATAACCACGAGATAGAGCTCGAAATTCTGATTTAGGTCGCGAAAATTTTCGACTTTTTCACGCGTTTCGGGCGAGAAAAACTCGAAAAACGCATTTTCAGGCAAAATGAGAGGGTGCCTCCCTGGAGCGAAAAGGGGACATATTGCGAAATCAACCATACCAGGTTGTTCAGCATCGAAAACAACCCCTAGGGCCAACTTTTGAGCACTTTCGATTTTTTACCTGTTCCCGACACTTGTTGATCCTAACGCAAACCGCCTCATATGTCGTGTTTCCAGCATGTCCTTCATTCAACAATTCGCCGTGAATGCTATCTTCCCTGTGGATTTATCGACACTGGAAAGACAGTTCAGCCTGACGAGGTATTTCGTCATATTTCATTTATTTAGTCTCATCAAGACCAGACGAAAGTATTATCCACGAGTTTCAGGATAGCGAAAATATGTAAATTTGTAGCACTCACACCGGAATTATATCCTCCTGGTACGACTTTGCCTCACTCCTGGTCGTTTTTCCGATCTGTCATTTTGGAAGGACAGGTATTCCCCTCATGATCCTCATTCATCATAAATATTTGCAAACAATGACAAAGGAATAGTGCGTATGTCTCATTTTGAAGATTAAGCATGGCGGATGAATTGCCATAATGTAGGAACTGTAATTGTAGCCCACAAGGCTCGCTGGATCGGTATTGGTGGGCTGATAATGGCAGCAGGGAGTTTCGTGTGCTCACTACCACACTTCATCGTTGCTCCATATGATCCGAGCCATGTGAGTTAGCCTTCTCAAGCCAAAAACAATTAATTATTTTGGACAATTATGATTTTTTTTTGAATTTTCAGGAGCATTTGCCGAACAGCACCGACATTGGACAGTGCGACGCGACACTCGGGCCACAGTAAACTCATTTTTATCGCTTTTTCGAAGTTAATTGATGGCGAAACGAAAATTATTTCACAAAAATAATGTCAATTTCAGACGAGAAACAGACACTACCATTTGCCCAGAAATTCCTTCCAAACTCGATGTGTTCGGTAGCTACAGCAACAAATACTTCCTCATATTTCTACTCGGACAGGTAAAATCAGAAATATGTGAAATTAAACCAAAACGAGCTCGGAATTATTCTAAATACGATCTACTTTAGACCCTTCATGGAATCGGTTCCACTCCTCTATTCTCAATAGGAACCGCTTTCATAGACGAGAACGTGTCTCAGGTTGCTACGTCGTTCTATTTGGGTAAGCATCTTGCATCAACAATTATTTATTGTGAACATGATTTTGGAAAAATGTTATTAATAAATTTTAATTATTTTGTAGCCATCTACGGAGTGATATCCGCCATCGGCCCTGTCGTGGGACTCTTTATAGGAGGATCTTTGCTCAGCTTCTATGTGGACTTTGATCGAGTAGATGTGTGAGTTATTCGATTGTGATATTTTTTTGTGTATCTTTTACAAAATTAATCGTGTCTCGTTTCAGCATCCCACTGGACTCCTCCGACCCGCGCTGGCTGGGCGCGTGGTGGGTCGGATTCATCGGCGCTGGTAATTCAAATTAATGTATTATTTATTTAAATAATTTAATTATTTATATTTTAGGTATAGCAATGATCTTCATCGCTCTACCCGTTCTCGGGTTTGCGAGGGAACTACCGGAGGCCAGGGCCCATAGGATGAAGGATGTCAATCAGGTTAGGAACGCAAATTGGCTTTATTTTTTACATGACAATAGTATACAGAATATTTTTACCAACCGATTTCGCCAGACGATTTGATCGGCTGGCATGGTTCACCGCTGTTCGTTTCGCTCTCCATCCATCTCGCAATATAGAAAGCGCGCGCGACATGTTTCAACGATATGTTACAGTTTCGTAACCTCTCAACTTGTTTACGTGACTTTCACAATAGTGGGCAAACGGACAAACACACAGACACAGGGAGACATCTCTCCTTTATATATAGTATAGATATAGATTATTTTTATAGGCGAATGCCGCTTCCAAAAAAGCAGAAACGCTCCAAGAAGACCATTCCTTGCGCGCAACTGTCAAGATTGTCTGGGTTCGAATTTATTATTTAATCAAAAAAAAGTATTCTTTAAAAATTAAATTCCAGGCCCTTCTCCACAACAACGCCTTCGTTAGTTTGATGATCATCGGTATTGCAGAGTCGGTGAGTGAATTCTAGGAAATTATTATTTATTTAATTAAATTATTATTTGTAATTAAAAAAAATATCTTTAGGTCATCGTGAACGGTTTCATCGCCTTCATGCCCAAGATCCTCGAGACTCTGTTGAGTGTCAGTCCGGCGGTCGGGAGTTACATGGCGTGTGAGTGCAATTTATATTATTAGAATAATAATTGTGATAAATCAGATAACGAAACTATTTTCGAAAATTAATCCTTTCCAGCAGCAGTAATCGCCGCAGCCGCCACTGGTCTGCTCGCGGGTGGATGGATCATCCGGCGGCTGGAGATGCAGGTTAGGATACTTTTTTAAATTGATATTTTTGCAAAATAAACATAATATTTCTGATTATTTCCTAGTGATTCTGAAAGTTATTTAAATTCTTAGTCTATGTATCTCATAGCAACTGTTCCAGGTCGCTGGCCTGTTCAAGTTCACAACCATCTGCGAGGTTGCGTCGTTGCTATTTCTGAGCAGTTAGTATCATTTTCCACTGTTTATTCTCACACGATATTCAACAGTTCATTCAGATTTTCTTATCACTTGCCCTCAACAGCACTTCGCGGGCATCAACATCGGTTATGATTTGCAGCCGTGCGTTATCTTTGACTTCAAAAATATTTACTTGAGGGCATGCAAATGAAGCTGTAAATACGCAAAAAAAATATATTTTACTTCAGAATCCAATCCGTCAACCTCTCAACCTTTTGTAACGCCGACTGTGCTTGCGAACCGGAGTGGAATCCCGTCTGCGATCATGAGAAAGTGCATAAAACAGATAAATAATTAATTAAATAATAGTAAACAAGGGGGTGATGTTCTACTCCGCGTGCCACGCCGGTTGCAAGAGGCATACACGGGACAATGGATCGCTGGTAGGGTCAACAATTATAATTATGCGATATATGATTTTATTTCAGCCAATCGCATGGGAAGATTGCACATGCCTCGCCTATGACGATGCGGACTACGACCAGACGAAGAGACTCACTGTGAGTTATTGCACATTCTAGTTAGATTTCTATTATGCATCGTGCTTCTTCTGGTCAGAAATACCCAACAAATGCACAGTGGGTGCTCGTGCTTGAGTTTGCATGACTACCATCCTTTTTTGCGAACTGTAATAGCCCCGTTGCAGCCCTCCTACTGCCAAACCGACTGCGGTTTCTCCCTGCTCCTCTTCATGGTGCTACTCTTCCTGGCTGTCGTTGCCACTTTCGCATCCGCGATGGGGCAGCAGATGGTGAGTCTCTTTGGAAAAAAACAAACATCTATCATACAACAACTGGCTTTACTTCTCGCTTCTCGGCTGCTTCTAAAAATTAATATGTGTATCTGCCTCCATAACTCTCAGATGATGCTACGCGTTGTCCCCTTCTCCCAACGAGAAGTCGCCATTGGCGTCAACTGGACATTCCTGCGCCTGTTTGGTAGGTTGATCATCACTCATGTTTTAGCTTTTATCTTTTTTTCGCCTTTAATTCAGTGGTATGCCATAGATTGGAAAAAAATGGAAGTAAGTGAGAATAAATGAAAATGGGATAATACTCCTTATTAGGGTTGGCTAAACGATACTCTAAACGTGGCAGGTTTAGCTCCCCCTACGCTCTATGCCCCTGAGATCGGAAGAAGTCTCTTCATTTTGCATGTTCTCTCGCTCGCAACTAGGGAAGAGCAGGGGAGAGGGAGCTAAACCTGCCACGTTTAGAGTATCGTTTAGCCAACCCTACTCCTTATTCGATATCTATCAGGTTTCATCCCCGGTGGAATCCTTTTCGGTTGGATCATTGACAAGTCCTGTCTGCACTGGGCCGAGGAGTGTGACGTGGCCACGAACTGTCTCGTGTATGACCCGAAGCGGCAGGCCACGGTCATATTGGGAATCGGTAAGTAAATTTAGTTCCTCTAGTTTTTGTATTGTTCACTATCAAAGAAAGATGGTGGTAGCCAAATTACAAAAAAGGCTGTTGGTGAATGAACTATTCAACAAAAATTTAACAGAATAAAAAATCAAGAAATATCTTTTTTTAAATGGTTTCATTCATTTTGATATTACAGCAGTCGTATGCAAACTGGTGGCTATAGGCGCCTGCGCCTTTGGCTATTCGACCTACACTCCGATGGAAAAGACGGATTCGTTAAAGACGGACTCGGATAAATCGTTGATGTATGTTTTTTTAGTAAAATACATAAATCAAAATAAAATTCAATTGTTGCAGAATTTCTGCCGCTGTTGCCAGCGAGACTTGAAGATATCTGTAAATGATTCTTCAACCCTTACCTTCACTCGCTCAGTCATGCAGCTATGTATCCTTTTCAGACAAATTATCTGTTGTACCTTTACAAAAATAACTTGAGTAACTCTCAATAAACAAATTTATCTCGCTTGTCTACGATATTTGAATACTTGAGTACTCACAAGCATTGCAACTTTTTAATCACGATAGACTACAACTTATTTATCGAGAGACGCAGACCATAATATTTTTTTAAATTTAAAATTGTTCATTAAAGATGAGAATAAATTTCAGAGAACAAAACGATCGATTCGCATTTATCCGTCCTCCTTGAATCGTTTTCCAGGGTCATCCTTATCGTCTCTCTATTCCGCACGCTCTCTCACCTGCTGTAAAAAGCGAGAGATCATTGCAAAAGGAGAGCAAATGAGAGCACTTATCGTGCGTTTAAAATGCTCAGCAAACTCATTTCGCTGTTTAGTGACTCCGCCCCCAAGATTGACGCGTCACGCGTAAAAATACAGGCGGAACGGTTTATTCGATTTTGCCTTGGATTTCTAAACTTTCACCCTTTTCATTTGTTTATTTCGTTTATCGTGTGTTTAATTGCCTCAAATTTGTTCGCACGTACTTCTATAATCCTTTGGCTCGATATATGCGCGTTTGAAACGCAGAACACGCAGTTATCGGCTCTAACTCGAAAGTGATTCAGCTTGACCCTTTTCAACCACCATTACCTGCCTAATTTAGCTTCATTCCATCCCGTTTCCGTGTGTAATGCTAGCTAATCCACTTTTTTACAGAGAGGATAACGTTTAGAAGGTAGAAGCGGCCGCCGGGAGTAAGGATGGCCACTAGGAGAACGGCGACGGATTTGTTCATCATTTAGCTAATTCTTTTTGTTATATGATCCTAATTTAATAGAAGATTATCTATATATCATGTTACAAAGGACTTTGTAGGCTGTAGCAGTTATGTGCGTAAATTATGCCCTCGAATAGATGGTATCCCTTCGATTCTTCCACCGAATTCATTCCACGAACGATGATGCTTCCTGGCAACAGGTTAAATTTTTTTAAATATTTTTTTCTTGCACACCTCAATTGAAATATCCTAAAGGTACGCCGGAGGCTATGCCCAAATTTTCATTTTAACGCTCGAAAGTTGCTCGGAATCGTAGTTTTGTGACCTTACAACTGCCAAAAACTTTAGCCATAGGTTTCCTAGTTTCAATTATTGAGCCTACCACCTGTCCCTACTGACATGCATTCGGTTTCTCTTCCCGGATAATTCTTCTTCACAAGGAATCTTACATATTCAGGATGCATCGTCGTTCGTGGAATGAAGTCGACCGGAATAATCGAAGGAATCCCATCAACTAATATATGCGTAGCTAATTGTGACTATAGTAGCTTTTGAAACTGTACCTGTTGTTTATTGAAGATTTGTCTAGACTTGACTAGTTATTACACCTTAAATTTATCGATCGATTTGCCGCTAGTTCTAAATATAGAATATCGACTGAATGACACCGAACTCGTATTATCGATTGATTCGCTTCATATGAAATTATTGATTGATTCATAGCTACAAATAATCGACAAATTGTAATGTTTAAGAAAATGTACGATAATAATACTTACTTATCACACGATTGCTCGATGGCGCAATGCATGATTTGGGAATATCAATTTAAGCCATAATCAAGAAGCTACCTTTATCAGTCCCTAGTGACATATAATACAATGAATAAGTGGGACACAAATCAGATGGGTGACATCGATAACGACAATGGACATAATGATGGGGAATCGATGGGCAACGTAGAGACGGGGGAGAGGAATGAATCAAAGGTTAGTTATTTACCCATTGCATATCCATCATTATTTAATTTTTTCTAGTGTTCGAGTTCTGTCACTATTCCCACTTCACAGTCCCTCGTGAGTACTCCCAGAAGATCATCTAGCTCACGTCCTCTCTTCCCCTCTAGATCAACTCATTCTTCATCCATTAGTCAATATACTTCTTCCAACCGTGCTCCTACATTAACTGACCCCTCACACAGTGCTCCTCAAGTGTCTCAACATCCTTATCGTACTCCTTCTTTTTCTCGGCCATCTCGTGTTCAACGGCACAATTATACTGTTCCCACTCTCCTTCGTCATTTTAAGTCACCCTCTATTCCTCGTTCTCTTTCTATGTCCGATCTTACACCTAGTTTCTCTTCCAATAAGCCTATTTCTCATCCTAGTCATGCCCCTTCCTCATTGAATGGTTCACCCAATGTTTCCTCCCCAATGTCGCCTCTTTATGTCGATTGTGACCTGTCCACAATTCTTCCCACTTCTTCATACAGCCCCATTAATAACTTTCCTTCACCTCTACACACTCCTAACTCTCCATCTACACCTATCTCGACTAGTGTTAACTACTCCTCTAAACCTAGTCCAACCTCTGGCCCTACTTTTACCTTCTATTCCTCTCCTCCCGTCGGCCCTCCTATCTTCACTTCTCACTCTTCAACTCCTCTTTCCTTCCATGCTCCTCGTAGTCTCACGTCGTTCCATCCTTCCTCGGTTGATATCCCTGAAATGGAGGAAGGTGACCAATATTCACAACGACGTTTTCACCTGACTAAGTTTCTTAGTTATTGTCTCCCCCCTCTTATTCCCGATCCCGACCCTTCCCAGTCCCGTAAGTCCCATATCGTTCACTGTGATAAGACCAGAGCCTTTATTCTCCGTGGACATGCTTTCATGGAGGAGAATGGCGTCGGCGATCTTTCACCATCTCTCTTTTCATCTCTCTTCTCCATCCATCCACAAACTGTATCCCGAACGATCTCTGATGCTGATATCCCTTCCCCACTCAATAGGCTCCCCCCTTGTGCCCCGCCTCCACTCAAGCAGACCAAGAAGGCCAAGGAACAAAGAATTGTCGGGAAATTCAGTCCGGAGACAATCGTAAAGGTCAAAATAATAGAAGGAATGGAAAATCAAGATTTCGTTTCAGCTCCGACAATACATGCACGTCAAGTTTTTTGCGGTGTACAAGCGCGTGACATTGAAGTTGATCAAAGATGGGAAAGAGGAGTGGCTATCTGAAGTATGCATTGTATTGCATTATTTTTTCCAAATAATAGTCATTTAAAGAATGACAAGGAGCAAACTGTAAATACTAGTACTATCCGCCTACTACTGCACGGCATGAATTTTGCATTCATCAAGTTGCAGTGTCGTACTAGTATTTATATGAATGAATATTACTGCCGCCTACAAGCCAATTTTCTGAGGTATGATTATTACAGTATTAAAAATTTGAATAACCTTTCGAAATTTTCTAGAAACATGCTTGAGATAAGGAAGGAAGGAAAGTGCCTGATATGGTCTGTTGATGAAACATGGGTCCATAAGGGCATGAGACCCACTTTCGGATGGCAGGACAAGGAAGCCCAGAAGGCACCATTGACCTTTATTAAGAACGGTCTTACAGTGAGAAATAAGCAAATGAACGGATTATCTTTGCCTGCTTTTAGGCTGGCAACAGTGCCCAATGGGAGAAGGGAGAGAGACTTGTCATTGTCGCATGCTTATCGGAACATGGGTTCCGATGTCCCCTCATTTGGAGAACTGGAAAGGTGGATGACGGTGGTGACTACCATAAGGAGATGAATAGTGAAGTGAGTGATTCACTATTCACAACCAACATGGAACACAAATGTGGCTAGAGTAAAATTTCTATTTTAAGGAGTTTGAAAAATACATCCAGAATGTATTCAAGGAATTGGTGAAGGAGGCAGAGGAGAAGGAACTGAGGCCCGTGCTGTTGATGGATAATGCATCCTATCACAGCCGGTTTGCAATTTTCATACCTTCACTATACTAAACTATTAACTCTAAAGGGTCCTCGACAAGATGCCTACAACAAACGACCGCAAAGCGGTGATTTCCGATTGGTTGATGAGGAAAGGGATTGCATGCACTCCAGATATGAAGAAGGTTGGTCGAAAAATAACGAGCTATGACCACGTAAGATTTAAACAGAATGAACTGGTAGATAAGCTCAAGAAGCTAAACAGGAAGGAGCACAACATCTATGTCGTGGATAAAATGGCCGAGTCAGTATTTTATATTGGACTAGCAATTAACTAAGTAATGCAATTCCAGAGAGTACGGGGTTAAGCTCGTACGCACGCCGCCTTATATGGCAGAGTTTGCACCGATTGAACTGGGATGGAGTGCTATGAAGCGCGCTCAATACGATCTGATCAATCGTACTGATGATGGCAGAGTGATCAGGGAGAAGTTACTAGAGTGGATGGAATACTATCCCGCGGAGAAATGCAAATCCTATATGGATTACAGCAGGAAAATGGAGGAGGCACGTTAATGTTTCATCTATTTACTGATATTTTCATCCCCATTTTAGAAACGAATTGAGGAAGGTGGACTGACCTTCTCGCCTCCCTCTCTCACTACCGAAGAGGTCGTCGCGGCCGCCGCAGAGGTCGTAGATGACGAGGATGAGCAGGCCGTCGAGGATCTAGAAGACATTTTCGATATGTTTGACGACGAGGAAGAAGAGAGTGTTAGAAGCGTAGAGTTTTAACCTCGCATTCACCATTTATTTCTTCTTGTGTTTTAGCGTTCATGTTTGTTGAATTGTCAATAAAAGTATTGACCGTACACGGAAAGGCTATTCAAAAGTTGAATAAGACAAAAAAATAACAATAAAAGTACCTGTAGTAGTGGCGCCGAATGGACCACGGGAGGTCGCATCCGCCCATTCGACCATATCGGGACGAGCTGTCGACTGAATAAAGGAAGATAGTGGAAAGTGATCTCATCAGTTTTGAATTTGCAATGAAACATCAATTCATCTCGATCGTCGTACCTCCTTCAGCTTGGCCATACTCTGTTGCATGGAGAGACGAAGCTCCTTCTTACTCAGCTTCTGCTCCTCGTGCTTCATCTCCGACTGCAAATGAAACATCATCAATAAAGATTCAACCCTTCACATTTTATGTTTCACCGCCACATCTATTATGTCAAACCAGGCCTTTCAATAATTATTTCCTTGTTTCTAAATAATAAAAGCAAGATTGTCTCACCTTGAGGATCTCCTCTCTCTCATCACCATTTCTGTTTCCTCCCTTCGATTCAACACGATGATCAGCCTTCAATTGCTCCTCCGTCTTCTTCACCAGAGACTCGGGAGTGATCTGAAATTTATAAGCTGTATATAATGCCTGTTCTATTTTATATATTCAAAACTACTCACCACAAACTTGTCGAATACAGCAGAGAATTGAAGGAAGGTGAGGTCCTCAATCTTCGGTCTCTCTCCCACGTAGTCAATGTCGAAATCGGCATGAATCTGAAAGAGGGATTTGTCTCTATTTATTATGGAACCCATATATCATATTAATACAGAACAAAAAAAGTATTATCCAATATAAATTACATCTTCATCCTTTAGTTCAACTTCTTTCATCCTTCTTTTCTGCTCCTTCGTCTTTCTCCGTTCCAGAATCGCCATCAGTTGTGGCCACGTCAGAGTCGGCCGATTCCACCTTAATAATTAATTAACGAACGATATATATTATACACAGATATAGCATAAATCATTAAAAATAGTAAGCAAGGAAGAAAGAACACAAACCTCAATTCTCACAACCTTCGCACTCTTCTTGGACGCCTTCTTCTTCTTATTCTTTTGCTTGCGACGATTGATATCCTATAAAGACGATTTATCTCCTATATTTTTTCACGACATTCAAGAGATTCGAACATGTGAAATTTAAACAAATATTCAGTTATTAGTCAACACATTGCAAAGAAAAGTATAGCAAAAGCATACCTGGATCTGCTTCTTTGTCAACGTCTTGATCTGTAGTACCTCATCTTCAGAAGAGCTCGACTGGTCTTCGACAACGGGGTCGGCCATTGTCATAATTGCCTGAGATACAAGTATGGAATCACGCCCTTTTAGTCCCGTCTTGTTTAGCCGCTCATGGTTGTTGTTTGGTCTATAAACGAATTTGTCCGTTTTAATGCACGGAAAGGCTATTTGCAAAAGAACAACAGTTGAATAAAATAAAATAAAACATAAATTTTAAGGTACCTGTAGTAGTGACGCCAGGCGAACTGCTCCTTGACGTATCCGCGAGAAGTCAAACTCGCCGACCCTGTAAATATTAAATAAACAAAGAAATAAAGCAGTTATAAAGCAGGAAACACGATAAAACTACTATCGCAGTGATTTATCCCTGAACATTTTGCAAGTTTGGCCGATAATTGCGCTCATTCCACGGTTTGGCCAATTGTATGTACAAAGTCCTCAACTATGAGCGAGAAGCGACCATGAAAATCATATTTAACATCAGCGAAACACGAAAAACAAAAGGGAAAAACGATCAAGTGAGGGAACGAAATGAGAACAGAAAAATGTTGAAAAGCGCGCGCGTTTTGCCCGCATGCCGCACGATTAATCACAACTTCGATTGTCAACATTTGGTAACGCGTGGAACGGTTTATTATTTTACGATATTGGCCTATAAAACCGCCCCAAGAGGCAGCGAAAGGACCATTCCGCTACCGAAAATCTTCTCTTTTTCTTTCCTATTTCCAGATTTTTTCGATAATTAATCGATCACAATGTTTGAAAAACTTGCAGATTTGTAGCACTTCTGCAAATTTTCTCGTTTTCCGAATCTGGAAAACGAAAATCGTAATTGAAGACGATTGAAGCAAAATGGGCACCGGTAAGCTGATTTTAATAATTCCTATTCCCGTTATTACTGTTCCTCCCCAGTCCGTGTGAGAGAGTGTGTAAATAGAGAGACGATGAAGCTGGCAAATCATTTATTTCAGTGACTCACTTCCTTCTCCTCGCAATGACCGTCGCAATGTCCATGTGTTTGTTTGACGCGTCAAAGGGTTACAACAAAGTCAGTTGGGTGCATTTTTTCACTTCATGAATCGTAACATTCTACCTGGTTTTTGATAATTAACATTTTCATAATTTTCATGTTGCTCTCGAGCACTAGGAGCACATTACACGTCAGGATTAATTGTGATTACAAATCAAACAATAATAATACATTTCAGAAGTGCCAATGGGAAGGCTATGCACCGTTCTGCGGTGAGAAATTTGTTGATTTGCAAATGCGATGAATATATAATTATTAATAAGAATTGTATTCCCTTTCGTTTCTTTATACTTCTTTCTTCTTTTCTTCTTGTATGACCCCTATTGTTTTCTACTTTCGACCTGGATAAAAAGATGATGATGATGTAGGCAGCTGGGAATGTGGCAAGGATGAACACGAAGTGGTTCGCGCGGACACTAACGTAAAGAATGATCTGGCGGATTTCGGAAAGTATGTTATTATTTTAAAAAATAAACTAAATAGGTTGGTTTGAAATGATTATCATCTTTTTTTCTAGTATTATCGAAGTCTTTTTTGATTTGTGTGATAAGTTGATCTAAAGACTGCCTGTATCATCTTGGTCAATGAACTTTAAGCAATTCCCTCTCAGAGATTGCTTGACCGGCCACAAGACCCTCTGCTGCCACTACGTACCTTACGTGCAGCCGCCTAACAAGCGCGGACGCGGACGGCGTCACGCGGCCACGCGGAAAGCGGTGAGGTGTTGATTCTATGAAAATATATCCAGCAATTCACGAATTGTTACGTCGTAACAGAAAATGAAAAGTTTGTTCGACTTCGTGCTATTTTCGAAACAGGAAAAGTGGTAAAATCGTTGGCTTTTGATATTTGCCGATACTTCTAACATTTATGAATGTTCGTTCGCATCCTTTTTTAACACAAAGAATGGAAAATGGCGCGGCGCGATTGATGATTTACCTTTTCTTTCGTGAAAGAGACGCAACTCCAATAAAAACGGCAACAAAGAGCTTGAGAAATATGTTGTTTGCGTCATCTGATTCAAAATCCTATTGAGAAATGTGAATGGATCGGTCGCGCGCCCACATGCGAGTCACCCCAGTGCCCCAAGGGACATGAGAAGGTCAAGAGCAGTTCGAATAGTACCGATGCCGAGTTTGGAAGGTTCGTAAATCATCATCATCGATAAGAAAGCCCCTCATTTTGACTTACTTGCGATTTTTACAGCGCACTTTAAAAAATAATCATTCAGTGCCTGCCTCTCGGGAACCAAGTCGCTTTGCTGCGTTGTCTGAAGGGCTATCCAGAACAATTTATCATAATCAGAAGGCCTTTTCGGTTACAAATTTACTGTTCAACTAACATTTCATGATTGCACGATTCGATAAATATGAATCATCTCGTGATGGTGAAGCATTATTTATTTAAAAAATTACCAAAAAAATATACATCCACTTTATACTCACTGGTTCTTCTGTTATCAGAAAATCATCGATTTCTCCATTTCATCACTTCTCAACTCTTTCCAATGGCTTATCATTTTCTAGAAAGAATGCAGATTTGTAGCAAAAGCCGTGGGAAGATTGTTCTCCCTACGTGATAATTGAATCAGAGCATTCACAATCGAACAGTGTTGAAGAATCGCCGAAATGGGCACACGTGAGCGATATTTCAAAAGTTTATTATCTTCTATTTAATTTTATTTTTATTATTCGTTATCGCTATTATTTTTGAAACAGAACGTGAAAAGAAGTTGTATAACTATTATTTATTAAATGGTTATTTTTTAGCTTTGCTCTGCCTTCTTCTCGCGGTAGCTTTCTCCATGGCATCGTCTTTCGATCCGGATTATCCTGATTGGGTCGGTCACAATCATAATCATTTTATTTTGCTGTGTTGATCAGTATGCATATAAATATTACCGCGAGCTATGTGCGTAGGCTTGTGGAATGTAATAATAATGCAACCTAAGAACAATACCGACCCATATCTGAGCATTATTGCCTGATATGAATAAATAAATAACTATTGTATTATACCGTCAATCGGGAGGAAAACGATCCACCGACGGTATTTTACGTAGAGACTGCAGGCTCCGCCCACTTGTGAGGGACAGGGAATCGACGAAAAACTGGTTCGAGAGTTGGCAAAGCGAATTCTTAACGAAATTGATCGATCAAAATTGCGTTGGATAGCTCTCGGCCTCCTCTTTAAATGGTCCACCCGGCCCTATGATTGATTTAGTATAAATTTGTAAAAATATCGATAAACTGTTCCGGGATAAGTGTTTAGAACACTTCCAACGCAAGTAGCAAAGGGCCGGTTGAACAGAATGTTCCTTCGAATTTTTGAGGATTTTTAGAGAAGAAAACGCGAAGATCGGAAGTGTCCCCACGTTGCCAATCCATTTAGAAATTTTCCCTAGACGCGCGCGCACGACGCCCTAACTCCGCCCATCCCTTGCCGCCCACAAGCGCTGTTTGCTTACCCGGCGTGAATAGAGCGCGCGCTGCCTACGCAAAGGGACGAGTTCTCCCTTCGCTTGTCTCTCACGACTGGGCGAAGCTCTCGCCGTAAATTTTTCGGAAGAGCTCGAAATAGGCTCCGCCCACTTTTGGCTCGTCCTGATTTTGGACGCTTCTCTGTTGAGCCCAGATCGCATGATTTTTGGTCCATAACTCGGTTCAAAGAAGAGATATCGACACACTAGGGTTGGCAGAATGAATCTTTCTACGCCGCTCGGCACGCGGGGAGAGAGAGCGGAATGAATCTCAGAATGAGAGGGAGAGAAAAGGAAAGATTCCACAGAATCTTTGTAATTTTTGTGAAGATTCTTAGGAATCTTGAGTTTTCAAGTGTGTTAGAAAATGTTTTTTTTTGCAAAGAACATGTGTTGATGTCAAATCACCAAAATTGTTCTGAAACTAGCTACACCTCACCAACCAAAATTGGCGATTTTCGGATCCAGAAAAGTTTTACGAGGTGTCTTGCGGATACAATCGAAATTTTGGGACAATCTTGTGAGGGACCCAATGGACTGTCGAAAACTACACAAAAAGTCAGGAGTCATATTTTGTGCCAACTACCCCCTGATTCTATGCGAATATTAGGCGACACGCGTGATAAGGAATAGTTATTTTAGAGCAAGAAGTGCTGAAAAATATCTTAATACTTGAGAGAATTCAAAATATGATTTCAAAAATATCATAATCAAATTCCTCAGTGTTGAAAACATATACACTGTAAAAACGATAGAAAAAAAAACGATATTATAACGTCTTTTCAAAACAAAGATTCCTGAGAATCTCTGTTTCGAAGATTCCCTAGAATCGATTCATTTGAATCCCACCACCGCGCGATTCGGCGAGGAATGATTCAGATTCAATGTGAAGATTCATTCTGCCAACCCTACGACACACGGTAAAAAGTATGGTCTTATTCATACCAAGAGGGGTACTATGAGCACTCAAACACGTCATCACGATAGATTCCGTCAATCACGTTGCGGTCTCTAATTTTACGGTAGAGTAAACGCTCGCATTTCTTTCAAAGGTGATGAAATTGCACAATTTTTGGAATTTGAGCGTTTCAAGTGATTACCTATCTGGCACAGAAGAACTATTTTCACAGAAATGTAAAATACCGTAAAATACCGTCGGTGGAACGTTTTCCTCCCGATTGACGGTAATCACTCTCCATTTCAGGCGTGCGAGTGGGAGGGCACTGCTCCTTGGTGCCGGGGCGGCGATTGCACGAACGAGAATGCTACGGAGAGGAGGAGATCGGACGTTGCCGAGAAGAATGATCTGTCAAATTTTGGATCGTGAGCTATAGCATACTACGGTTTCAGGATTACCGACCCGTCTCTTTTATAAGTTTAATGCTCCACTTCAGGAATTGCTGGATAGGTTCGAAGACGCTCTGCTGCGTCAAGATTCCGTACGTGCATCCGCCTGAGCGCATGAGCACACGGACAGCGGTAGGGAGAATTGCTGATCTTTGATCTTTGCTTTTCGTACATAGGCGGCTTTAAAAAGCAATAGAAATGTAAAGTGATCACTTTTGATCGGTGATAACTTTTTCCATTTTCTCATTAATATTTTATATTTTATTCAGAAATGTGAATGGATTGGAGAAGCTCCAGATTGTGGTTCGCCCGAGTGCCCAGATGGACAAGAGAAGGTCAAGAGTAGTGCGAATAGCACAGATGCCGGGTTTAGAAGGTTCGTATTTCATTAATAATTAATTGAAGATCGTTTCAAAGATTTCTACAGTTCTACACATTGTAATAAATAATCATTCAGTGCCTGCCTCTCGGGAACCAAGTCACTCTGCTGCGTTGTTTGAAGTGCAGTCGAGAACAATATAACATAATGCTTTTTCGACAAAATTTGTGTATAATTTTCAATCGATAAAATTAATGATGGTACGATTCGATAAATATGAAGCATCTCTTGAAACACACTTTCCTTCGTATTTTTCTCCATTTTATCGCTTCTAGAATTTTTTCAATGACTAATCATCATCAGGAAAGATTGCAGATTTTTAGCACTTTTGAAATCCGTGGGAACATTTTCTTCCTTATATCTTAAACGAATCAGAACATTCATCATCGATCACTGTTGAAGAATCGTCGATATGGGCACAAGTGAGCGAAATTCTAGTTCTTTGTCTAAATATCTTCCTTTTTAATTTAAATTATTATTTTCAAAAGGTTTTAAATTTATTTAAATTTTAAAATTGCAGTTCTACATTGCCTTCTTCTTGCCATAGTCTTCTTCACTGTGTCTGCTTTCGACAAGAATAAGCCTAGTCAGGTCAGTCTAAAAGAAATCATTCATCGATCACTAACTTGCTGCTTGTTATGACGAATTGATTGACTGGCAATGGAGCATGGTTCGGCAAACGGCCGAACGGCCCGTCATGTAAGACGTGTAACAAAATATCTAGTTATATAATAGATAATTCGGTACTAGGTCGGATGAGAACCGACTGGATGAGAACCAAAAAAATTTTTTGAGCGTCGTAGTATTTTGCCAGGGTGTTTTAAACACCACAAACGTAGAAAAAAATTTTTTGATGGTTCCCATCCAGTCGGTTCTCATCCGACGGTTCTCATCCGACCTAGTGCCGTTAATTCAATCGTCCAATTCGCCAGAAATAAAGCAGAATGAGGAGAGCAAAGAGTCGTTTCCCTATTAGATAGTAGCTTTCGCCATCCACCACTTTCTGACAGGTGAGAGAGCGCGAGAAATGAAGAGACGATTATTATGCCAGTTATGTTGTTTCTTTGGCACTTTCCTAGTTGGCAACCAAGCCCCGCCCCCCTCGGTCCTTCCCCTTGAGGAAGGCACGATCATTTGTTATGAAAGTGCTTAGGTTGCTTAGGCTGCTTAGTAATCACCTGCTTAGAGTGATCTAAGGCTATTGACAGTCTATTGCAGGAGTGTCACTGGGAGGGCACCGCTCCATCCTGTGAGGGCGGCGACTGTACGAACAAGAACGATCGGGAGATAACGAGGGCGAGCGAGGACCCAAAAAGTGATTTGGCAAAATTCGGAAAGTGAGCTATCTTTCTTTCACGTATATCACAATACGATGTCGAAATCACAGGCACTCTTTATCGTGCGTTTGAAATGCTCAGCAAATGAGATGTGCTGGTTAGCGAGCTATTGATTGACTGGGAGAGAGGAAGGGGGAAGGAAGAGGGGAGGAGGACAGTTGATCTACCGCCTCCTCCCGGCCTCTTCCTTTCTCCGCCCCTTCGAACGTTTGTCAAAGGTCAGCTACGAGTGGAATGGAAAATAATCTCACGAAAGCAACACCCATTTATACCACCTGGCCTTTTCCTTTGGCCCAGCCTTTCCTTTTCCATATTCGCTACTTGACCAAAAATCGAAAAGAAGTTTCTCTTTATCTTCAGAGACTGCTGGTTCGGGTCGAAGACGCTGTGCTGTCACGATACCCCCTACGTACATCCGCCCAATCGTGGATAGACGAGTCATGAAATCAGATGATTCGTGTCGTTCAATAAATTACCTTTTAAACTGATACATTGATTTTTAACACAAACATTTATAGTGAGATCAACTGATACATTGATTTTTAACACAAACATTTATAGTGAGATCAACTACATGTGCCCCTTCACTCTGCCATAAGAGTCACTCTTCCATAAGAGTTAATCCCTCTCCCTCCTCTTCCTTTCCCTCTCATTCGTCGACGCGCGGCGCGGTTTCTCTTCCTTTTGCTCTTCCTCTCCCAACTCTACTCGGAAACAACTAGCACAATCACTCAGAATACAATTTATTTAGACCCCCTTGCTCGACACTGATCAACAAGTCACACTCTGAATTTGCGGATTTTTTATCAGATTAAAGGCTGGCTTGTTCAGCAGTATACTTCAATTTCATAATGGTAATCATACTTTTGGTACAATTCAAATTTTTAAATTATTGTTATTCTATTTTTATCATCACTATTATTATTATTTGCACAATTAATATAATTATTATTTCTTATTACTGCTTATTGTTATTACTATTCTATTACTTACTGTTCTAATATTCTTCCTATTACTATTATTATTATTATCACTATTATTATTTCTTATTATTATACTATTACTACTTATTGATATTACTATTCTACTACTTACTGTTACTAGTACTGTTACTATTACTATTACTAATGCTATTACTATTATTTCTACCCTAGACATTCTCTCGGCCTCAACCTCAACCATTCTCCTTCAATGATCAATAAGATCAAAGATAGGTCAGTCCGCGGGGGACAGAGCACCCCACCCCTTCTCCCGAAGGATCGAGGGCAGGACTGACCATAGGTGAGACGAGAGACAATAGGGAATGGGGAATGGTTCGAGAGACCCACACCCTCAAAAATCCTGGCGATCAACTCCGACTGTGATCAAACCAGATTTCCGTGGATATGGGTCAACTCGAGTACAGGTTGGAGAGTTGGACAGGGGGGGGGG
>LS486642.1:55040-70134 GCA_900490705.1 Pristionchus arcanus
GCCCCTATATAAGGGAAGCGATTTGGGAGGGAGGCATCAGTCGTCTCTCGTCTCTAGTCTGCTCGTCTTCCCATCGGAAGTCTCCTCGCCTCTCAGTCGCCAGTCTCCTCCCGCTTCCCCAATGCCCTCTAGGATCGGAAGATCCTCCCCTCGCCAAACTCCTTCTTCATCAGTACCCCTCTGCCCCAGTACCCTCTCGGATCTGAGGATCCTCCCCTCTCCAGTCTCTCTCTTCGCCAGTACCCCTCTGCCCCAGAACCCTCTCGGATCGGAAGATCCTCCCCTCGACAGTCTCTCTCTTCGCCAGTACCCCTCTGCCCCAGTACCCTCTCGGATCTGAGGATCCTCCCCTCTCCAGTCTCCCTCTTCCTCAGTACCCCTCTGCCCCAGTACCCTCTCGGATCGGTACCCCCATTCCCCATTCCCCCTTCCCCGATCCTCTGGTTCACTGCCCCGATTGTCAGTTCAGCTCTGGTTTACCAAGGGAAGAGTTGGTACCAGATCAATCTGATGTTGTGGGCTTCCTCTCCAATCCTCACCTATTCCCATCCCTTTCCCTTCTCTCTCTTTCTCCCTTCCCGGAAAACTCTGCCTGAACCTTCAAATCGCCTCTTTTTACCTAGAATTGAGTTGGTAAGAGAGCGCTTTTGGGGGTACAAGCTACGTTCCCTCCCCAAATCCACCCATTCCCATCCCTCGGATCTCTACTCCCCTCCCTCCTCCCTCGCTCCCATCAGTACCCCTATTCCCTTCCCATCCCCTCCCAATGCCCCTTCCCTTCTCCAAAACTCACTCTGGAACACTTCCCCCATTGTCAGTTGATGACTTCTGATGACTTCTGATCTGATGACGTGGACTTCGTTTCCAATACCCTATTCCCTTCCCTCCATTCCCTTCTTCTAGTCATCCCTTCCCACCCTACAGGATCATCTAGCAATTTAGCTTCCCTCCCTTCCTCAATACCCTCCAAGCTGATACATAGCTCCCTCCTTTAGAACAGAAAACACACAGATAACACGCAGAGAACGACAAAAGATCACCAATGACGTTCGCTAGACACAGGTCAAAGTTTGCCCTACCACCTTTCCCAATCACCGTCCTCGAAACAACATGACATCATCGCTATCCCACTGGTACTTATAGGCTGATGCATTCACTGATTTCATAAATTTAATCGATAGCTCCTATTTCAAGGATTTAACATCGTCGGGTGTGCTCCCGGTGCCACCTCGTGCCAGATAATCAATTCGATGGATTGGAGGGGAGATACTTGCTCATATTCTAAGCCTTGATTGTCTTGAATAAATACTTCGGCCGCTCGTATCGACTACATGTTTCACTGATCGCCGTCGGCTTGAACAAAAGTGGAGCAGAATCTCAAATATCCAGAACTATCCTACTTCTTGATTGTCTTATACCAAGCCTCGTCACAGTTTGGCCAAATTTGAATAGATTATATAGGATATCGATCATAACGCCAATCTACTGTGTAACATCAGAAGTTCAAATAATTAGTTGAAAGATTCAACCAGAGTTCAGTATTCACAATGTACGAGAAAAGAGCACGTTGGAGCCGATCCGATACCTAGTAAAAACGAAATCACACTTTTCGCTTTCTCATCCAAATTTATCGCGTAATGATCAAAAACGGAGAAACAAGAGAAAACAGATTATCTTATAAAGTATACAAATAAGGTGATTTTACAGGGGAACTTAATCAAATTCACAATCAAAGTAAACGAGTTTAGGGGCTTCAAGATACGGGGCAGGGCGAGTTCCGACGTTGACAACGTATCTTCCAAGACTGGGCTTCCAACCGATGGAAAAGGCGAGCGCATTCGGCATTCCATTCAGATAAAAATATTTCTTCATTCCGAATCGACGGATGTCCGGGCGATTGAGCACCTGAATCAGTATTTTCAATTATTATTTTTTAGTTTAAGAAATTTCTTCAATAGTTGAGATCAAGAATTCTTAGCTATCTCTCTTTTCTCAGTACTATTGCCCTAGTCCACTTTCATGAACTCTTGGTTATCCGACCGACGAGAGAGCATTGTAAAATGAGCGAGTCAGGCGAAAGCAATTTATCCCCAAATGAAAAATCAGCTTACTCGGTGGTAATCCTTGGCGTTCTTCTTTAGAAACTTTTGAATTTCCATCTCATCGTCGCTTAGTGAAATGTCCCATCGCTCGATGGTGCCTTGACGTATTCTTGCCTGCAAAATAGCAAATAGTAGGTTTCAGTTTCCCTTCATTCTTCATATTTTGTCACTGTTTTGTTCTTTTTTTTTCGTTTGATTGGAATGCATTTTGTAATGCGCATGAGGAAGAAGTGCGGGCAAAAATTTAAAAAATTGCAGAGTGCAGAATGTAATGTAAATGCAAAAGCATTATAATTTAAATAATAATAAAATAATAACTTACCTCAAAAGCTGTGGCTAATTCAGCGAGAGTGGTTACAGATCTCATCGAATAAAACACTTCAATGCGAGCAAAGTGACGTAGAGAAATGAATGTGAACTGAAAATGGGCTGGAATTAATTCATGTCATATTTCATTCGTATCAAAAAGAATTAATTCGTATCATATTTTTTTGCTGTAGCAATAAGCAGTAATGTAGTTTAAGATCTAATGACTTCGCGCCGCGAAACGCTTGTGAAAATGTAACATTTAACGACTATTTTCCAACTTTTTTTTCTCAATTTTTTTAATACTTTGGTTTTTATATTACCTCTTTGGTCCTGCCCCTTGCTTCCAAGCTCAAGCTCTGACAGTCGTCTCTTTCGGTCCATTTCTCGATGAATTCCGATGTAACAAAGCGATGTGGAATTGCTGTCACGCATTTGAAGTTACGGGCCAGTCTGACAATGTTTACTCAAAAAGGTCAATAAACATTGTTAGCAACTTGTAAGTATTTCTGAATATAATTAGCAGCTAATCACAAATATGATATAAACAACTATAATAATATTTAAAAAAATATGCACTCACTTTCCGATCAAAATATCATCAACATCCCGACTGAACTCCGGAAGGCCACATTTCTCACTGAGGCACAGTTCGAAATCGAGCGTGGCAATGCGAGAACGATTTCCCAGTGCGATAATGAGAGACGAGATGAATGGACGGGTGAGGAGAATCTGCAATCACTTATTTTTATCGTATGTTCATAAAGGATACGATGGTAATTACGCAACTAAATAGCTAAAACGTGTAAGCGATAATCAATTTTTGCGTCACAAACGATTTTTTTAGAAAGAGGTCAAGTAGTGTTTTTTTAACAAAGGCGAATTGTAGAACTACCAACTTACATTAGTAAACTGCACGATATCCGTCTCAAATATGGCTACCGTGTCGGCGAATTTCACGAAAAATTCGTCCACAGAAGCAGTCAAGTAATCTTTCGGTTCGACGACAAGGCTGATCTGAAAAGATACATTATTTTAAAAATTTATTTTATACAAATCGCATACATAAAAAATATTCCTGTCACAGTTTCTCCCTTCATCAATGAGAGAACACGTGAAATGTGTACACGACTACCGAATTTCTAAATCCACTCACCCATTTATCATGAATCGACTCTTCAGCTTCCTTTGGCAGCTTGAGCGCAGGAACTTCGGGAGTGGCATGAATGAGTTCGTTGCCATATGCGACCACGCGAAAAGCGTGCGAAGAACCGATCTGTAAGAAAAATAGAGTTAGAAATTTACCAGCCTTGACTTTGTGCGTTCTAATTTGGCTTACTTAGATTCGTATCTCGTGAAAAGAACCCGCCCTGCCCTAGTTTTTTCATGCGTCCTATTTTGATCCGGATCTTGTGAAACTGTTCTAGATAGAGGTCAACTAGTGAAAAAGCCTACGGAATGAAGGTTACCCTATTTCCTCAAGATTAATGCAAATCAAACCTGTGCAATCGTTATTTCGTTGACCCTAGTTCGAATCGACTCGAGCTCCTTCTGGTGTCTGGGATGAATGATGATGCTGTTGAAGCGACGACAAACCGAGCGCAGCTTGAGCTTGACATTGTCACTGAAGTCATTACAATTGTTTTTTCGGTGGAAATGAATTACTGAGAATAAAACAGAATAAAAATCCTTACAACTTGCTCTCCTCTCGGTCGATTCTTCTGAATACATTCAGCAGCACTTCAGCGGGGAGATCGACGAGATTCTTCGAAGAGAACATGGCAAAAGACGACTGCGACTGAGTGGGCTTGCTGTACTCTATATTTAAGAGAGTATTTCAGTAGGGGCGGAGCCTGATCCGATATGGGTCGTAGATACCCTCTGGCCGGTCAGACAGTGTGAGAGACTGTGGAAATGGAAAGAGACGAAGAGATCGGTCGGCGATATTTCCCCTCTGGTGTTGCTGGATAATCGGAATAACTAATCTTTAAATACTCACACAAGATCAAATTTCTAATTTAATCTGCGTAAATTTGATTCGTCTAGGTCTGAAGGCTCCACCCCCCACACCACTTTTGACTCTTCTCTGGCATTCGTATCTTTTCTGCACTATTATGACCTGTTCCTTGTTAACCAAAAAAGTTAGATTTTTACAATTGCCTTATCAAACATCTGCTCCTTACCAGTAAAGTTCCGCATAGCGTTGTCTTACGACTGTAAAAACGCTTGACGTGGTCACATCTTTACCTGTTTTTTTTACAGTTTTTCTTTACAGACACCACCTATCCTAACATGTCCTCCTCCTCGACGAATCTCGCTGATCTCCCAGTTGACGTGCTGCTGAATGTGTTCGGAAAGATGGAGCGGGAGGAGGGCAAAATGTACGTGTTTTTATTTAATCTATTATAATTGAGCAAATTTAAAATTTTATTACAGTTACACTTTAAATTGCATTTTTAAAATATTTTTAACGATGTCATTTTGCATACAAAATTATTTTACCGAATCGCTCAAATTAAATGTTTTTTTCGAAGTGACTTCAGGGATCCCGTGAAGATCAATTTGAGCCTTGTCTGCCGTCGTTTCAACGAGATAATCGCCAATCCAAGCAATCAGAAGGAGCTCGAGAGTATTCGAACGAGGATCAACAAGATTACGATTGTACAGGTTTGATTTTATATCGCTTAGTTAGAAATTCTGGAACAATCTGGACCTACTCCTTGTACATTTGCAAAGTAACAGAAATAAATGAATGAATGAAATTGGATCATTTGCGTCTTTATTCCTTTTTTTCACCGTTGACCTGCACATTGTTTCCGTGGTTTTGGATCATAATAGGATGGTGGTAAAAATTGAGCAGTGCTGTTTGTTTCACGAGATTCGCATCTAACGGGCGAAATTACGACAACGTGCCAAAAACGAAGTAACAAATGATAAGAAGGCGGTTGAAAGACAAATATGGAAAAATTGAACCAACGCGTAATTCTAACCCAAATGTTCCTTCAGATCGGCGCATCTCACGTTTTGAGAGTTGCCACTCATGGAAACGAGTTAATTGATGCTGACCAGCCGGCTGCCAAAAAGCCAAGGCAAGAGGAAGGATCGATCCAAGACAATTGGGTAAGCATATTTGCAATTTGTATCGTAGTCACTTCAATTCACATGGTCATTGTGGCGAGGGGTATCTTTGATAAGTGTTTTCGAACTTGCAGGTAAGCCTTGTGGTTAAGCCGGATCACTACCGGACCGCATCGGTTGACGCATTCTTCGAGAAATTCGCTGGAACTGTTGCCAAATTTGAGACTGAGGTCATACAGTTCTCCAATGTGAGTTTTCGCCATTTCCCTGGTATATTTATATCTTTTTTTTAAATTACTGTGCAACCAGGTAAGCAGAAATCATTCACAGCTTCAACCATTGGTACTGACAGACAGAAATAAATCAATAAAAAATTGTAGTTGCTGCTCACCCGTTCATTCATCTCTTCTCTCATTCTCGCTCTTGGAAAACGCCCTCGCATTGCGGCGCTCGATTTCAACACATCCTACAGTGAGCAATGCGGCCTGTCGGAGTTCAGTCGCGACGTTGACGATACTCTGGTGGGAAAGTGAGTTTTTTAAAAAATTATAGTTGTAATTATTATTATTTTTGTAATAAATCAATGTTTATATGTTTACGTATCTGCGTCAAACATACAACATTTTTTCAGTCTCGCTCGTAACTTCAAATGTGTAAAAGCCCTAATCGTTTCATAACCGATGAATTTATCGAAAAATGGACCGAAGGACAAGACTGTCAGAACCTGCATTTGCGCGCAGCCAACAACCGCAATAACTATGAGGTATTTTTATATGATAATACAAATTTAAAACCTAATTTATTTTTGCTAAAATATTATTTTCGTAAAAATTGATGTTGGAAATGACAAAAGTGGAGAGCCCAAGATAGTTCGGAATACTTTCGACGTGGAGCGAGAAAAAATGGCAGAAAATTTTGTAATTTATACATTTCAGTTAACATTCATCTCACTTCACAACTTCGCTTGCATTGAGTCATTCTTTTCGTTGAGATCTTTGACTACCATCTCCCAGCTTTCCTGCGCTATTGAGGTTGGTTTCAATTTAAGTTTCATAAATATAAAATTTATGTGCACACTCTTTTGGACATCCAATGTTCAAATTATAATATCCGAGCTATTTTTATAACTTTTTTTTCAGGCGAGAATTCGTCATGCATGCACAATTGATTGGAATATTTCTCTAATCGACGACGACTCGGAAATTCAAACGTTTGTGGAAAATAACGGAAAAAAGTTACACTCGAGTAAGTTCTCAGCAACTTTTGTAGGGTTCCGGGAAAGCTATACATTCATTTCTATTCGCAGTAGTGTCATTGAAGACGTTCTCAAATTTTTCTGTAAATTCCAGATAGTGAATCGTCGGGTATTTCTCGGAATGCGAAAATGCTTCCGCTTCGATGGAACCCTGCATGCAGTTACGATCATAGTCGACTACAATGAACCACGAGGTGGCTATCGTGCTAATGTCTCCACTCGACGCGTAAACGATCCCAAGGAACCAGGATCTGGCGACTATTATTTGATCTCTCGCTACGTAATGCTCTCTGACTATTTCCGACGAGAGAGATTGTGAACTTTTTTCCCAGACCAGACCCGAATACACTCGTAGCACTTAATCTCTGTTCTTGTGGGATATTCATTTTTTCTGATCATCTTTAAAGTGAACAGTAATAGGAAGCCGAAACAATTATCTTCACAAGTGCAGGAAAATTTGAACGATTTATCATTCACGTATAATTGTTGACGATTTTTAAATCGTAATTGTTGATCAGTACTTATTGCAATAAATAATTGTCTAATATGACTTTGACATCGTGAGATTGCGTACTTCCAGGAGAAATATTGATTTTACTCTGAGTAGCGCAGAATGGAATTCACTATAAAGTAAACATTGTGATAAAGCGGAGTGATTTCATTGGAAAATACGAAGCCACTATCACAAGTCAAGCTAAGTCACAAGCCACCGTGATAGTAGCTATAGCAATATAGATATTATTGTTCTCACATGTTCTTGAAAAGGACATGTTTTTGTGTAAGAGCCGAACAGAAAAAGTTTTCATTTTGTGTTGGATAAATACCCCTCGTTTTGTTCAAAACAAAATTAAAACTAATTTTTGTAATGACAAAAATTGAACCTTTTTGTTCGATAAATAAATATCACCAGCAACAAATTTCTTTTGACAATTGTCATTCAGTGTTTCCTGAGACCCTTCCTTTTCCTAAATACCCCTATAAGGAACCGGGACGATGAACATTTGATCTTTGATCCGTCAGATTAGAAAAACACAAATTCACCTGATAAATAAATATTTCATTGGTCTTTCTAGAACAATAAACATGAGATTGCATGAGATTGCTCCGTAATTTCATGATAAAATACAATTAGGCCATTGCTTTTAGAACATTCATTCAGCATTTGATCCTATTAAAGTAGTGCTAAAAATCTTCCATTCCCTCAATTTGACCATCCCAGCAATCCCAGAGGGTAGTTATAAATCTATCTGCTTCTCTCCATCTCGTGAACGCGTATAGATCCGCAACTCCGCAACTGTACTCTTCCCCATAAATTGTGCATTTGCTATTACGTTTTTCACAAAACTTGACAATTAAATTGTACGCGCGTATGGGGAAATTGACGATTAACGGAAAAGGCGCCCAACCACACCAACCACGTTTAAATGCGTTTAGATAGACTATTTGTGCTCGAAAATAGTTTGTAATACATTCTGACAATATATTCTAGCTGTCCACACTGAAAAAGTATCGAAATAAGCAATAAACGCGTTAAAATCTAACATAAACGTGTTGAGTGTGCGGAATTACGTTATTTCCGGACTAATTAAAAAACGTAGTAGCTCAGTCACCAGGTTTCACTCGCCTCAAGAAATGTCCGGTTCAACGAATCTCGCTGATCTCCCAGTGGACGTGCTGCTGAATGTGTTCGGACAAATCGACAGGGAGGAGCGCAAGATGTAATTGTTTTCACTTTTTATCGATTTTCGAACTTTGTAAACAAGGGTGTTACGCTATAGAATAAATTTCAAGAGGTAATTTTGATGATATCAGGGACCCAATCAGGCTCAAGCTGAGCCTAGTCTGCCGTCGTTTCAACGAGATCATCACCAACCCAAGCAATCAGAAGGAGCTCGACAGTATTCGAATGAGGGTCAATGAAATTACGATTGCACAGGTTCGATTTTAAATAATTTAGTTCGAAATTGTCTTCGTCAAATACACAGTAAAAGTGAACAAGAGAGCATGCAAAATGAAGATACGGCTTCATCATCATGGCAGCACTAATTCAAACCCAAATATTCTCGCAGGTCGGCGTCTCACACGTTATTCGCGTGTTCGCATACGGAAACGAATTTATTGATGCCGTGCCTGAAGTTCCTAAGCCGAATCACCACCAAACCGCTTCAGTTGAGGAATTTTTCGAGAAATTCGCTGGAAGCGTGGCGAATTTTGAGACCGAGGTCCTAAAGTTCTCCGATGTGAGTTATCTCCGGGTTTAGAAATTTCAAACTTGTAAACAATTCTCTTTTTTTAAGAGACTGTCTCCATAAAAATTTACTATTTTCACCATCTTCCGGACATTTCCGCCAGGACTTTCGATTCAGCCCTTCATATTGTTATCATGGATGAGTGTCAGTACCTTGTTTACAATGGGCACTATATAGCCGCAACGCGTCGCCAACGCGGCGCGTCAGCTGTGCGCGAAATTCAAAAACGCACTTTTCATAACTTTTCAACGAAGCAAGTTAGACTCGAAATTATTTTTGCGTTGTGTTAGAGTGCTCATTTGTGCAAACTTTCAACGAAAAAGTTCGGCCTGGGTCAATTGGAAAGTCGATTCTTCAATTTCAAAATGCAGTTTTTGGTCACTCACATCCCATTTTTGGAAGGGGGGCAAGGTCTCACTATGTGCGCATTGTAGCCCTCTGGTGTGTAGAGAAGTTGGGCCACAATTGAAGGAAATCGATTATCTTCCTCGTAGGGAAAGTGTATGCCGAACCCTGAAAACACCCATTTCTCAGAAATGGAATATTCCGCGGCCTCCTAATTTATGCATCAATCGGAAGTGCTAGTACCCAAAGGCACATATTTGAACATGTTCGGGTATTTGAAGCCTTTGGAAAATTTTTAAAAATCGGCATCGGATTCGAGTACCATGACCCCCGGGACGTGGTCTCGAAATGGCGGCGCATGCATGACCCCCGGGTCATGGTCAAAAAGGTTATTTTTGCTCGGTGACGAAAACAACCAAATGTATACTATGGTACTTCAGGTGCTACTCTAACACAAAATACCGCAGTGAAATGTTTCAATTCGCTCCTACCAAAATTTCCTTTTTGACCATGACCCGGGGGTCATGCATGCGTCGCTATTTCGAGACCACGACCCGGGGGTCATGGTTCTCGAATCCGATGTCGATTTTTTTAAAAATTCCAAAGGCTTCAAATACCCGAATATGTTCAAATATGTGCCTTTGGGTACTAGCACTTCCGATTGATGCATAAATTAGGAGGCCGCGGAATATTCCATTTCTGAGAAATGGGTGTTTTCAGGGTTCGGCATACACTTTCCCTACGAGGAAGATAATCGATTTCCTTCAATTGTGGCCCAACTTCTCTACACAACAGAGGGCTACAATGCGCACATAGTGAGACCTTGCCCCCCTTCCAAAAATGGGATGTGAGTGACCAAAAACTGCATTTTGAAATTGAAGAATCGACTTTCCAATTGACCCAGGCCGAACTTTCCCGTTGAAAGTTTGCACAAATGAGCACTCTAACACAACGCAAAAATAATTTCGAGTCTAACTTGCTTCGTTGAAGAGTTATGAAAAGTGCGTTTTTGAATTTCGCGCGCAGCTGACGCGCCGCGTTGGCGACGCGTTGCGGCTATATAGTGCTCATTGTAAACAGGGTACTGACACTCATCCATGATAACAATATGAAGGGCTGAATCGAAAGTCCTGGCGGAAATGTCCGGGTAGTGGTGAATTTTTAGGAAGACAGTCTCTTAAGTTAGATACTAGATAACTCGGAAAGCGTGCAAACATGAGTAGACAGACAGACCTATTAAAATCAATTACTTTGTAGATGCTTCTCACCCGTTCTTTCATTTCTTCTCTCATTCTCGCACTTGGAAAACATTCTCGAATTGCGACCCTCGATTTCAATATTGGGCGGTGCGGTCCGCCGGAGTTCAGTAGTGACGTGGATGACATTCTGACCGGAAAGTGAGCGCTTATTATTATAATTATTATTATTATCAACAATATAATTATTGTATTTTTCTCCTAAAAATAAGCCAAATTTTCAGCCTCGCACGCAATTTCAAATGCGTAAAATCAATTCCTGATCGATTCGTAACATCGGAATTTATCGATAAATGGACCGATGGGCAAGAATATCGGAATTTGGAGTTGCACGCAGTCAACAATCGCAATGAGGTATCTCTATAATAGATTTTTTTTTAATTGGGAGCAAATTTTTGTTGTGTTGAAAATGTTTCTTGCTTACCAGGTTTCCTAGTAGTTGCTAAAACAAAACGTTTAAATAAACCAAGATAACTCGAAGTATGATGGTCTGATCAATAGAAACTTCACAAAATTTCAGTTAACACCCATCTCACTTCGCCACTTCGCTCAAATTGAAGCTTTCCGTTCGGTGAAATCGGTGACTACTCTGGAAGAACTTGCCCGCGCTGTTGAGGTTACATTTAAAATATATATTTTGAATATTTAGAGCTTCGAATATCTAACTTAAATTGTTTTTTTATGTTTTGTTTCAGGCGAGATTAAGCCATGCTCGCACAATTCGATGGTATATCACTCTGAGTGACAGTCAGGCGGACATACAAGCGTTTGTGAGAAAGAACGGCAAAAATTACAATAACGTAAGTTGTCAATAGGTAAAGGTGTATCCACGTCAAGCGATTTTACAGTCATAAGACTACGCTAGGTGGGACCCGCTGGTAAGGCCAACTGTTAGTGTCTGTTGTATATTATAGTTATAAGAATATACGTAATGTATTTGCAAGTGAAGTCATGTGTCTGACCTGCCGAACCCGTTTCATGTAATTCGGACTCCCACCACGATTCACTAAGGGACTACCGTAACCGCGCTCAGCGCATATTTCACTTGGCCTAAATTAGTCAGTCGATTCTCTCTCTCTTCCGTAATTGCTACACGTCGTTCTATTATTCTATATTCGGACTCCAACCGTCAAGATAAAGCTTATTACTACTGTCATCTGATTCGGCTTACATTCACACGGACAAGGACACAACATCTGGCGTTCAGGAATATTCGAATTAAAAAGGTGAGCGAATTTTCGATTATTTTCGAAACTTTCGGCTTCCTTTTTACTCACGTTTACCCTTGTCTGTCTGAAACCAACCAAGCTGAACGCTTCTCGTTTGAGTCGCGCTGGTTGAACAGTCTGATCTGAAGCTGATTCTGAACGAGTAGAGGATTACTCTCACTCGCTAACAGAAAATCTGAACACGTGAATTTCGTCAGTCGCACCGGAGGTTCTGTCCGAATTTTGATTTTTGAATCAAAATAAGTGGAACCATGGCCGAAAACTACGAAACCCTTGCTGGCGAAATGGAAGATCTGAAGAAGCTGATGGCCACGATGGCACAGCTGCTCATGAATCAGACACAGAAACAGAATCAAGCTCAGAGATCCGAAAATTCGAGTGCCTCTCTCAATGCGATCGAGTCGCGTATGCTCGAATTCGTATACTGTCCCGAGGAAGGAAGTACATTCGAGAGATGGTGGAATCGGCACGAAGACATCTTCCTGATTGAACTGAAACAGTGGGACGAGTTCAAGAAGATTCGGCTTCTCATTCGACACGTCTCCACTTCTGTGGAAAGAACGTTCACAGAGTCGATTGCTCCGACCAAGTGGACTGACATGACTCTGGATCAAGTCAAGGAGAAGATGTTGACGTTGTTTGGTGACAACACGTCAATCTTCGATCGGAGGAGGAGCATGCTGGACCTGAAAATGAGTAGAGAGAACATCGAGGATGTCCGAGTACTCGCCGCGAGGGTTAACCAGACGGTGGAGAATGCTCAAGTGAGGGACGCGACGATCGATGAGTGGAAAGTACTCACATTCCTGCACTCACTCGATCTTCCTCGATACTCTGATGCACATATGAAGATGATGCAAGTGGCCAAAGAGAAGGGCAAAGATTGCAAACTGGATGATCTGCTGTCTGTGTTCAACGACCTCTCTCAGCTCAAGAAAGACTCGAGAATGATCACTGAGTCGAGCAGAGAAGTGAACTATGTATCGGATAGAAGGTCGAGAAAGAGCAAGAATGATCAGAAGAGCAATCACAAGCAGAGAAACAGCAGCGCTAGCAGCGAGCGAACGGTCCAGGACGGACATACAGGATGTTACTGTTGTGGCAGTGAGGCCCATTGGCGCTCCGATTGCCCGTATCGCTCGGCTAAGTGTCGTGACTGTGGCACAAAGGGTCACCTCGCCCGTGTGTGCAAGAACAAAAGGGTGAACACTGTGATGGTAGCGGGAGTGACTCCTACCAGTTACTGTATCCAGGTGGAGATCAATGGACGGGCGATGTCCACGGTGATCGATACCGGATCCGACATCTCGATCATCTCGGAGGAAACGTGGAAGCAGCTCGGAAGACCCGAGTGCTTACATGACTTCGGCACGGTGAAGTGCGCGAATGGTGATGATTTGAGGCTTTCCGGAAGATTCTGTGCTAGAGTGGAGTACGGTGGCATCAGTGCTACCAGCGACGTGTATGTTGCACACGGTCGATTGAACCTCCTGGGCAAGAATTTCATCAAGCATCTGAAACTCGTCAAAGTGAGATCGCCCGAGGCGAATCCCGATGAAATGGATCACACTGAGGAAAAAGTGATGGCAGAGGTCGAAAGTGAAGTGGGAGAGACCCAGGACCACAACGGACCCGAGACAAAGCAGATCAATCTGGTCAAGGTTGAAGGTGCAGCGGATTTGTTCCGAGTCCACCACATATCCGAGGAGACAGTCCAGGTCTCCGAACTGACTGATTATACTGAGAAAGAATCCGACAAGGAGAGGCTTACCGATCAGTATAAGCGAGACTCTGAGAATGTGAAGCGGGTCGATCCCGAGGCCACAACTCGTCTCAAGGACAAGAAGGCAACTCTCAAGCCGATCACTGAGAAGTCTGAAATGGAAGAAAATCCAATCCTGAAGATTCGGCTTCCAAATCAAAGGAACGAAATCTATGAGAAGATTGACTTTCCATCGGAAGATGAGAAAGACGCAGAGAAAAGAGGAATCTCTGTCGGAAATGGTGCAGGTTACAGCCCATTGGATGATCCGGGAACGGATACGAGGCTGACGATCAGAGAGGGCATTCATGTGATGGATGGTTCCTTGAAGGAGTTGGGAGAACTCAATCAGGATCTGGAGAGAAATCTCATTGAAAGGAACACTGGTTCCTCTTTCTCCATCGACAAATCATCGTCGCTCTCCACTACGTCGTCACATCATGCGAGCCACGTCAAGCTGATTTCGATGCCGCAGCGCGATCAACATCCCGTCATCGTTCTCGAGGGCAAGCCTCACAAGAAGACTGCCGAGGGCAAGCCTCAGAAGAAGATCAACGAGGGCAAGCCTCGCAAGAAGATGAATGAGGGCAATCCTCACAAGGAGACGAAGCAGTAATCCCGTCCCCTTTTTCGGCTCTGTTCTGGTAACGGGGTCCCAAAAATATATCGGGGTCCCAAAAATATATCGGGGTCCCAAATATATATCGGGGTCCCTCAAAGATAACGGGGTCCCAAAATATAACGGGGTCCCAAAAATATATCGGGGTCCCAAAAATATAACGGGGTCCCAAATTCAGATTATTGGTTTATGCGTTACGATTAAAGTGATCGGCTCTGAACTGGTTTCGGGTCCCTCACAGAGGTCGAGTTCCAAAAAATCAAGATTGGTTTGGAGTATCGCTGACAGCTTCATTCCCGGTGTCTTCTCACCGATTAGAGTAGCGAGAGAGCACGCGGAATGAAGAGACGGATTATTCACCCTGACAGCCTAGACCAATTTTAGAATTCTAGATCCCAATTTTCAAAGAATTTATTAATTCTCCACAGAGAACTAGTTGATTTAGTTAGAAACGCTTCACCTTAGAATGCATGTAATTATGCAAATTATTTTTTTTGTAACAGAATTGAATGTGGGCCACTTAGGGCTATCACATAATCTCATAATATGAAATCTCATAAATAATCTCATTGTGCTTGTTTTTGCTGTACCGGAGGGGGTGCGATCCTTACGCGAAAGCACTAATAAACATGTTGCACGTGTTTTCAGCGTAGTGAAAGTTACAGAGAGTGAACCGCGCCAATGATCTTTCTTTGCCAGCCTATTAGATGCTTCCGAAAACGGCGAACAAATCGCTAGTATTGAATTCAGTCCGCAGATGTGATTATCATGTATAAAGAAAGAAAAGCCTCCTTCTTTTTTACCGGAACACGTTCGGGGATTCGGGTGAATATTTTTTGGAACTCGACCTCTGTGAGGGACCCGAAACCAGTTCAGAGCCGATCACTTTAATC
>LS486642.1:71366-120965 GCA_900490705.1 Pristionchus arcanus
CAGTACCCCTCTGCCCCAGTACCCTCTCGGATCGGAAGATCCTCCCCTCGTCAGTCTCTCTCTTCGTCAGTACCCCTCTGCCCCAGTACCCTCTCGGAACGGAAGATCCTCCCCTCGTCAGTCTCTCTCTTCGTCAGTACCCCTCTGCCCCAGTACCCTCTCGGAACGGAAGATCCTCCCCTCGTCAGTCTCTCTCTTCGTCAGTACCCCTCTGCCCCAGTACCCTCTCGGAACGGAAGATCCTCCCCTCGTCAGTCTCTCTCTTCGTCAGTACCCCTCTGCCCCAGTACCCTCTCGGAACGGAAGATCCTCCCCTCGTCAGTCTCTCTCTTCGTCAGTACCCCTCTGCCCCAGTACCCTCTCGGAACGGAAGATCCTCCCCTCGTCAGTCTCTCTCTTCGTCAGTACCCCTCTGCCCCAGTACCCTCTCGGAACGGAAGATCCTCCCCTCGTCAGTCTCTCTCTTCGTCAGTACCCCTCTGCCCCAGTACCCTCTCGGATCGGAAGATCCTCCCCTCGTCAGTCTCTCTCTTCGTCAGTACCCCTCTGCCCCAGTACCCTCTCGGATCGGAAGATCCTCCCCTCGTCAGTCTCTCTCTTCGTCAGTACCCCTCTGCCCCAGTACCCTCTCGGATCGGAAGATCCTCCCCTCGTCAGTCTCTCTCTTCCCCAGTACCCCTCTGCCCCAGTACCCTCTCGGATCGGTACCCCCATTCCCCCTTCCCCGATCCTCTGGTTCACTGCCCCCATTGTCAGTTCAGCTCTGGTTTACCAAGGAAAGAGTTGGTTCCAGATCAATCTGATGTTGTGGGCTTCCCTTCTCTCTCTTTCTCCCTTCCCGGAAAACTCTGCCTGAACCTTCAAAACGCCTCTTTTTACCTAGAATTGAGTTGGTAAGAGAGCGCTTTTGGGGGTATAAGCTACGTTCCCTCCCCAAATCCACCCATTCCCATCGCTCGGATCTCTACTCCCCTCCCTCCTCCCTCGCTCCCATCAGTACCCATATTCCCTTCCCATCCCCTCCCAATGCCCCTTCCCTTCTCCAAAACTCACTCTGGAACACTGCCCCCATTGTCAGTTTGACTTCTGATGACTTCTGATGACTTCTGATCTGATGACGTGGACTTCGTTTCCAATACCCTATTCCCTTCCCTCCATTCCCTTCTTCTAGTCATCCCTTCCCACTAGGATTGGCTAAACGATACTCTAAACGTGGCAGGTTTAGCTCCTCTCCCCTAGCTCTTCCCTAGACCAAAAGATCACCAATGACGTTCGCTAGACACAGGTCAAAGTTCGCCCCACCACCTTTCCCCCAATCACCGTCCTCGAAACAACATGACATCATCGCTATCGCACTGGTACTTATAGGCTGATGCATTCACTGATTTCATAAATTCAATCGATAGCTCCTATTTCAAGGATTTAACATCGTCGGGTGTGCTCCCGGTGCCACCTCGTGCCAGATAATCAATTCTATGGATTGAAGGGGAGATACTTGCTCATATTCTAAGCCTTGATTGTCTTGAATAAATACTTCGGCCGCTCGTATCGACTACATGTTTCACTGATCGCCGTCGGCTTGAACAAAACTGGATCAGAATCTCAAATATCCAGAACTATCCTACTTCTTAATTGTCTTGTGCCAAGCCTCGTCATAGTTTGGCCAAATTTGAATAAATTCTATTGGAAATCGATAGTATGGACAATCTACTGTGTAACGTCAGAAGTTCAAATAATTAGTTGAAAGATTCAACCAGAGTTCAGTATTCACAATGTACCAGAAAAGAACACGTTGGAGCCGATCCGATACCCAGTAAAAACGAAATCACACTTTTCGCTTTCTCAATCAAATTTATCGCGAATCGATCAAAACAGAGAAACAAAAAACGGATTGTCATATTTGAAGAGTGACAAGTACATAAATAAGGTAATATTTCAGAGGACGTTAATCTTATTCAAATTAGGCGGCTTTAGGCTTTAATAATTCGACATGTTCCGACTTTGACAACGTATCTTCCAAGGCGGTCGCTCCATTCAATTTGAAAGGCAAGCGCATTCAGTATTCCATTCAGATAGACATATTTCTTCATTCCGAATATGGGTATGTCTGGGCGATTGACAACCTGGAATAGTTGTTTTCTAATTTATTTTTTTTAATTCGAACAATTTGTTGTTGTTTTTTGGAAAAAGAGATCATGCGGAATGATTTTCTGCTTCATTTCTCCCCAATCTTTTAAACTTGTCAGAGCAGCCCTTTGGACTTTCGCTTGTTCTTATTAATAGCGTCGTCGCGCCTCTGGCTTATGCATATTATTATATTATAGCTTACTTGGTGGTAGTCCTTGCCGTTCTTCTTTAAGAACTTTTGAATTTCCATCTCATCATCACTTAGTGAAATGTCCCATCGCTCAATCGTGCCTTGGCGTATTCTCGCCTGTAACGTAACAAATTGTAGGTTTGGAACAAGCGAATGTATTATCCCTTCATTCTCCTTTATTGTTTTACTCGTTTCCTTATTTTTCTCTTTTGTATGTATTTTGCACGGAAAATGTGAAACAAAAAAAATTAAGGGCAGAATGTAATACAGGTGCGACCAAAGAGCATCATTATAAAATTTTAGCAGTGAAAAATGTAAAATTAGAACTAACCTCAAAAGCGTTGGCTAATTCAGCGAGAGTAGTGACAGAACTCAAAGAATAGAACACGCCAATACGGGCAAAGTGGCGAAGGGAGATGCAAGTGAACTGAAAATATTATAATATGAAATTTATTTGAACATACAATATTTTTGTCTATAACAATTCGCGATTTTTTCTACCGTTTGTCGCTTTAAATATCGATAATTTTGGTTAATTACCTCTTTGGTACTGCCCCTTGCTTTCAAGCTCAAGTTCTGACAGTCGTCTCTTTCGGTCCATTTCTCGATGAATTCCGATGTAACAAAACGATGTGGAATTGCTGTCACGCATTTGAAGTTACGGGCCAGTCTGACAATGTTTATTCAAAAAGGTCAATAAACATTGGTAGCAAATTAATAATAATTCACAAAATATTCACAACTAAACACTAGAGTTCGAAATACGGGTAATGGTCTCTTCATTTCACACGCTCTCTCACCGATCAGAGGGACGAGAGAGTGTGCGAAATGAAGAGACGATTACTCGTATTTCGAACTCTACTAAATACTCACTTTCCGATCAGAATATCGTCAACATCCCGACTGAACTCGGGTAGGCCACACTTCTCACTGTAGCACAGTTCGAAATCGAGCGTGGCAATGCGAGAACGATTTCCCAGTGCGATAATGAGAGACGAGATGAATGGACGGGTGAGGAGAATCTGCAATCACTTATTTTTTATCGTATGTTCATAAAGGATACGATGGTAATTACGCAACTAAATAGCTAAAACGTGTAAGCAATAATCAATTTTTGCGTCACAGACGATTTTTTTAGAAAGAGGTCAAGTAGTGTTTTTTTAACAAAGGCGAATTGTAGAACTACCAACTTACATTAGTAAACTGCACGATATCCGTCTCAAATTTGGCTACCGTGTCGGCGAATTTCACGAAAAATTCGTCCACAGAAGCAGTCAAGTAATCTTTCGGCTCTTCGACAAGGCTGATCTGAGAAGATACATTATTTAAAAAAAATATTTTATACAAATCGCACACATAAAAAATGCGGAATCGAATATTCTTGTCACAGTTTCTCGCAACATCAATGAGAGAACACGTGAAATGTACACACGACTACCGAATTTCTAAATCCACTCACCCATTTATCATGAATCGATTCTTCTGATTCCCTTGGCAGCTTGAGCGCGGGAACTTCAGGAGTGGCATGAATGAGTTCGTTGCCATATGCGACCACGCGAAAAGCGTGCGAAGAACCGATCTGTAAGAAAAAATGAGTTAGAAATTAACCAGCCTTGACTTTTGTGCGTTCTAATTTGTGTCCTTACAAACAATCCTTACAAAGATTTTAATCTCGTGAAAAAGACACTCCACCCTGCCCTAGTTTTTTTTATGTGTGACCTATTTTGATTCGAATCTTGTGAAACATTCCAAGATTAAGGTCAACGTGTAAAAAAACGATCTGAATGAAGGTGCTATTTACCCTCTTTCCAACTAGATGAATGAAAATCGAACCTGTGCAATCGTTATTTCGTTGACCCTAGTTCGAATCGACTCGAGCTCCTTCTGGTGTCTGGGATGAATGATAATGCTGTTGAAGCGACGACAAACCGAGCGCAACTTGAGCTTTACATTGTCCCTGAAGGCATTACAAATTTAAATATTAATATGGAAAATAAGAATACAAAAATCCTTACAACTTGTTTTCATCCCGCTCAATCTTTCCGAATACATTCAGCAGCACTTCAGTGGGGAGATCAATGAGATTCTTCGAAGGGAACATGGCTAAAGACGACTGCGACTGAGTAGGCTTGATGTACTCTATATTTAAGAGAGTGTTTCAGTAGGGGCGGAGCCTGACGACCTATCCGATATGGGCAGTAGACACCCTCTGGCCGGACAGATAGGCCAAGAAAGTGTGCAAGACGTAACGAGACGAACAATTCGGTCGGCGATATCTCCCCGCTGGAGTTGCTGGAAAATCGGAATAACTAATCTTTAAATACTCGCACAAAACCAAATTTCGAATTTAATCTGCGTAAATTTCATTCGTCTAGGTCGGAAGGCTCCACCCCCACAACACTTTTGACTCTTCTCTGGCATTCGTATCTTTTCTGTACTATTATGACCTGTTCCTTGCTAACAAGAAAAAAATATATTTTTTCAATTATCTTTTCAGACACCACCTATCGCTAACCTAACATGTCCTCCTCCTCGACGAATCTCGCTGATCTCCCAGTTGACGTGCTGTTGAATGTGTTCGGAAAGATCGACCGGGAGGAGAGCACGATGTAATTGTTTTCACTTTTTATCGATTTTCGAACTTTGTAAACAAGGGTGTTACGCTATAGAATAAATTTCAAGAGGTAATTTTGATGACTTCAGGGACCCAATCAGGCTCAAGCTGAGTCTAGTATGCCGTCGTTTCAACGATATCATCACCAGCCCAAGCAATCAGAAGCAACTCGAGAGCATTCGGGCGAGAGTCAATGAGATTACGATTGCACAGGTTAAATTTTGTTAAATTTAGCACTGAATAAGGTAAATTGCATATATACACGAAATTTAAAAAAAAAATACACCGTAAAAGTGAACAAGAGAGCATGTAAAATGAAGATACGGCTTCATCATCATGGCCGCATTAATTCAAACCCAAATATTCTCGCAGATCGGCGTCTCACACGTTATGCGCGTGTTCGCTTACGGAAACGAATTTATTGATGCCGTGCCTGAAGTTCCTACGGCATTGAAGCCGAATCACCACCAAACCGCTTCCGTTGATGAATTTTTCGAGAAATTCGCTGGAACCGTGGCGAAATTTGAGACCGAGGTCCTAAAGTTCTCCGATGTGAGTTGTCTCCGGGGTTTAGAAATTCCGTGCTTATTTAAGCTTCTTTTTTTGGACTTACTAGATAACTCGGAAAGCGTACAAACATGAGTAGACAGGCAGACGTACAGATTAATATCAATTATTTTGTAGATGCTCCTCACCCGTTCGTTTATCTCTTCTCTCATTCTCGCACTTGGAAAACGCCCTCGAATTGCGACCCTCGATTTCAATATTGAGCGGATCGGTCTTACCGAGTTCAGCAGTGACGTGGATGATATTCTGATCGGAAAGTGAGCGCTTATTATTATTATTATTATTATCAACAATATAATTATTGTATTTTTCTCCTTAAAATAAGCCAACTTTTCAGCCTCGCACGCAATTTCAAATGCGTAAAATCAATCCCTGATCGCTTCGTAACGTCTGAATTTATCGAAAAATGGACCGAAGGGCAAGAATGTCAGAATTTGGAATTGATTGCAGTCAACGATCGCAATGAGGTATCACGCCTCTCACCTAAGGATCGACCCAAATCTGTCAGCGAGTCATTTTTCGACATTGGTTTTTCGATAGTTCTGGACCCTACCTGACCCCTCTAGACACCCTATGAAAGGAATAGTGCCAAAGATCATTCCCGATCTCTAAAATAGAATATTTTTTTATTGGAAGCAAATGTTTTTGTGTTGAAAATGTTTGTTGCTTACCAGGTTTCCTCGTAATTGCAACAAAAAAACGTTTAAATAAACCAGGGTAACTCGTGTGAAAGGTAAAGATAGTCTGGAAATTTCCCAACATTCTCCCTTGGTTTGATGAATCGAAAATTTATAAAATTTCAGTTAACGCCCATCTCACTTCGCCGCTTCGCTCGAATTGAAACTTTCCGTTCGGTGAAATCGATGACTACTCTGGAAGAACTTGCCCGCGCTGTTGAGGTTACATTTCAAATATATATTTTGAACATTTAGAGCTTCGAATACCTAACTTAAATTATTTTTTTTATGTTTTGTTTCAGGCGAGATTAAGTCATGCTCGCACAATTCGTTGGTATATCACTCTAAGCGATAGTGATGCGGACATACAAACGTTTGTGAGAAAGCACGGCAAAAAATACAATCAAGTAAGTTGTCACTGGGAATCAGTAAACTTTGTAAGACTTTCCACTGCTCATTACAATACTTTCTGAAATTTGTGATCTACTTATAGCCATTACGAAGATTTCTACCCCTGGAGGACAAATAATTGTGATTGTAATTGTAATTCTAGGTGGTGAATTTTCCGGAGTCCCGGCTGCTCGGATTGGTCAAATACTTCCACTTCAATGGAAGCCTGAATGGAGTTTGCATCCTAATCCATCCTGATAATGGAGACCCTGATATCGTTGCTAGCGTCTACATTAATGAGAATATCGATCCCAAGAAACTCGACTGTAGTGCCTAATTTTTCCCCGTTAAATGCCTCGACTGCCCAACGAACGTAATCCCATTTGTAGAAAACATTGATTTGAATTCTAATAATAATTGTCTTTCATTGTTTTTTTTTCAATGCAATGATATATCGTTAGTGTAATAAAAAATTACTTGTCAAATATGTCTATGACACATCATTGCATTCGTGTACTTTCAGGAGACATGTTCATTTTTATTCTAAGCGAGTATTCAATAGTGATAACGGATCAAAGTGGACTAGTACATGCTTCAGATTATCGCTATGCATATATGGGGGTGTGATTACAATGGTTCTAAAACCCGAACTACTTCAAATTTAAGAAGGCCGCATCGCTCCCCCTCCCCTCGCCAAGCCGGCGATGCGGCCGAGCGATGCGGCCTTCTTAAAATTGAAGTAGTTCGGGTTTTAGAACCATTCTAATCACACCTCCTTATATTGAGCTGTTCTCAACAATTCGAGAAACCCAGCGAACTACAAATTATGGCGCGCGTTCTCCTCATTTGCGTGATCTCTTGCTTGCTGCCTACTAGATATGCGTACGCAATTCGAGTTTCCGTCTCTCCAATTAACACAATCTCTCGCCACTCGACAGTGTGTGAAATAAAGAGACGGTGGCCCGTGTTGTCTTTTCACATACATATCTGATGTTTTTTGTTGTTTCTATCGAGCTTTGTTTTCGGATAAACCGCCAAACTTTTCCTCTTACTCCTCCATGAAATTTTTTAACACTTTTTGGACATTCATCGGCGCTCTGACATTTCTGGATCTTCCCACTGGCCGTGCTTCATAGAAATGGCTTCGCTTTTTTGGATGGAAGGACTGGAGCCTTCCGATCTGAGTAATTTCATCCATCCATCCATCACTCATCACGATCCCACTCATTCACTCATTTTAACGCACTTCTTAATTGCCCAAGTGTCTATTCTAGTTTTCATATTTTATATTATTATTTCAATTAAAATGCCTACTTTAGATGGGCCGTCTCTCCATACAACCGTTTTTCATGTATGAGGCTTCTCCATTGGGGAATAAAGTTCTCGTTATCGATGTCACGGATAGAACGAACATTGGCGAATATCCTGTCCAGCCCTTTATTGCCCAACTCGTTATCGGTAAATTGATTTAAATTATTTATTTTATTAATAAAATCATATTTTAACATTATCAACAAATAAATATTACTACAGGACACGGAGTTATCGATCACGCAGGACTGAAGCAGGCCGTTATCAGAGCCGTCGATGAGTTTGGAAGCCCACGAATAAGTGGACTAGAAAAAACGAGAAAAATCGAGGAATTGAGACAAAAGAATGATGAGGGGTAAGAAAGTTGTATTATATCAAAATGCTCTTATTCCCAATTTCCTGAAGAAAATTATCTTACTGTATCTATGAATAAGAATAGGATTCGCTCTCTAGGCCCTAGTCAAAAATTCGTTGTCGTCAGTGTTCCAGCAATTTATCACAGCATTCCAGGAATATTAAGACACATCCTCGTAGAATACTAAATCAAATCATGAATACAACGATAATAATTTTTGAAATTTCTCCTTTTCAGCGTTCTCTGCGATTACTCTCGCCAGTGTACCATCTGTTGCTCTCAGTATCCCGAATCCCGGGCTGTTCTGACGAGTTGCGGACATATTCTGTGCATGGCATGCGTGCTGCAGATGGAGGTGATACATTTTTTTATAATTATTAACTCTCCAATTTTACCCAATCGTGAAACCATGCGCAACTTGTTTACTGTTTCGAGACGCTCCTGCACTATTTTTAGGAGGATCTTACAGATGGAAACGGACTAAGCTGCGCTTCATATTAACCATATATATTTTGCAGATTCGTGGTCGCGTGGACTGCCCCTTCTGCACAAAGAACACGGGATTCGTTATGCTTCAGGAGGAGAAAGTAGAGGATGAGAAGAAAGAGGAAGCAAGAGAAAATGCGTAAGTCAATCATGCAGTGATGTGCAAAACCTTTCCCGCCCTAGACTTTTTGTTCTTCCGAACTTTTTTGTTGATTTCCAATTTAAAATACATAAAAAATAACATTATTAAAATAATGTTTGCAGATCGACAAAATGGCTCTGGTGTCTGGGCCTCGCATCAGCACTCCTTCTGCTCCCCTCGCCACTGCGATACATACTCCGCCAACAGTAACCCTGAACCACACCGTACCCCAACCTACCGTACCCAATCTTACAGTATCCGATTCCTCATCGTCAGATTGTCACCTTTCATGTAACTTTCAGCGCTTTTTCATTGCCGAATAAATATGAGACTTGATTTGATTTTGAGGGCAAACAGAGCATGGCAAATGGATGCTATTTCGAAATGCAAATTTCGTCACCAAAAACACGTACCAATCTGGCATTAAAAGGAAACAATAATCTTCGATTGCCTTTGATTAACGCATTCATTAATTAGATTCGTGTAATTTTGATTTTTCTCTTTTTTTTCTCGCCACCAGCCATTTCTCTTTTCAACTTCTCACTTCTCCTCCTTTCCCTCGCCCCGATCGGTCGCCTCATGTGCTCAGGTATCAGTTTCCACATTTAGTTGCTTTTCTCGCTCCTTTTTCTACTTAATAAGATCGTAATACATCTTATTGGCTAATGTTGATGAAAGTAAGCCATAGGCAATAACTCCTCGTGCTTCTCTAAGTAAGCCATAGGCAATAACTCCTCGTGCTTCTCTAATATTCCCAAAGGAATTTCCTCAAATCAAACGCATTAGCGATATTTTTTGTCAAAACTGGCAGATTCGGCTCATTCTCACTGTTACTCTTTAGCCATCACCTCCCCCCTTCTCCTGCTCTCCCTTCTCTCCGTCTCTTCCGCAAACTACGCCTATGACAAGGTGATTGATCTTTGATCTTTACATCTCGACTTAATCTTTCATATACCCTGATCTTTAATCTTTGATCTTTGATCTCTAATCTTTGATCTCTTCCAGCACTGCGAATGGTGGGGCGATGCGCCGTTCTGTGGCAATCTCGACTGCCCGTCGGGCTGGAAGGAGTACGGTAGGAGCACGGACGGATTCAAGAGCGCCTTTCATTTCGGAGAGTGAGTGATGATCGAAGATCAAAGATCAAATTCGTTCAAACCTTCTTGATCTTTGATCTCTAGAAGTCGAAATTCGAGATACTGCCTCTCTATATTGTGCTCTTCTCGTAGCATATAGAACGGTGCGTGATCACAGAAAACGAGGAGGCAATTATTGCTCTTTGATCTTTGATATTTACAGTTCCTGCTGGTTCGGCTATACCAAGACGCTGTGCTGCAAACCGACTGGCAAGCGCGAAGCCTCTTCTCCCTCTTTCCATCCCATCAGAGCCAATAGAACCAGCGCGTGACCTTTGATCTTTGGACTTTGATCTTTGATCTTGAATCACCCGAGTTTTGTAACGATAAATGCCTCAGTCTCTCTTCGAGCTCTGGATACAAATAGAGTCAGAACACAAACTTTATTTCACAAACTACCAGTGAGTAATAATCAGAATCGATGAACAAAACAATTTCACAGCACACACATTCACAATCACACCTAATATTTGAGATATCTGTCTAACAATATAACGAAAATCTACATGATATGAAATTAAAATAAGTTCACGATTCGCTAACATAATGAACTACGGTAGACTACGGTAGACTTCATCGATCAACTTCTTCCACGGTTCGACCATGTCCGCGTCGGCGATCTAAAAATGCGGCAAAAGTATTCGTTCAGGATGAGATTCGAACTCACGCGGGGAAACCCCATTGGATTAGCAGTCCAACGCCTTAACCACTCGGCCACCTGAACCGATGGGAGAAGAGCGGCGAAACGCTCGCTATGTTTGTAAAAGTGAAGCGTTTTCAGGCGCCTCTACTTTTCTAGTTTCTACTTTTTGTTGATTCTCTGGTAGTTTCTACTTTTTGTTTATTCTCTAAAACATTTGCCAATTTTCCGTCAAATACTTGTTTCTCCTAGCGATCTCTAGCCTTTCAGACAGCGCCAAAATGCGTCTGGATTCCAGATCATCTATATGTTTTTGCCTTGTACAATGAACCATTTAAAATTCGCTGTATTTCCCTTCAATTTTCCGTTGCAAGGATGACACTCATTGGGCGCTAGACAATTTTTTACGTGGAAATTAAAGGTTCTCCAATTACCTTCATTCCGTTGCATAAATACGCGATCGCCAGTCCCTCTTCCACGTCGATTCGAACGTTCTGCCCTCCAAGGCCGGAGTGTCCGAAGATCCAGGAACCCTGAGAAACAATCGTTTTATCAAAAGAAGCATCTGTGATCAGCACCATCGTGCCTTTATAAATAGGATCATAAATGCAAAAAAAATATTAAAAAATTGTATCATATATCGTCTTTTTCTCGTCACAATTATTGAATTCATATCGGGTATATTTTGAATCATGTGTGAAACATATTTAATCGGCCATTATTTTCGTTACCGGAATAAAGTGATACTCTGAACGATACCTTGGGCGATTTCGTATACTGGAATCCGTATCCCTTGCTCTCCTCGTACCCGTTGATAATGTCCATTTCGTCTTCGAGAACGGGTTTGGAGAGCTGGAAAGTATGAGGAATGAGCAACGATCAAACTAACAACGAACCCAAAAAAATCCAGAAACATATTCGGGAAAAACAATTACTGTCAGCTAACCTAACCTAGCGTCTTATCATTCAAAAAGTACCCCTACGTAACGATCGTTGCGCTTGACTTATATATTCCGCATTTCCCCGATCTCTGAAACAGTGAAATTCAATTGAAGAAGGAAATACTCACCAGCGCCAGAGTTTTTTCGTTGAGGAAGTTCCCCGATGCCACAATTGACAGTGCGTGAGCTAGTTCCTCCGCATTCGCAATGCCGAGATTGGACGGCATCGAGAGAAGGCGGTTGGAGAGTCGATTGTACTGAAAAAAATATGCGATTGGCAACCAACCTATCTGATTTCAAGAAGCAGCAATCAATAATGAGATTTGTCTAAAATCAAAAAAATTTCACTGAAACGTGAAATCTCTATCTGACTATTTTTAAATAATATTTTTATGATGAAAAGAATCAGGCATTGGCAATTTGAGATTTCACTGGATATTCAATCATTTGTGAAACTCATTCGAAATTGTGTTTCCAAGAGATTGCGGGTGGTGGGGAGGAAAAAAATTCTTGTCAAATTTGCACTGCGTGTACGAATAGTAAACCTCGCACTCACATCCTCCGCCGTCGGAGTGATCCACGAGAAGACTTCGTTCAGCCGCTCATTGTACGAATTGTTGCCGAGATTGTACAGCCGTAGGGACTCGGGATTGCGGAGTTTCTGAAATTTTTGGGTCTCATGGCGAAAACTACCGTAATCAAACGAACAAATCAATAACTACCGTACCTCCCGCTCGATATCGTATCGATCCGGCCCGATCAGCGTGGCCACCCGTTCATTGTCCGCCTCCTCCCGCAATCCCATAGACACGTCGACGATTCCTGTCGTGGTGTGCCATTAAGAAACGTCGCCCGTCAAATTTTGCATTGTGTGTAAAAAAACCATAATCGTCGACTTCACAGTTCGACTTTTGTGTGTGCATTAGGAAACGCCGCCCTTTAAATTTTGCATTGCGTGCGCTGATTTAGTAATCGTCGCCCTACTCACTGTGCGGCCGCAGCAAGTCATCGTCGAGCACTGCCCACACACCACGTCCCTTGGCGTCGATTCGTCGTACGATTTGGTCGATGAGAAGGCCGATGGTGAGGGCATGATAGCCCGAGGCGCTTCCCGGCTCCCAGATCGGCTTGGAATCCTGGAATCATGATCTTTGATCTTTGGCATTGAGGCTTTCAGTCGTGGAAAAAGTGTACTTGCGTCCACAATCAAAGCTAGTGTTCACAAGGAGCAATAGTTAGATAGGGTAAGCATAATTAATCTATGATCTTTGATCTCTGACCTCAAAGTACTTCGCCAGCACTTCCGGTCGCTGTACATCGTCAGGCGTTAGCGGTCGAGGACCGTAAGGCAAGCCGGCCTGCGAGAGGTGTGGTTAGGAAAAGGCAGAAACGATTCTAGTCAAATTTTGTATTGCGTGTGCCATTAGTAAACATCGCTCACACTATGCAGGGCGACGTCTCCGATCGTGGTGCGCTCCTTGCCGTGCTGACCGTACTCCGGCCAAACGTCGGTGACGAGGGAGGAGTAGGAGAGCGTCGGCGAATATTGGAGGACGTGAGCGAGGGCCAGAGCGGAGAGACACTGGAATGGTGTACTTCGTGGCGTGCTGATTGGGAAACGTCGCTAGTCGAAATTTGAACGGAGTGTGCGATCAGAAATTTACACACTCACTCCATTTTTCCGAGCAATATTTAAAATTTTGATTGAGTTTCAAGAATATCTCAAATCGCCATGAAACTGGAAATTAGTAATTTTATCCTGACGGGGATATGGGGAAAAATAAAAAAAAACGAGTTCTCACTTTAGTCGTGCTGAACATCACAGTCATCGTGTGCTGCTCCCACGGCGTGCCGGCGAGCACCTGAAAGAAGAGCGACGTTTAGAAAAAAGAGCGACGTGTACAAATAGCACACACAATTTAAAACTCGACAAGATTCTTGTTGTCTGCATTCTGCAACATCTCTCTCGCACCTCTGATGAACTGGCATGATTTTAGAATATGAAACAATACTTAGACCGTGGACGTTGAGATCACTCATGCATTTTCAAATATGTTTCATAGTTACTTAGAAATCAATGCTGTTCACAATTTTCAATGGTCTTGTAGGGTTTTTTTTGCCAAAATAAAACTTCAATATCGCATTAAATGCGACGCATTTGCTGCCCCCTACTCGTGTTGTGTGCATTTAAATATATCACATAAAAAAACAAAATCACTTTTCTATTTAATCTTCTGAAAAACAGAGAAAGGGGAACTCTGCAGTGACGGAAGCATCATTAGGTGAACAATCATACTTTGACAGGCAACTCCACTCGCTCGGGCACTCGTTGCTCCTTGACCTCCTTGTACCCGCCCCACACATGCAAGGCCGGCTTGCCCTGAAGCATTTGTTAACTATTAAAACGAGGTAGCCAGGATCTCATGTTCCCGACCTATTAGAATAAATTAGGATTCTGTGTTGAGTACGAGGATAAGATAAACGGGCAACGATTGAAAGCAAACCTTGTAGTAAACAGCAAAGGCAGCTCCAGCTCGCTCCAGACCCGTGTCGAGATTTGACCTAAGAAAAGATCAAAGATCAATATTTTATATAAATATTCGATATTTTCCCAATACCTCCGCACACATTCTTACACTCTTGTACGAGAAACTACACAAGACTGCACAAAATCAGAATATTTTAGGCATTTACGTGCTTCATCGTAAGCCTGATCTGCATCAAATTTCTAATTCAAATTCGAATCAGATCTTATTCGCGAAAATCAGGCTGATGCGCATGAGGGTGGAGGCTTTTCTTGGAATAATCGGAGATGGAATTATCTTCCTTGAACTGATGGCAGTTTGATTTCTCGATTATCGAGAAGACTTTTTGAGAAAAAACGATTCGAGGTTTTTTCTTGAAACTTTTTGTGCTACATTTTATGTGTTTCGTCAACCACATAACTGTTGAATGATTTGGCTATCGATGATTATGGCTATCTTGTTACTGCAGTTCCTCTTGTTAGATAAACAAAATAATCCTATGATGGGACTTCTGACGACTCGCAGCATCCACTAGTGTCTTGTCTTATCATTCGCTCATAGTGCGAGTGGGCGACTTTTACTACTCGCACACGTAATGGAAAAACATCGAAAATCTCACCTGAACACCTCCACGACCTTCTCGAATCGCTTATCGTGGACGACGCCTCCCATCGGCGTAGGCACGTCCGTCGACTCGTCGTTGACGGCGTCCAGGTCCGATGACGTCATCTGGAATATTTGTCGTTGATCTTTTATCTTGGATCTTTAATCTTCGTGAAGGGCTGATGACGTCATCTACAAGTTTTTAAACAATTTTAATAAAAATCGCTCATGATGACGTCATCAGGAAATAACAACCATTGATCAAAAAGAGAAGAAAGGAAGAGTTGGGTTGCGTTTCAGAAAATCATGAAATGAAACTACGGAATAAGAAGATAGTAGTATTCGAAGGTTCCTTCTATATATAAAAAACAAGAAATATCTTCCGCTCTCTTATCGCGATGTTGTCTTGCAATAATCTCAAACATACAATAGCTATACCATGAGTGCAAATAGCGACCGCCGTGCACTAATCACACTGCTGCCGCAATAGTTGCGAGAATAAACTAACATGACTACTACCAACACCTACCGCGCTCTTGTCGTTGTCGCGCAATAATCTCATAAAAAATTTTAATACCATGATTGTGATCAGCGCAGCCAGAACGAGGGTAGTCAGAAGGAAGGAGACGATGAGGACGGACAGGCAGATCCGGCCGCGCGAGATCATCGGGTCACGGAGGGAAGACTACCGTAATCCTCAGCGACGGAAGACTACCGTAGTCCTTGGGACTTGGAGGGAAGGATACTGTACTCCTTGGACGGGAAGTAGTCCCAGACGGAAGGATACAGTACTCCTCAGTTGGGATGAAAGGCGGGACCGATTGGAAGGCTGAAAGTACTCCTCAGTAAGGTTGAAGACAGTCGAAGACTACCGTCCTTTTTTTAGCACTCCAGGGAAGAGCACTATCGTACCCTGGCGCTTGTTTCAGGCGGATGACTATCGTATACTGTGGTTTAGTCGCCTCGAGTCGTTGGTTCTCCAGGTAGGACAGCAGGACACACTGAGCCTCTTCTACCCCATATCCGAGGGAGATGATTTTCTCCCTCTCGAGTAAGAGCACAGGACTTCCGGTAGTAAGGGAGGGTGTAAGAAGGCGGAGGGAGAAGTGAGGAGTGAGAAAATGGCGAGAGGGAGAGGTGGCACTGACACAGGACGACTGTGGTCTCCAGTCTCGGTTAGACAGCGCTAGAGACAAGGGTAAATGAAGAGACGAAAAGAGATCATCGAGAGGCTTCTCGGAAATGTAAAAGCGGTCGACGAAACGGTCTTGGACTCTTCATTCCTAACACTATCTTGCTGACCAGACGGCTTTAGAGATCGTTGAGAAAAGAGAGAGAAACCATTGAGCGGAGTCAACTCGAGCCATTGTCTGCCTCTCCACATTCGGCATGCTCTCTCGGTCTGTCTGCCCGGCGAGAGAGCGGGCAGAATAGGGAGAGGCAAGGCTAGGGATCGTCGATTCAGTCATGAATAGGGAATGAACGAAGAGGAAGACGTATTGAGAAAGGTAAAATTTATGATGGAGCCACGTGCCTGATGACAAGAAGAAAGACGAAGTATAGAAGAATTTTCGATATAGACCTTATTATTTTGACATCTCATCATTCACGATTAGTAAGAAGAAGAAAGACGAAGCATCGAAGAATTTGAGGCTTCTATATACTATTTTACTATTTGCGTTTCCAAAGCAATCATACCCTAAAAATGCAAACTGCGATCGTAATACGTATGTTCATCTAAATCAAAGCAAACTTGCAGGCGTCATTTTTAAAACTCGCCGATCAAACAACGTGATAATTCACGAAAATGTCTCTAGAAAGAGGAAGTAAAGGAGCTAGTCGAAGCATTCGGGGCTTCCAACCACAGTGCCCCCCCCCCTAATCGCTGCCTCTTTTCCTCCGTCTACTCATAAGTGAAGGGGGCTGTCAGAACTGGGGATTCTGAAGGATGAATGGTTCTACTCCTCAAAAACCTCTCACTTCGCACACTTTCTCACTGGTAGACTCATTGAAAAAGCGTGCAGAATGAGGAGACTTTTTTCACTGCCCGTCTTGCTCAAGATTGTGGTCAGAGCAGCTTCAGAGCATGAGAAATGAGGAGGGCCCATTGCTCCATTCAAAGCTTTTGGTAAGAACACTCTTTTTGGTTCGAGGCTAGAGATGACGAGAGATAATGTCTATGTGAGAGAGTCAGACGAAAAACGCCGCTTCCTTGTCGATTCTTCACCAGAAACTCTGCAGGGCTAATTTATGCGCATCAGCCGACTTTACTATGCAACGAATGCTAGAGGACAGCGAGAGAGTGCGCGATTGCGAGAGATTCAGACGAGTAAATGCCCTTCGCTGTGAAAAAAAGCTGACATTTCCTTGGCTGATGACGTCATCAATCGTCTTGCTAAAATGTCTCAAGTTTGGCCTTCCTGTTTGACGTCATGTGGTCCTTGCAAGCGCGGTGAGGTGTAAACGCTCCGGAAGGTGGCCATTTTCTCACATAAACACGCGAAATTTCGCCTAACTCTCTCCATTCCTCGTACTCTCTCGCCTTCTCTAACCAGTCAAAGCAAGAACATTTACGCGAGAAAATATTGCCCGAAAGCAGCGGCCCGGGACCCTCTTGTCTCAGAAAGCGAAAGAAGGAAAGAAGGGGCCGGGAATAAATATCGGCCAGAATGACGGGGCTTCTAAACGCGAAGAGGGGCCGAGGAGGCCCCTCATAACTCTTGGTCGGACTAGTTGATGACGGGGATTCAGAGATCCCAATGGCGCTGAGGGCAAAGTAGAGAAGAAGAGAATCGTCTCTTCATTTCGCCCGCTATCTCGCCTCTAGTGCAAAAAGGGATAAATGGGAACAAAAAACAAAGATTTTTGGGTTCATTATGGGTTCAAAAGGGGGGAAAATGAGCTAAAAGTCATAAATATTTGTATAAACATCAACAGGAAAGCGGGAAAGAGATTGCCTTTCAACTCGTTTAGCAGAGTTATGCGACAGAAAGGGGGAGATTATGGAAAGGGATTGGTTGGGGGGATTGGTGATACGTCTCTTCACTGCATGTGATCTATCTTCAGTCGGACTAGTAGCGAGAGATTGTGCGAAATGAAGAGATGTTTGCTCCTATTTGGAATTGTTGATGGAATGCATCATTCTGAGCATAAATCATACACCAAGACCGCATATGGAAAGAAGTAGAGATGAGGTGCGATGAAGACTATTTGCTTGTAATTATTATATTTTAACCAGGTGAATCATCAACGAACATAATGAACCGCAACTCTTGAATAAAGAAGAAATGATGAAACATAACTGATTTGCTCGAGAAATGAATGCGAAGAAATGGCATTCAATTGAGTGGGATTGGAACCGGCAAGGCACGCGGAAATCGGCTGATAACGAGTTTGCCGTCTCGCCAATAGTTTCTAATCCTATCGACAAGTGACTTTTTATGTCTATCAGAAAAGTCGTATAAATCGCTCACGGAAACGAGAGACGAAAGCTAATAACAAGTCAATTTTCGCAAAAACGCCTCGAAACTTTCCCAAATCAGCCGCGCGAAAGAGGGCTAAAAGACGTGCGCGAAAAGTTTTTGGGCTGTTTGACGAGGCAAAGGGAAAGCGCGAAGAAAGGGAAGCCAGATATGGGCAGAGAAAGAGAGAGTGCTCTCTCCAGGCGCCATGCTCTCTCGCCTGCTAGAGTCAGCGAGAGAACAGGGAGAATGGAGAGAGACAGAGAAATGTTCCCGGATAGACTTCTTATTTATCTCCTTCCTCTCTCTCGCAGTTTGACGACTGTTTTCGAGCAAGAACACGCACAGAGAGCAAACATGAAAAATGGCGACGTAAGACGGTGTATTTGTCACGAATTTATGACTTCTATTCCTAAATAACAAATTATTCGGAGCCAGGGAATGTCTAAAATGTATGCACCTAAGACTTCCTTCAATGGCTGCAAAAGTACGATGAAATTCTCGAGGAAATGCCCATAAATTAGCGGATCCCTCTCAAATCCCCACGCACTTCCTCCCTTCAGACAAATATGAGCCGCCGTCTCTACATTTCGCAAACTCTCTCGTCTCGATGACCAGTGATAGAGAAGTGGAATGAAAATACGATTTCCCCTATTTTGAAATGTAGAACTTACCGATGAAAAACAATCCAACATTGTAAGTAAGCGGCAGACCCAAACTGAACTTGAATTCTATTTGATGCGATCCTCGAGAGAAAAAAGCATAAGTAATTGAAGTTGAAGTATTCCTCTCAATCCCCTCCCACATGATCTCACTCCAGTTCAATAAAATTGTATTTATCATGACAAACAAATACACAAATATATCATGCTATTCGCACGCTCAAAACATGCCCAGCAAGTACGTGGGCATTGTATTTAGACACAGCCTTGCGGGCAGATTTCACATTCGCAAATTGGCAATAAGCAAATCCTAGTGGCCTTCCATTCGACAGTGGAGCATGGATGAATGCTACTTTGCCTGCCTTGCTAAATAGCTTGACCAGCTCAGACGGGGTCGTTTGAGGGGCGAGGTTGCTGATGCGGACTCTGTTGGGGGCGGTAAGGGAGGGCGGGGAAGGCTTTGAGGAGGAAGAAGGATGAGAAGGTGCTATTGTTATGGGGTGAGTCGCAGCAGGCTGACAACTATGGGTGGATACGTTGTGACTAAAGCTACGGCAAGAATTAGATGCGGTGGAATGTTCCGGGATGGTTGGACGGGTAATGATGGGGTCATTTGAAGACGTGGATGAATTAAAGCATCTGTGCGGAGAGAAATCGATCCTTGCTGAATGAGCAGCAAAGGATTGAGATGAGGAAACAACGGGAGGAGGCAGTGAATCCAACTTCACATGGACCTGCAATGATGTATTTTATTGCGGGAATAATGTGATTCGTTTAGAAATAATATAATAAAATAAATAAAATACTGACCTCTTCATCTCCCTTCTCCTCATGCATTCTCACGAATCCAGTGCTCTTACGGCAGAAGGGACAGAGCAGGCGGCCTTTGTTCTAAATATATTAAATATTAAATTATAATTATTTGAAATTCAATTAATTACCTCCATTTCCAGCACGCAAGACATGCAGAGGACGTGGCCACACTCGGTTAGAGTTGCGCGAGAAACGGGTGAGTCAGTAGCACAGACGGCGCACTTGCGGGAGTAGGTGCAGAATGGACTAGAATGGAGACATTAATATTTCCGAAGTTGCATAGTAAGAAATAGGAGAGGAGATGCGAAAAAAAACTATGATTTGATCTTACCAAGGAGCCTCTAAAAAGGGAAACCTCTCAAAATATAGCATCCCAGTTGTCAGAGAGCTAATGCCAAATCATTCTTACCTCTCCTCATCCCTCCTTCTCAACTCCTCTATCATCTTTGCCTTCTCCTCTGCTCTCACTTGATCTGGTGCTGATTGACCTCGGATGAACTCGCAGACGACTTTATCCACAGCCTGCTTCAGTCCTTGAAGATCGAGGTTGCCGTAGCCTGAATATCATGGTAAATGATTTTAAAAAAGTAAAGGTCACCCCGTACTCAAGGCACACGAAGTCCTGCGGGAGCCCAATAATATGCATGTGACTATTTATCATGAACATTACAAATTATTGCAATTTTTTTCATTTAAATTTGAATAAAAATTAATACAAACCAATGACAAGTTGAGCGACAAAGGGCAAATCATGATCTTGTATTCCGTCGATGAAAGTGTGGTCGGTTTTATTGTAATCAACATTTTCCCTCATAGAAAAATCAATCCGTCATTGCTACTATGTCAAGGAATAATTAGTAAGATATAACTAACCGATGACAAGCTGAGCAACGAACGTCTCTCCTTGCTCTTGTACACCATCAATGAAAGTGTGGTCGCTAACGTCGAAACAGCGATAGAAGTCCTTGTCGAGGGTGTTGAGAGGAAAGGGAGCTACAGTAATGGTGGCCATTCAGAGAATGTGATGGAATGTATTGACGCAATTTTCAGAAGATCAGCACTAAATGATCTTTCGGTCAGGTTACATCTCCAATGGGAGTCCGGATGCCACACAAGACGATCAAATCCCCTCTGGGTGAGCTCCAACTGCTGACTCTCTTCACTTCCCACGCTCTCTCGCGCTGTCTGACCGACGAGAGAACTCGATCGGAAGGTCAATCAGGCATTGGAAGCTTCCGGATTGTCAGTATATTATAGCATCAGCTTCCTGTCTGGATCATTTTCTCACGGTTCTATTTTCTACTCTTCCGCCCTTCTTTTTCGCAAATTATGCTTTGCCCATCTTCCATCAATTCTGATATCTATGTTGTATTCCTACACTTTCGTGTAACTCAAACAAAATTCAAACAAAATTGTATCATGACTTTATACTGTTTAATTGTATTCATGAATTGTTTTTCTTCTGCAAAAAAAGTAACAGAAATTTTCAGAAATGTCGATCCTTTCCATCAACACTGAGGCTACACTTCAAATTGATCCGGCTTTCACCGAGGTGCTAAATGTGACGAACTGTACGCGCGTCGATGGAAATGTCGATGACAGACTCACTTCCTTTGTGGTTATCGGTGAGCTGTTGTTTATCAATTCATAGACGTTCCTGGGGCGTCATTTCAGTATTTAATAGGCCGTAAATAGGACGAAACTTCCTTTTTTGACACGTGATAACTTTGCATTTTATTTTTAATTTAGATAGTCATAGTTTAGTGGACGAAAATTGCTTGGGGCTTGGTAGAATCATTCATCAATAATATATTTCAATATTTGCTTTGATTATCTTAATTTTACATTTCAGGATACGGTCTATCGCACCCTCGCCTACTAAAGGATGCAGTGATTGCCGCAGTTGATGCATTCACGGATCGCCCTGACAATGAGGGCAGCAATATCGACCGACCCACATACCTGACCGAACAAGAAAAGGAAGTGAAGATTGAAGAGCTGAGGAGAGAAGACGAGAACAGGTTAGCTTTCAGTCCGATTTTATGTAGACCGATTTTAGCAGTTGCGTAACCCAATTTATAATAGCTTTTCCTTTCTTTTTATATATTTTTGTATCTCAAACTGCAGAAGAGCGACCAAAGATCAAAGATCAAATGCCACCATTTCAGTCCAGCCCATCACTACTCTCGCGAGTGCACTATCTGCTACACGACATCGCCCACCACTCGAGCTGTCCTAACCGCCTGCGGGCATACACTCTGCATGGCTTGTGTGCTGAAAATTGAGGTATCTTTTTTTATTTATTATTTTATTTACGTTAATTAATTAAAACAATTTCAATATATATTTTGCAGGTTAGCGGTCGTCTGGACTGCCCTTACTGCAGAAAATCCTCAGGATACGTGAAATTGCACGAGGAGAAAGAGGAGAAGAAGGAAACGGATAAGGTACAATTTTTATTGCAATATTTGTTTAAAATTGACTTTGTTCAGGTTGACTCATCGCTTACACCTTTGAGGCAATCGACCTCCGAAGAAGCAACATCAGTAGTAACCCACCCCACAGTATTCTCTGCAAATGCTCCTGAGTTTCACCCCGCTACAGTACCCCGATCTACCGTATTGTCCTCGTCTGATAATGTCACTGCTCCCCCATATTCTACCTTACCCCGCCCTACCGTATTCTCCGCAAGTGCTCCTGAATTCCGCCCCACTACCGTACTCCGTCCTAGGATTCTTCAGCGCCCTCAGAATTCCAATCCGAGCGATATCTTCTCCGTACCACACACTCCCGTATCCCATTCTACAGTACCCGCTCCTACCCCGCCCCGCACCCGCTCTTCTATCTATGTCGACAATGTGCCTTCGGCCATGTCCATGTACCAATTGCTCGGTACGTTCTCAATTGTCGGACCGATTGACCAGTATTCTTCCGTTCGTCGATTTGGAAATACCAGAGATCTTACCATCAGTTTCGCTTCCCCCGATGCTGCTGAAAGAGCCGTCGAATTTTTCAATGGCCGAGATGGTTTGCTCGTTCGTCTAGCGTATTAATCAGCTTTTAGTTGTTTTTTTTGTTTTTTTTTGCTTTTCCATTCTTATTACACTAATCCCTTCCCTTCCCTTGTTATTCAACGTAATGCCGGTTGAAGCGCTGCTGAAATGCTGAAATGTAAAGCTGAAATAAAATATAATTATCATATCAGAGCTCAATTCTGCAGTTAATGAATCCGCAGTTTATGTAAAAATGGAACACGGTTGGCACAATGTTTGAAAATATTATGATCGAGCTTATTTGCTTTTGTGGGATGCTGACTCTTATGTGGCGCGGTTACTCCGCTTCCATCGGTTCAGGTGGCCGAGTGGTTAAGGCGTTGGACTGCTAATCCAATGGGGTTTCCCCGCGTGAGTTCGAATCTCATCCTGAACGAATACTTTTGCCGCATTTTTAGATCGTCAATGCCACACGATCGAGCCGTGGAAGAAATTGATCGATGAAGTCTACCGTAGTCCCCCCTTTGCAAATCGTGCGCACGGTAACCTTTCCATTTCACTATGGCTAGAGCTCGAACAACGCATTACCGTCTCTTCATTCAGCACAATATTTCGCCACTCCACCAGGCGAAAGACTGAGGCGAGAGAGGCGAGATGCATGGGTCAAATCTTGTACCTACCACCCCCTGAATCTATTCAATTCTTAGGCGACACGCGTGATAGACGGCATCCCGCATTTTGATCGCTAACGTTGACAATTCACTCGGTAGCTGAATCAATCGGGGTCTTGTCTACCTAGCGTGCTGAGAGATACTAACCTCGCCTCTTAAAATCCAATTCATTCCAGGGGGGCCTGGTGGAGCACACCCTGTTACAAGACCTACCAGCAGCGTCCAGGCCCGTCGCCATGTCTTTGTCTTTCTTCATCTTTTTCTTTGTCTTTCTTCATACTGGATCTCTGTAACATCGACAAGCGATTATGAACAACATGCGCTGCTTTCCTATCGAATACTGTGGCGGCGCTAGTCACACTTTGCTCTTAGAAATGTTTTTTATTGAAGTTATTTTTTTCGATAAATATATCGTATGGAATGAATGTACACTATCTCACCGATGATAATTTGGATAATAATTCTCTCATTTTGATCCCTCATTGGCGAGAGGGCAGGGATCGAAAGGGGACGACAGTCGCGTTGCGAACTCAAAGTGCGAGCGGGCGAACAATTTTCTGACTCTCTCATTTCGCCATGCTCTCTCGTCGATTAGAGAACCGAGAGAGCACGGGAAATTGAGAGAGAGGGAGAGATCTCTCGATGAGTCGACCACTCGGCCGGCGGTTAGTCAGCATCGTCAACCCAATCCCTAATGGGAAAGTATGGTTCAAATATATATTGATATAATATATTGAGCTACGGTAGAGAGATGTATAGAACTCTCTCGCTTCTCTAACTGACGAGAGTGAATTGAGCAATGGGATCGCGCTCGAAAAATGAGCACGGATAGGTGAACGAGCAGATGCGGTAGATCGGGATACGGTAGGCCGTTGTGGGTTATGGTAGCGACTTCGACTATCGGAACGAGGACACGGAGGACATACACAGCTCTATATAGCATGTTTATCGCGAAAGAGCAAGATTACAATGGGTAGTTCAGATAATCGTCTATACAAAAAAGTGAAAGTGGCCAATATTGATCGATTGAATCTTGGTAGACAGGTTGCGAATGCAGAAAAATGATAAATCGAAAATGGTTCGGAGAGTCGCTTTTGAATTGTTCGCATTTTAGTATACAAATTGATAGTTCGAATCCTCTGAGCAGGTGAAGAAAGAACCTGTAAAATTTACTCATTTTATGAGCCAAAATCAAAAAAAATCTCTTTTTTATATATATTTTTACCTAGTTTTCTGGTGCACATTTCTTCTTATTATCTCCCTTCTTCTCTTCTTTCTTTTTCTTCTTTGCCTCATTTGCTTTCTTCTTCAAAATTGCCGCATCTCTTTTCATCGCTGCCTTCATCTTAAAGGATGAGTATGAGCAAAATTTAAATGATTTATCTGAACCCGCTGCGGTAAACCGCATTATAAAGAGCTAAAAAAATGCATTCTATGTTTATGCATGTCAGTTCTGTTTTTGGCTCAGACTCCAACTGCGCAACTTCTCTTCACCGATTTTTTTTTCATTTTTCCAATCCATGTATCAATGCATTTTCTAAGAAAAGCTAAAAAGAGGATTGCTCACCTCGCGAAATTCTTGTTTGTCGCGATTGATTCGCTCGCGGATCTTGCCCTGGATCACTGCATAAACTTGCAAGGCGCCTACAGTTCTACCAGCCAACGTATTAGCATTGGGGTCAAAATCAAGAGCGATGAACTCCGCCTCGTCCTCCTTATGGAGAGTGTACACTGAGATGAAGATGGTGCAGTCCGAATTCTGAAAGAAATAGAGTAAAAAAAATTTTCTCATATTTTTCGTGTAAGGCAGAAGTTTTATAAATGCGCGTCTCTCTTTGTTGTGTATCGGTATACTGTCAGGTAGGGTTGCAGGTTCGGTATCGGTAATACCGACACTCTCTCGCGCCAGACGGTTAGAGATGAGAAATAGCGTGCGAAAGTGAGAGCGACAGCCGGGAAGAGGGTCGGTAATCCCGACTTTCCGGATTGCCGATCCCGAATTTGCAACCCTACTGTCAGGCAGTCGTTTTTACAATTTTTTGTGTCGCCGGCCTGTATTCTACAACAGTTGTCTGCCATAGGACTCACAATGGTGTACTCAACAATTACCTTGACCTCTCCAGAGCTGAACAAGTGCTTGAGAGCACGCACTCGGCAACTCCCGTCCATAACCATGGTCTGAAGAGACAATTTTTCAGAAACGAGCCACATCAACCGATATCATGATGTATCGAGTACATTTGCATTTACATAAACTATCTACAGTGTAAACTCTAAACTGTAAACTCCTTCGCATTGCGGCGATAGTTGTGGTAGTTTTTAATGATATTTAGGTTAAAGAAATGAGTTTCAAAAATGTAAAAAATTTCTGATTAGGTATGTTTGCCAGTTCAAATAATATAATTCTCACACAGACATCCTCCAGTCCGCGATCCTCGTTTAACATCCATATTCCATCTTCTTTACGGAATTTTCTCTCGAACTCCGTTGTCGTCATGAGTATATCACTGTAACAATAAGCGTAGGTGATGTCTTGCAGCTTCACTTCACAAATTATTCCCGTTCATTCAAATGAAGTTCCCCTTTTAGCCCAGGTATAGCATTTCTCTGGCGATGAAAAAATGAGCAATTAACTCACATTGGTGTCAACAGAGCCATCACGCTGAAAGGGCTCGATCTGATATGGTTCTTGAGAGATTCCAGCCTGAACTCGTCAATCGCCCGAGATCCACCCAGGCGCAACTTCTTCATTCCGAAAAACTCGTTCAACGATATCTGTAAATAAGTAAGCAAAATATGGGCCCTATCAACGCTGTCAAAGATTTCCATGAAAAAATTGATGGAGCCGAAGCCAGAAATCGTAATCTCAAGTTACACCGTCAGAAGAGACAGCGTGCGAAACGAAATTCGGCGATTTTGTCACTCCGATAGCCCTAATCAGGGTTTGATAACTTGCCTTAGCAAAATACGGTGCGCGGACTTCCTTGAATCCGGAAGACATCACAATTATCCCTAAAAAAGGATATCTTGGATTGTTTAAAAGCCATTGCTATAAAAGGACACGAAAATTCGATCTTAGAAAAAGCAGGAGACAGAAAAACTGAAGGAAGTTTCGAATCAAAAAGGAGAAACAGTAAAAAAGAGTAGTTCTAAAGTGCATTTCCTACTCAAATGACAGAAAGCGGAATCGGTCAAAAAGAAGTGACTGGCAATTGGGATAAAAGAGAATGGCCTGCTAGAATACGTGGCGGTATGTATAGAAGTGAGGGAGATAAACGAGAGCACTCCCTTCATCATTGGTGGCCTTCTGCGCGATAGTGAGAGATGGTAAGAGAAGGGACTGATTGTGAGATTAATCACTCCTCCGCTAAAGTGAGAGATCACGCGAAATTTGGAGTGACCATGTCTTTCCAATGTCATCTCCACTGATGGATTGCTCGGCCGATAGCCCCTCTCGCACAGTGGGATGTCGGTATGAGACGGGAGATTCATATCAGCTGAACTAACCAATTACTGATGGTGTAGGCACCAACAAATTATTACGAAATTATTGATTTTGGTGGTTAGTGGGAAACATTATATGAATAATATTATATGATATGTACCTACCAATAATAATGCCCGCATCTCTCCTTTTTGCACACTATCTCGCTTCTCTGACAGGCGAGAGATCATGGAGAATGAAGAGAGGCGGAAATCGATATCATCCAATGTAGCGATGAGGCAACAGAAAAATACGCCTGATTGTGAGGAGTCGTTGATACTTTTTTCGGAGTTTCCGCGTCAGGTGATGTGATTCATGGTCAGTGGGAACTATAATAGTTTAATTTGTCAAATATTATATGCGCATTGTATTCGTCATTTCGTCGAAGTGAATGAGGAAGGTCGAATGAGAGGGTTACTCAGCTCTGAAGTGTCAGTAACCAAAATCCACATCACGTAACGTTTGCCCAACTCTATCGCTCACAGTCAATACCCTCTGGCAGTTTTCTGATCATTCTCTTTGGTGCCACCCATTCTTCACCCGATCCAGTCCGGAGATTCAGCTGGAACCCTCCGACCTCTGCCCAATGTAAGACTGCCCCGTGTCTCTTCAAATTAGCCATTGAACCCAAGTCAGGCTAATGCCTAACGCCCATATCGAACCGTTTCAACTCGACTCTTACCCTCTTTATACCGGATTAACCCAAGTGCTCAAAGTTACTGCCACCACTTTCATGAACGGACTACGCACTCCGCTCAATTCCCTAATTGTCATCGGTTCGTAACCATTATTATTCTTTTTATCGATTTTATTCATGAAACAGAATAATTTTGATTGCAGGGAACGTTGACTCGGAAGGATTGAGGCAAGGTATTCATGCGGCTGCGAGGCAATTTGTCGAAGCACAGTATCGGAGGCCAGAGAACAACGAAGAACTCATCAGGCAATTGGTAGAGAAGAATGAGAACAAGTCAGTTCTTTTCTCTAGATTTTACATTACATTTCAAAATATATTAATTTATTATTTCAAAAAATAAAAAAATTCCAGCACCAACACTCGATATTCTCGTCAGTGCAACATCTGTTTGACTCCCTCACCCGAAACGAGGGTTACACTAACCGCTTGCGGACACTTGCTGTGCTTGGCTTGCGTCTTGCAGATTGAGGTTATTTTTAATATTAATTAATTAATAAAATATTAAATTAATTAGATATTTTTGCAGGTAAACGGCCGCTTGGATTGCCCGTTCTGCAAGAAAAGCACTGGATTCGTAAAGATGTATGAAGACATCGAAGAGGAGGACCGGGAATTGGATAAGGTAACACTTCCTCATTTCTAAATCCCGGATCGGCTCATTTAACGGCTCTCCATTCCAGGTCGAAATCCAGTTGGAAGATCTCTCCTTCGATTCCATTTCGTCTGCGTCTCCTGACCCTCATCGTCGATTCACCATACCTACCGTATCCCATCACTACGGTAACCCCTCGATTCCTACCATAACCCGACCTACCATACTTCCTTTATCCAACAACACTCGTAGCATCTTTGATCCCATTCCTATCAGTGCCGATCGATACCGTAACCGCTCGCCCCCTGCCGTACCCCATCACAACCGTACCGTGTCTAATAACTATCTTAGACCCCCACAGCCTACCGTAACCCGATTTACCGTATCTTCTCGCACACATACCCGTACTCCTTTTCCCAGTGCTCTGGCTAGTGAACACTCTCGTTCTTCTTCCAGATTTACCGTAGCTCCCGTATCCCAACAATATCGTAGCCCCTCGCCGCCTATTCCTAATCGCTTTTCGGGCGCCGCTCTAGACCGTGAACGCTCGCAGTCATCAGCTCATTTATCATCAAATCGTCGCGATCGATCGCTATCCTCCCATTCTACCGCCACCACCTACCGAATCCCGATCCCATTCTCGCTCTAGACCTTCCAACCGTCGAGGATTCATTGGCGCCCTGTTCTCGCGGGCTGCTGGTCTCGCGGGAGGGAGAGCTCGTCCAGTTTGACTTGCCTCTCACAGTATTTTTAATGTGTAATTGATTGTAACGATATTATAAATGTCAGACTGTAAACAATGAATCTCAATAAAAATTCAATTGAATCTCTGTTGATCTTATGCAGAACTCGAAAATCGAAAGAAATTGGTCCCAATAAAACAGGATAGCATTTTTCAAATATTTCCTCTGGCATCGCCTGGCAGGGGGCTGCTTGCTACTTTTTTTAATTGATGCGTTTCTCGATCACATATCGGACGAATATCTAATATATAGTGAATATCTACGAAGTGGTCGTTTTCTTGTATCCGCGAAAGAGGATTGCTTCGAGGCACTTATTCCGTCTCTCAAAGCACTCAAATCACTTGCCGCTCTCATTCTCACCATGTCTACCGTCTCCGTCGGAATGGAGAGGGCAATATTGATCGACGAATTAATTGAGAAGAATGAGAAACAGTTAGTTTGTTATGCAAGTTGTCCCAATTTGTTGGAAAAATTCTCCAATTTGTTTGTGAAGAACAGCAAATACGATATTCCGAGGTCGGAGTCGCGGCAAAGTTAGGTGTATTTTTTTAAATTTTGTTTCAGCACTCATCGGTACTACAGCCGTCAGTGCTACATTTGTGCTTTCTCTTCTCCAGATGCGAGAGCGGTTCTAACTACGTGCGGCCACACGCTGTGCTTGGCGTGCGTGATGCAGCTTGAAGTATGATATTGATTACTTATTTCCAAAACCCACAAGGGTCTAAGAATCGCAATAATAGCAAAATTTGATTAATTATTTTTTTCAGAAACATGGCCATCTGTTCTGTCCCTTCTGCCGAAAGCGTACCGGTTATGTGAAACTCCATGAGGATAAAGAGGAGGAGAATAGGAAGGAGATAGGCACTCAAACGGAGAATGAAGAGGATGCGGATGAAAATGAAAATGAAGAGGCCGACATCGAAAATAAGGCTGTCGAAAATTATGAGGAAGAGGTTGAAATGGTAAGAGTTCTCGCCATTTCTAACGTTGATATAGATAGATAGCATCTCTCCATTGCAGAACAGGAAACAGTTGGACTGGCTGAATCTTCTCTCTACGTTCAACCCTACTGTATCACCTTTCACTTTACTCCGAACCACCCTTTCCCACCCAAACCTAGCATTTCCTACCGTACGCCCAAACGTACCCCAGCTTGTCGTACCCCAACCGGCCGTTCCCCTACCCGTCGTACCCCACTGCAAAGTCCACATCAGCAATTTCGCCACGCACACAACGGCCCTCGATCTTGAAGAATTATTCTCCCTTGCGGGTCAAGTGATCTTCGTTGACCTACCTCGGGATAGATTGACAGCTCAACCTTTGGGACACGCCCTTTGCCTATTTCACGATGAGCATTCAGCAGCAGTCGCGGTAGCCATGTTCGATGAAGCAGTGTATGGTGGCATTGAGTTGAAAGTTCGAATGGCTGACCAATAACTGTTTATTTAATTTGTTTGCACTTCCCTGAATGTGCTGTAGTCTTTCGAGTAATGATGAAAAATTGAGAATTTCATTGTTGTCGATTGATGACTATTTTATGAATGAAATTATTTTGAATCGCATGCCCGTTGACTTCATTACGACAGATATTCCAATAATTCTCATCAGACACCTCACTGCACGAATAAATCATTTTACTTGCATTTTATTTATGCAGGGATCACCACTTGATGGGGCAAATATTATTGAAATATAATATTTATTGAAAGGAAAGGGCTGTAAACAACGAAAACAACAATAAATAATGAATAGCACACATCAGCTTGCCATCTTCACTCTCAACCAGCATTCCTCGAACACGGAGTCGTTGAACATGGCAACCGCCTTTTCAGCCGAGTCGGTATCCGCGAATTGGCAGAACGCAAAGCCCCAGGGCAGGCCGAATCGATTCTGCGGTAGGTCCATGTAGGTCACTTTTCCGGCCTGTGAGAAGTGACGTCCCAAACGATGCGCGGACATGTTAGCAGCAAAGCCGGTGACGTGGACACGGGTGCTGGGCGGGGTAAGATCGATAGGAGTGGTTTCGGTGGGAAGGGGTACGGTAGAATCAGATACGGAAGGTGCGTTGTGCTCCGATTCGGAAACATCAGAATCGGAAGGTTCGGATTCCTTAGAAGCAGATTCTGTTGGAGATGGTAGGGTAAATTGTGATTCTGGATGAGAATGTGAGCTATCAAGACTTGGCGAGCAGGGGAAAGAAGAATGAGTGGGCGAGATGGGCGGAGTTAGGGAGCTGGGAAACGCGGTAGGAGTTGGTGAATGAGGGGATACGGTAGGCTGGATTACGGTGGGACTGAGAACGACAGTGCTAAGTACGTTAGGTTGAAGTACGGTTGGGAGAGAGGTCGACGGATTATCGCAGGTAGACGAAAAGAGAAGAGCATCGATCGAGTCCATTGATTCAACGGTCTGAAATTGTATCGGTTAGACTGTACGGAATCAGAAAACAAATTTCCAGGTGCCTTTGCGAATCATTGATTATTCAATTAATCTTTACCTTCTCGCCATCGATTTTATTATCTCCCTCCATTGCCTTCTCTTCACCCTCCTTCTCCTCTATCATCTTCACGTATCCAGTACGAATCCCGCAGAAAGGGCAGGGCAGGCGACCCCATTTCTGCAAGGTGTTATTTTTTTAGATAATGAAATAGCTTAGCATTTCAGCTTAACTGATGTTTGCTAGCTATGTCTAAAATTCCAATATTCTCAGTGGGTGCTATGTACTTACTCTTCAATTGAACGATTCGGAAAATGTGATGAAAAAATCGTACCTCCATTCGCATCACACACGCGAGGCACGCCACATGGCCACAAGCAGTGAGCACCGCTCGAGAGTCCGGTGATGGCGTGTCGCAGATTGAGCAGTGACGAGAGTAGTGGGAGGAGAGGCTGGAATGGTTTGATCGTAAATAATTGATCTTTGATCTCTCTCTCGATCTAATATTAGATTTTTAACGTGTACCGTTGCACATAGTAAGTTCCGTAATGACAAATAAATTTAACATTATCTCTTGAAATCAAAAAAGTTCTCACTTCGCCTCACTCTTCTCTACCAGTTCCTTGATTATCACTTCTCTTTCATTATCACTGATCTTCTCCCTCTTTCTGAGACCGTCAGAGTCTAAGCCAGATTGGAAGTCTTTGACCGCTCGTCGAATGGCGTAGAAGAGACCATCGCGGTCGTCGATGCCGCAACCTATGAAAATCACCGTTTTTTTTAGGTTCAGTACGACTAAAGTGTTTGAAAATGTTCGATTCTTTTTTCAATATTGTGTTCGAAAATTTACAGGCAAAATCATGCCTCGTGGGTCGGTTTGTATCCGTGTACCGATAGGGATCGCAGTGTTGACGGTTCTCTATTCTACCATGATTTTTTATAATTTTAATTTAATTTTCTAACGCAAAAAACAAAGCACGAACCGATAACGACGTGGGAGATCACATCCTCCTGAAGTTTCTTGTCAACGAACGTCAATCCAGTCCGGTCCAGCACTTCGACACAGCCCGTCTTCAGACAATCGATCGAGATCGGGTTGATGGTTATGGTAGGCATTTCAAATTTCTGAAAGAGCACGATAATGATATAGGATGCTCGAAATGATTCAGAGAATTCAACAAAGACTGGTTAACCAGTGGACATGTTTTAGTGCAGCTATGGGATGAACGTTTTCAAAATTAGAAAAAAGACTGAAGAGCAAAGTGGAGATACGATTTCGAAAATATGTTCACAAAGTGTTTTCGTCGATTTAGATTACTTATAGTGCCGAGATCGGATGGATTCAGTTGTAATCCGCGATCTAACGGGTGTTTCTTGGTCAGACAGCGCGAGAGAGTGTGGTAAATGAAGAGAGCCAGGCGACTTGGTGCCGATAGCGGAATCCGAAATTATTGAATGCAGAAGACGGTTGAAGGATGGCCAGAGGGTATTCCGAGTTCGAGTGCATGTAGACTGTTGAAGAAATCATGTTGACGTATTGGATAGACGTCAAAGAGATCAGAATGAAATTGGTGCACACATTTTTAAAAATAAATTACAGATAGATTCAAATTATTGGGATGTCCCATAAGTTCCCGGACTGAATGTTTTCCCCTATTTCTTCAAAGAGTTTCGATGTACTTTTAAGAGAACTTTATAGAGAGTTGACTGTTTGTTCATTTCCATGTGTGAGGTAGTGAAATCTCCGACGTTAGAAAAATCTGCATCGTTTCGCATAACTTGAGCGAGATGGAATTTTTCCAGATTTCACGAATGAGATGAGGTCCAAAAACTGTTAATGTCTGTAACAGTTTAGGAGATACTAAGAATTTGTTTGACCACCACCCCGAGCTTCGAAACAACACTGCATCATAGTTACGAAATTAGCAGTTTTTGACTATTCCTGAGAATACCCGATTTACGAAAGACGATAAGAAATGGAAATAAGTATAGGTTATCCTAATACAATATTATCAAAACAATTTGGGCGAGAGCGGATTATTAGGCACCTAAAAAAATTCCAAAATGTGTAAAATGACCCTCAACCTCAGATATGCTCTTGATAATTTTTGATTTTTCTCGCAAAATCTTTCGATAAAAATATGGTTTCAGAGTTTCAAAAAATAGTCGATGGTCGTCCATATTTGTCAGAAAAATCATGGGATCCAATGACCATTCCAGGCGAAGAGAGAATATTTTCAAATAATTATCAAAAAACGCGTTTTTCGGGCATTACGTCACTCCTAGCCAATATCTTTATAATTTTAGTTGCGCTAAATTTACTTCTGCGGTAAATGTACTAAATGTAATTTAATTTTTTAAATAATCTTTAATGATTCTCTTGAAAAAATATATCGAAAAAAAAGTCCGGAAACTTATGGGACACCCTAATAGATTCAAAAAAATTCATTTTATTAATATTTTAAACTGGCCTTGTCCATGCCTTGTTTACTTCCTGGTTCGTTTGAATTCTCTGCTTCCTCAAATTTTCCGTCCCATTGACTTTGGTGGAGGGGAACGATTGTAGAGTGGGAAATGGGAATTTGAGAAATGCGAGCCGTCTGGCGTGCTGAATTGAGCAGATGCTATACGTCTAGACATTTTCTTCATTCCTAGCTGATTGTGAGCTGGAAAAGCCCCTTTCTCTTTTTTTTTTAATCCTGTGGAATGTCGCTCTTTCTCAAAAAGAATAAAGATGTGAACTCTTCGTTGACCAGATAACGAATTTTTCATTTTCACAAAAAAGTGATTCAATTATTCATGGAAGATTTCAATAATGTGTTTGCATTATTAGCAAAGATAGAAATTCAGACGGTTTCCTCTGGTCGTCCAATCTACTCTAGGAGAAGTGACTACTTGACATTCGCCCGAGGGCAAACACACATTGACTTCTCCCTTTGATGGAGGGGGAGGATCCGCTCTTCTACTCTCTTGTTTTCGCATGCTCTCTCGCTGGTCAGCCGCTATCTCACTTTTGCATGGTCTCTCATTTGTCGGCTACTCTCTCACTGAATCCTCTTTGCCTCTCCCCTTAGTAGAGATGACTGGACGTTTCTATGACCGGCGAGAGAACACGCGAAACGAGGAGACGGATTCTTCGCCGAGACAGAATCCTCTTTGCCTCTCCCCTCAGTGGACAAGAGATGCGGTCACAATATCGATATTCCATGTCGAGTAAGCGCGTAGTGTGGGATGAGCGAGTAAGAGTCATTCAAAGGATGCTCCAGTAAGGGTGGACTCATTGGTCATTCAAGGATGATGGATTGGACTCATTTTTGCGGTCCCTTTGCGCTGAAAAGGACTCGAATTGGAGTAGTTTCTGGAATAGTCGGTTATGCACGACTTTTTATTATGTCTTCGAATCATAATTCATGAGTTTACAGACCCATTCAAGCACCAAAAAAGCCCGAATCTTGGCATTCAGTCTCCATTACTGGCTAGAAAACACCCCACAAATTAGCTGTTGTCCCTTCACTACTCCATTCACTCCCTTCTCCCCCATTCCCTTCTTCTCACCCCCTATCTCACTCCAATATCTCTCTCAAGCCCTCATTTGGGCCCCGGCCCAGAGTGGCATTGGAATGTGCAGTTGTAGTGAAGAATCTGCTCTCGTTTTGAGGCGTATTCTGGATTTGGTCTTCTCTGTTTCTTCAGTGGCCGTTTTGAAGCTCGTTTTCGAAACATTTTGTTCATTCAGGGTTCAGTGATCCATTGCTTGACATTTTTGCACGCAAAAGATACGGATTTAGTCTTCACCTGTTCTCTTCTCTAATTTCCCTTCGCTGATACCAAGTTTCGAACGTACCCAGCCCAAGAGGCAATCTGTGCCCCTTCATATCTATTACAACTAGGGGAATCTCGATATTTCTGGGCGACAGAATCGAGCAGTTATATTGGATTAGTGAGAGAGAGGAGACTAATCCAATCAGTGAGAGTCGAATTCATTCTTCATTCTTCACTCGCAAAGCGACCGCGAGCGGCCTTCGGCCGCTCGTCACATATACCTAGGGGAATTTCAGACTTTCGTGTCCACAGAATCGAGCAGTTATATTGGATTAGACGAGAGAGAGGAGACTAATCCAATCAGTGAGAGTCGAATTCATTCTTCATTCTTCACTCGCAAAGCGACCGCGAGCGGCCTTCGGCCGCTCGTCCCCCTTATAACTAGACGCATTTCGATTTTTGACACCCATTTCACAATCGAGCAGTTAAATTGGATTAGCGAGAGAGTGTGGGGAGAGAGGAGAGTAATCCAATTGGGGGATTGTCGAACCCTCTCATTCTGCGTCGCGCGCCGCTTGCGGCGCGGCCTTCCGCAGGAACTAGCATTCGAAGAATGCTAGTTGAATATCATAGGCCATTCTGTCATTTTGTAGTTGTATTTTTCTTGAGGTACGGACTCTGAATGATGTTATCTACAATTTGATAGATATTGGATCAGTGGTTCAAATATGAGTTACCGGGAATTCATGAAGCGTGGAGGACATATCGTGGATTTCGAAAATGTCCCTCCCTTCTATCGATTCACCACCCCATCATTGGCCGCAATCAATCCGTGGCTCGGCGTGAATGTGCAACTGTGCAAACGAACTACATCTATATCTGATTTTCTTCAATTTCCCTGCTCTCTCACACTCTCTGACTGACGAAAGCGCAAAACGATTTTAAGCAATAGTCTGACTCTATCCAATCACTGTACTCTCTCGTCTTCTCTGACTGGCGGGAGAATGTGGGAAACGAAGAGGCAGAATTCTTCCCTTTTCCGGATTGATTCCCCCTCATCCACTTGCGTGCGTGTTGTGAAACTGCCCGTAATCTACAGCTAGAGTACGGTAGATCATTTTCGTGTTAGGACCACTGGAAGTAAATTACATTCCATTCTTCATACGAGCTGCAGAATGGGAAAGTCAAAACATTGTTCACCACTGGAGTAAAGCAGATTATTCTTCGTCTTCTTTTCCGCGGTGATTTTGTATAGTGTGTTGTTGTGAAACTGCCCGTGATCGATTGAATCGAGTACGGTAGATCTTCATTGGATCTCGTCTTATGACCAAAACAGATTCTGTTTCAAAACAGTTTCTGTTTCCTAACAGTTTTCATTCTGATATTCCAAGAATCCCTTAACCCCTGCCAATTCTTCGAATCACAAATCTCTTACGTGGCTGACAGCGAATGATCGTTTATCATGCCCATTTCGCTCCCCGTAGGCTCGTATTGCTCATTTTCACCGCACTCTCTCACTCTTGCGTGATCTCTCGCCGCAGTCTGCCTTCTCTGTTCTCTCCCATCTCTCGCACAGTGGGATAAAGAAGGAATGCCTGAGGCTCTCCCGGACTCATTTTCATTCGCGGAGGAGAGAGAAGGAAATTCGCGGGGTCCGCGCTAATGCAGTTCCGATGTACGGGCTTTGCAGCGCATTACTGCATTGATTCTTCTCTTACTCGAATTAATTCTGCCCTATTTCGTCATTCCTGTATGAATATGCAATAAAAATACCAAATATATTTATTTTATTGATTTTAATAATTAGGGACCCTTGTCCGGAAATTTTAAATTTGAGAGCCGGCGAAGGTCTGCGACCGAAAAAGCAAACGTCGTAACGCCCGGGAATTCAAATTTGCGTTGAAAAAACGCTTTTGCAACGGTTATCGATTATTTGGATGTGCCGCTCTTTGTTTTCATGTTTGTAACAAAGTATTGGATATTTATAACTTACACGAGAAAAATAAGAAAAATTCATTTTTCCCTTCATGCTCAAAATCAGTCGCAAAGTTCTCGTTTTCTACTAGTTTGTCACATTTAATTATTTTTCAGCCGTTTCGATATATGCCGCTCTCCAATTCCTTTTGAACTTTCTTTTAGGATATCTGAGGAGACTATCAAGCAAAAAATAGAAAAATTCATTTTTCCCTTCCTTGTCACAAATGGCTTCAAATATAACGTATGCGGATGGGTTACGGTATGAATCTAATAGATTATTCGACGATAATCGATTTTATTTGCTTTTTAATCAATTTCGTTTCGTAATAATCAATTTTCCGCACTCATTTCAATTCATTTCAGCAAAAATAAACACGAAATTCGATCGCAATAAAAAATAGAGACTCGCGAAATAACCTTTGCCCCGCCGAACCACGACCGCAACGCGTGATTTCGAAACGCGCGTCAGTCACAACACCACGGGGGCGGAGTTTCGCATGATGGACTTGTATGCGCATATATTGAAATATTTTGAAATTCTGAAAGTGCTATCGTGATTCGCCATCATTGATCACCCCACAGTAGCAAAACAGGAATTTTAGAAAGAGTTTGAAATTTTACTCCCTGGTGCCTATTTAATAATATTTTTCCAGTACAGTACTTCGAGGCACTAAAGTTACGGTCGTTAGAGGCGCCTGACACTTTGCTATTTCCGGGATCACCTTCCGGCTCTCGCGCCAATTTTGTTGTCGCCCGCTCGAAACGGATTCTGACGTGTTCTCCCCGTTTAGTCATCGTAATTTTTTGCGCAACTACTGCCAACTAGTGTAGGCTGTCACGCTATCCACTCAATTGCGCCCGTCCGCTTGACGTTTCGCCTCTGTTTTAGTGCAATTCAACTGTCGTTCCTCCCCTTTCCCTCCCTCCGCTCCCTTTCGTGCCTTTCCCCTTGTCAGTTTCGCTCTTTCACTGCTCCCTTTTTCTACTACTATTTCACAATCGATAGCTCATTCAACGAACTGACGCCCAACTCACATCATTCATATGTTTCCCCTCTCGTCCGCCTCCCTTTTGAATTCCAAATTTGTCGTATCGATTTTGCCCACTTCACTGCGCTTACTCCACGTCGAGTGCCTGTTTACACTACCTTTTGCGTTTTAATTGAATATTAAATTGCCTTTTTACAGGTCCCGGAATCTTCCCAATCTTCAATCTCTGAAATCATGGCCACTCCCGGAGTTGAGGGTGAGCCATTTCTCAACAATTCTCAATAATCAATAATTGCGAAAGCGGCAACTTCTTTTTTTTGCCCGGAGTTTAGTCATTCACTAATGAAAACCATGTGTTTTCTTACCGACCGCCTTCCTCGAAAATTCACATGCAGGAATGCCTTTATAATAGCGTGGGTCTGGAGTGATCATATCTGCACCTCATGGACTCCTTTTTACGCCTCCTTGCGATGTTTATATCCACACACTGCCCTCTCGAAATTTTGCCCCAGCGCTAAGATCAGTACGGGGCGCTAGAGTGGCATAGAGGCTAGAGCAGCTCTCCCGTGTGTGTGAACAGTTCCGTTGTGGTGGGGCAGAGACGCAGAGGAATTGGAAGGCCATCGCTATCTCACCCCTATCTCGACCCATAATCGGCTATTTTTCGCCCCTACTATTCGCCGCCTCTGGCCGTCTGTCGCTCTCGCCTCGATACGTGTTGGTTGATGTGCGGATGCCGTCGACGTTGTGTTGAATATATATAGCTTCAACCGATCGATAGCCCGCCCCTCGCGATTCGATTTGTTTTGCCTCAATAGAACACGCGGAATTATTCCTCCCCCTTCTTTCGTCACTCTAAACAGTTTTCGTACACTCTGGTAGCTCTTTCGGCGTATTGTTTGAGGCGATTAGTCATTGAATTTTTTGAAAATTCCCGTTTCTTTTCCCGCGTCGTCCTCAAATAATCGAACCAGTGACTAGTCCACGTATGTATGACTTATCAAGCGCGCGTTGCGAAACCAGGCTTTCCTCTGTTTCGCCATGCTCTAGAACCAACTTTACTTATATATTTTTAAAGCAAATTCAATTACAAAACTGAACTAGTTTTGGCCATTGTGAGCGCTCATTCTAGTCCATTTTCCCCGTTGTGATCGGTCGTTTGCTCGTCGTGTTTCGTGCCGCAATGTTTTCGCCTGGCGAGTCTCTCGTCGACGTTGACCCCTTCGATGCTCTGCTTGAAGACGTCCTAGCTGAGGAGATGCCGCCCAAGAAGGCCAACCCGACCCCCAAGAAGGCTCCGTCCAAAGCCGACGCCGAGATCGCTGAGGCCGCCGGGATGGACGCCTTTGCCAAGGAGCTCGAGGGCGATTCGGATGAGGACCTGCAGCACGTGCAGCATCCTTCGGCTGCAGCAGCTGCAGCTCAGCCAGTGATGAGGGAGCAGCCGGAGAGGAGCGAACCGGCGGTCTATGGGGAGACGGCAAGTCAGCCGAGGGAGCAGCGAGGCTGGCTGCAGAAGTTGTGGAAGGGCGGCGAGGGAGCGACAGGTAGGGGATTGTTGATTCATCGGTCGTGTTGAAGCAAGGTTGTGCACTAGTGCTATCGGTTATCAAACTGAGAGAATTCCTAGGTGTTCGGTTGTTGATCGAACGTGTATGAAGGCGTTTGTTGCGAAAGGTGGACGTAGTATTGCTGAAATTTCGTATTGAATGTGCATGTGGGATCTTATGCATAGGAAGTAGTCTGATTTAAAAAAATGAATTATCGAGTAACAACGGGTTGCAAAAGCTGGAAGAGAGCGACAGGTGCAGTGCTGAGTCGTGAATAATAGTGGCTTGTGGAACATGGATATCGCGGGTAAACAACCGGCTATGCATGCTTTTTCCCCATTGTGGCCTGGCATGCAATGGTGGACTAGGCGTTCTGTAATGACTCGGGCATATTATAACTGCCAGTTGGTGGGAGCATTTGAATCGAATGAATTATAAATTATGTTTTTTATTATTTAATATTATTTTAAATTGTAGTCGCTGACGACGCATTCGAGACGAACGGCGTGCAGCTGAGCGACGCCGAGAGGGAACTCATCAAGGAGGAGCTCAAGAAGGTACGGTAACAGACTGGAATACTATCGGGAACTTGCTTGTTTACTCTGCTGTAGTTTTTAGGTGCTTAATGTCATCCATTTCTAGAAGGTAGTAGGCAATTTATAAACTGGGTGGTATATATGGAGCTGCCGATGGAGGAGCTCAATAAGGTATAGTTTAGTTTAGGGGGGTCAGTTAGCTCCGTTTCGAGTTAGTAGATAGTAACATTAGTGCAAAGTGGAGCTGAAGTGAAGTGGTCAGAGGCTAGTGACTATCTTTAGCGCAATTATCATTCCAACATTGCGGATTGAAGTGCATTTTTAATGAGGTGTGGGAAGAAGGAAGAAGAGAGAATTTGGCGTTTCACCTCATCCTCATTAGCCAAACACTTCCCGCTTGTTTAATGCACGTTCGATTGGCCTTTGGAACTTACACAGACGAATAAACGTACATTTACCATGCTCATACGGAAGGATAATGGTTTTTCAAAAATGGATTCATTGACCAAACATTTTTTTAATTTTAAATTATAAATTTTACAGACCGAGGACGAGATTCTGACGCTTCGCCAGGTGCTGAACGCGCGCCAGAAGCACGCGTCCGAGCTGAAGAGGTACTGTAGAACGTGTTATTGATTGCCAACTGATGGAGAAGGCGTACGGTAGATGGATAGGGTGATCGAGAACTTATGGGGAAAGGGGGATATGGTTGATAGAACGATGATCGAGTTCCAAATAATGCAAAACGAAGACGTTTTGTATTTTTGTTGTTGTTGTTTTTAAGAGACTGTCTCCGTAAAAAATTATCATTTTCACTTTCTTCCGGACATTTCCGCCAGGACTTTCGATTCAGCCCTTCATATTGCTATCATGGATGACTGACAGTACCCTGTTTACAATGGGCACTATATAGCCGCAACGCATCGCCAACGCGGCGCGTCAGCTGCGCGCGAAATTCAAAAACGCGATATTCATAACTTTTCAACGAAGTAAGTTAGACTCGAAATTATTTTTGCGTTGTGTTATAGTGCTCATATGTGCAAACTTTCAACGAAAAAGTTCGGCAAAAGTCCATTGGAAAATCGATTCTTCAATTTCAAAAAGAAGTTTTTTGCCTATCTCACCCCATTTTTGGAAGGGGGGAGAGGTCCCACATAGTACATATTGTAGCCCCCTTGTGTGCAGATATGTTGGACCACAATCGACAGAAATCGATTTTACTCCTCGTAGGAAAAGTGTAAGCTGAACCCTGAAAACACCCATTTCTCGGAAATCGAATATTCCGCAGCTGCATAATTTATGTATCAATCGAAAGTGCTAGCACCCAAAGGTACTTACAGTATCGCCGGAAAGTATTTGGCCACTTTTTCGATCAGCTGTAACTTTTCGATCAAAAAAGATATCGATCTGATTTTTTTGCATGCCATAGCTTAACTATCGGAGAACAAATATTTCTGGTGAGATTCCGAAAAAAATCGATATTATTGCATAGTGATGACGCAATTGAAAGTGTACTTCTTTGATAATTTTTATTTCCCTTGTAGATTTTTTCGTACTTTCAAAACTTTTTGTGTGATGAGACATTAACTAGGTGTATCCAGAAATAAAGTTTCAAGTTGCTGCCGCTTGCTGCAGGGGGTGCAGAGTTGCTGTAACTTCAGGGTCGAATTTTCACAACTCCGCTCCTAGACATGCTAGAAACTCGTTCTAAGGATCATTATACTTCTTATAACGAGTAATGTATACCCTGAGAGTTTCGTCAAGATTGCCCGTCATTTACACTTTTTACACTAAAAATTCACTTTTTCTGATGACCCTACTTTGATCCTCTGCCGCTTCAAGGGTGAATTTTGTAAAACGCTGGTTTCAGCGCAGGAACATTGCAAAACCATCCATTAGTAGTATCCCAAATTTTCAGATCATTTGCTTTTCCCTCCAGTCTGTTGTGATCGATTTACTAAGGCGCATTCAGTTTGAAGAGGATTATCTTCACTTGAAGAGTTGAAGAAAATCCTCTTCAATATTTTTCAAAGGCAGTGAAATAAACCCAAACTTAGCCAAACAATGGATAACCTTCACCTTATTATCGTCACAAAGTTTTAAACCTGTAGCTCAGATAGAAAGAAAATAATGAAATAACAAAGTGGGCGGGGCGAGCATGTTTGAACCCAATGCGCCTCAGTAAATCGATCACAACAGACTGGAGGGAAAAGCAAATGATCTGAAAATTTGGGATACTACTAATGGATGGTTTTGCAATGTTCCTGCGCTGAAACCAGCGTTTTATAAAATTCACCCTTGAAGCGGCAGAGGATCAAAGTAGGGTCATCAGAAAAAGTGAATTTTTAGTGTAAAAAGTGTAAATGACGGGCAATCTTGACGAAACTCTCAGGGTATACATTACTCGTTATAAGAAGCATAATGATCCTTAGAACGAGTTTCTAGCATGTCTAGGAGCGGAGTTGTGAAAATTCGACCCTGAAGTTACAGCAACTCTGCACCCCCTGCAGCAAGCGGCAGCAACTTGAAACTTTATTTCTGGATACACCTAGTTAATGTCTCATCACACAAAAAGTTTTGAAAGTACGAAAAAATCTACAAGGGAAATAAAAATTATCAAAGAAGTACACTTTTAATTGCGTCATCACTATGCAATAATATCGATTTTTTTCGGAATCTCACCAGAAATATTTGTTCTCCGATAGTTAAGCTATGGCATGCAAAAAAATCAGATCGATATCTTTTTTGATCGAAAAGTTACAGCTGATCGAAAAAGTGGCCAAATACTTTCCGGCGATACTGTATTTGAACATATTCGAGTATTTGAAGCCTTTGGATTTTTAAAAAAAATCGACATCGGATTCGAGAACCATGACCCCCGGGTCATGGTCTCAAAGTTGCGGCGCATGCATGACCCTCGGGTCGTGGTCAAAAAGGTGAGTTTCGCTTGGTTACGAAAAGCAACCAAATGTATACTATGGTACTCCAGGTGCTACCCTAACACTAAATACCGCAATGAAATGTTTCAATTCGCTCCGACCAAAATCACCTTTTTGACCACGACCCGGGGGTCATGCATGCGCCGCAACTTTGAGACCATGACCCGGGGGTCATGGTTCTCGAATCCGATGTCGATTTTTAAAAAAAATTCCAAAGGCTTCAAATACCCGAATATGTTCAAATAAGTGCCTTTGGGTGCTAGCACTTTCGATTGATACTTAAATTATGCAGCTGCGGAATATTTGATTTCCGAGAAATGGGTGTTTTCAGGGTTCAGCATACACTTTTCCTACGAGGAGTAAAATCGATTTTTTTTTTTAATTGTGGTCCAACATATCTGCACACAAGGGGGCTACAATATGTACTATGTGGGACCTCTCCCCCCTTCCAAAAACGGGGTGAGATAGGCCAAAAACTTCTTTTTGAAATTGAAGAATCGCCTGTCCAATGGACTTTGGCCGAACTTTTCCGTTGAAAGTTTGCACATATGAGCACTATAACACAACGCAAAAATAATTTCGAGTCTAACTTACTTCGTTGAAAAGTTATGAATATCGCGTTTTTGAATTTCGCGCGCAGCTGACGCGCCGCGTTGGCGATGCGTTGCGGCTATATAGTGCCCATTGTAAACAGGGTACTGTCAGTCATCCATGATAGCAATATGAAGGGCTGAATCGAAAGTCCTGGCGGAAATGTCCGGGTAGTGGTCAATTTTTATGGAGACAGTCTCTTAAAAAAATGAAGGAATCGATCTTTGTCAAATGCTTAAACATTAGCTTATGGGGATGTCGTGAAACATCGATTGATCAGGCTGAAACGCAAAGCCGCATTCAAATAATCACCATATTCTTTTTTTATGATTGTTTTGACCTTCTGTGTGCTTGGCATTTGCTTTTTATATTTTTTGCCGGCGCAGAAGTTGAAGTATACCAAGATGAAAACGAGATTCATCCAGATGAAAGCTGGCTTGGAAGGATTATGTTTGGTCAAGCACAAATTGGACGAGTCTTACGTTTTCAATCTTGCAACTCCAATGTGCAGTGTGTTCCATCGCGAAAATATGACATTTTGATTTTTTTTTCAACCCAATCGTAGCTACCATTACTACTTTTTTTGATTTGTCCGGGCATAACGTAATTCCGCGTATTCAAATTTTTTAATCTAGATTTACATGCATTTAATCAAAACTTTCTCATGCTTTTGATTGTAGCCAGCTGAAAACCACTATTAGAAAATATAAAATACTATTCTGTACAAATGAAACTCAATTTGAACGTAGTTATAGGCATTTGGTGTGGCCGGGCGCCTTTTCCGTTAGTCGTCAATTTCCCCATACGCGCGTACAATTTATTTGTCCAGTTTTATGAAAAACGTAATAGCGTCTGCGAAATGTTTGGCATATGAGAATATGCCGGAACTCTAATGAGACGGGTTTAAAAAATTTGAAATCTCGAAGCATTCCGCTGTATTCATCAACTAGGGACTGTGCAGAATATTAAGTCAGATTGGGGCTCAAATCTGCTATTATCTAAAAAAAAATTAAAAAATAAAATTCAAAAATAAATATTTATTTCACAGGAAGCTCGGTCTCTCTCCGCTGTCGGAGCTCACGCAGGACGTGACCAAGAGCCTCAAGGGAGTCACTGAGTCGGACGCGTGAGTGTTTATCTTATTATTTTTATTTATTTATTTAAATAAAAATCTTGAGCCAAGTCCAACTAGATTGTAACTTGGTGTTGTGACGAGGGCTTGCTATCAAAAACGATTTTCAAATTGGTGCTTTTTGGTTTCACAGTTAGTATGAGAGCGATGCATGTTTTACATTTTCAATAGAACTTGCTCTCTGTATATCCTCATTTGTAAACATTTTCTGATTATTTATTAAAATATTTTTATTATTATTATTATTAATAACAATTCTTAGGTATAAGCAGACGTCCGAGGTCGCTGCTGCCACGGCCGAGACGGTCAAGTCCAAGTTCAACGACATGCGCAACTCGTCGCTGTTCAAGAGCTTCGAGAGCAAGCTGGGCACCGCCTACACCTCGGTGAGTGTGCGGAGGAGGGCGACGATTACTAAATCGACAGTCGTAGTGGGAATTGTGACAGGCGACGAATGTGCGTGGTGCACACCACAGATTTTTGGTTTTTGATTTGAGATGGTTGGCTAGTGTTTCATTGGGGTGGTAAGACTGCGAGATGATTTCTAGTGATGATAGGCCTCTAGGTGGTATTCCAAGAAAAAAGAACTGTTTATAGCAAAAAGGATATTGTATTTTGACTAACAGATTATGTACGGTAGTCACTCAATCTGCGCCGCCCTCGTGAGTGGTGTGAAAATATTCGGCTTCCACGATATTCATTGATTTCCCTCTTTTCTATCATTTATCGATTTTCGCCCTCCTTCAGGCCAAGATGACTGCTTCAACCTCGATCGATAAGCTGTCGGGAGCGGCCCGCGGCCCGTCTGCAGCCACCACTCCGGCCAACGAGCAGGCCCCGCCCATGCCCTGAATCAGGCACACTGGCCCGCCCCCTACTTGAGCTACCGTAACCCCGCCCCATTCTTCCGTCCCTCCATTCCAGGAGTACGGTAGCACCCATCGTACTGTAATCTACCATTTATCTGGCATAACCCCCTCCACCCGCCCCATCACTTTTAGAGACACAGATTCATAAACTATTTGAGATACGAATGTTATTGTGCGTATGAAAGCATGCTGTATTTTCCTGTGTATTGTAGTGTCGCCTTTTGCTGCTTTTCAATAGTTTCCCGGGAATTGTAATAGTTCTAATCAGTCTGTGTCCCCTCTCCCTCGTGAGTTGTGTGAAATTACCCTGCTCCCACAATATTTATTGACCCCCTCCTTTCCTTCCATGGATGTTGGCGAAGGTTTGAGCGTCAATCGATAACCTGACCCGACTGTCTCCCCCTTTTCCGTAAATATGAGCATATTGGTACGCGTAAATGCCCAATCTATCCATCCTTCCTATTATCTGTCCTCCAACTCTTCCATACCCACCCACAACTTCTTACTTTTGGCTGTCCACTGTATGCTGCACAAAATGAATTGTACCACTTTCGCATTGGGATAAATGTATGCATGTTTGCTGATGGTTGGCAGGAAGGAAGATTCTCGGATTTTGCGTCAGAAGAAAGTGAACGGGGCTTGAGCCCCCTAATTTGGGAACGATCTCAACTCATGTTTGTTATTCGGATATTCGTGAACAAAGGATATGCTGAATAGACAGTGCTGGTTTCGAATACGATTTCAAACCAAGCTAACTTAGGTCGTTGTAATAAGTGCAGCCTTCATGAAGCTTTTTTTTGTATTTAACCTTGTTTTAATCCCCTGATTTCCCTATTCTTTCAATTGCTCAATAACATCCTAATCCCTCTGTCACTCAATTCAATCAATATCTAATCCTTCAATTTACATTCCATCCTTCTTCTCTCACATCTTCGTCCCTCTCTCCTTCACCCCTCATTCATCCTCCGATCGCTCGCACGGAATGGTCGGAGCCAAGGGATGTCCCGTGGGCGCGCCAGGCGGAGGAGCCGTAGCCTCGTTCAAAGGTATCCTCCAGGACCCCACCCTGGGATCCCTGAGTACCCCCAGGATCTACCGTATCCCTCCATCCTTCAGGCGCACTCTGCTCGGGCCCGTACGCCAAGTACTTCAAGGGCGCGATTGCTGTTGCAGTCGGTAAGGACCTACCGTACTCTTCCCGAGTACCGTAATCCCTATCGATAACTACCGTACTATCGATCGATAACCACAGTATCACCAATCGCTAACTACCGTATCAAATCGATCGATAACTACCGTATCCCATCGATCGATAACTGCCTACTTTCAGCCGGAGCGCTCGCCTACGGAATCTACGCGTACGTTGCCAGCTCTGGATGCCCGGCGGGAGCCTGCGAGGCCAAGGTGTGTTTGTGGCCCAAGGAACTACCGTATCCAGAACATATCTCGTAATCTGAATATATGTCCCAATGAACTACAGTATCCAGAACATCTGACCCACCGATCTACCGTAACCTACCGTACCCTATTCCCTTCAGGCCACCACTTCCAAGCCGACGAAGAAGGGCGGAAAGACGAAGCGCAAGAAGCGTCGCTCGGCCTCGTCTGCTCGACTGGGTAATACCGTAACCCTACCGTATCCCCATCGATCGATCACTACCGTTTCCCCTCCATGGCTACCGTACCTAATCGATCCATACCGTACCCGCATCGATCGATACCGTAGCCGTCCCCCATTCCAGGCAGGAGCAGTGCCACCTCGTCCACTTCGACACCCGGAAAGCCCGAGGAGATCCCGACGCCCGAGTCCGCCCCGGCCACGCCCAAGGCAGAGTGAGTACAGTAGCAGAATACGGTAGTCTGTGGGGCTACTGTATCCCGCTGATCTAGCGTAATCGAAATTACTAGCTTCCCACCGTATCCTCTTTGACAAGTCACAGAGTCAGTGTGAAATAGTAACTGGCTTAACATCGGGCTCACGAAGGGCTTTGTGGGCCTTGAATACGTCGCGGTCTTATCCTTTTTTTATCGTATTCAAATCGATAACTACCGTATGCTCTTCAGGGACGCGGCCCCTGCAGCGGGTGCAGCCGACGCGACGCCTGCAGCAACTGCCGACTCTACGACCACCCCGGCGGTGCACAACGTCGAGCCCACTCAGTAGATGCGGAAGCCCCGCCCCCTTCCTCCCATGTCATAACACGCGTTTTCAATTGTTCTTCTGAACCTCCTACGTCCTAGTAAACCCCCTTCAATTGTGCACATGCCACCCTTATTTCCAATCGACAACAAACCATTATCCCGCCTGCCTATGGCCCCTTCCGTACCCTACCGTATCCACCACCATTCCCCCCCCCCGCTTGGTTACTGGTACCGTCTCTCGAAGTTTTAAGAGACTCAATAAACGCTGAAAGCGGAATAAATCACACTGTAACGCGAGCGGGAATGAGAACAGAATCAGAAAGAGTAGCGAATAATATTTTTTTTTCACGAGAGAATCTGGATAGAATCGCGGTTCTTTGGAATAGAGCGAAAATCGATAAATGATTTAGCATCATTTTTGATAACCACTAGGTATGTCCTGATTTTGGAGTTCCCTTCTCCGGGTCGTTATATCGGAGCTCCAACTTTGAGCGCCATTTTCTCGGCTCTGGTGCATTTCTGAGAAAAATTGTTCGAATTGTAACCATGCTTCCACTACGCCCAGGTTGGAGTCCAGAGAAAAATTAGCAGTGGAGAAAATACCATAATAATCGATACATTGCAGGTTTTCTAGTCTAATTCTTTAGGGCACTCAATCTCCCATCAGCTTCATCATCAGCTCCGCCTTGCCTAATCCGCCTTGCCTCTAGTGTCTTTGACCTACTGGGTTTTTTGTGCGAACACTATGCGCCAATGCTGGGCTATATTCCCGCTTGATCATCTGAGTGCAGGGCCCCCAAGAAGAAATGTTCGAGAATTTGCGGAGCCCTCTCGTTGTTCGAAACGTTTTTCGCGGGGCCCCCTAACAGAAAATTTTGCGGAGACGCCTGCCAACTAACGGAACTTGACCCATCAGTGCTATGTGCACTATGCTATGCTATGCTAGCACTACGCGGTTGCTTCGTTGCCACGTCTGTTGGATCAAAATCCTAGTCGAAGCCGAAACCCAACGACGCCCCCGTGCCGTTCTAGACGGAATGTTTGGGGGGGGGGGAATAAATCCAGTATCCGAGATTCCAATCATCAGACTCTTCAGTTCCAGTTTCACTGTGTACTAGGGTTGGTTAAATCGAGTCGAGACAGTCGAGGCCTCGATCCTCATACTCGACCGAGTTTGAATAATCGAGTAACTCGAAAAGGGAAATGCTCGATCGAGGCCTCGATTGCGAGAGAGAAGGGTCGAGACGGGGTCGAGACAGCGAGACTCGATCGAGACGGCCTGTCTCGATCGAGTCTGGAGGAGTGGTATAGTGGTTGTGTTTTGCCAATCTCATACATTCGACGCTGGTTCATTCCCGGAAAGTGATCAATAGTTTTTGCAGTTTTTTTTCTTTTTTTCTGTGGACTATTATGAGATTCTGTCCTTCGAATGCTTCCCTGAATGTTTTGAGTAGGAATAATGGAAGAAACGCATTACACATTTTGAAACGAGTAAAGGCGGGGAAATCGTGAGCGATTTCGCGTTTATACTCCTCTTTCTTCTAAAAACGATTGTTTGGCGCATCGCATAGCGTCAGAATTACATAGTGCACGACAGACAATTTGGCAAAAAAGATTGAACGCTTGGTGGGGTCGAACCCGCGTCGAATGCATGAGAGTGGAAAAACACAACCACTACACCACTCCTCCAGACTCGATCGAGACGGCCCGTCTCGATCGAGTCTCGCTGTCTCGAGCCCGTCTCGACCCTTCTCTCTCGCAATCGAGGCCTCGACTCGATTCCCGACTCGATCGAGAATGAAGGGGGTATTTTACGATCGAGGCCTCGAATATCGAGATTTCTCGATTTCACCAA
>LS486645.1:20469-46231 GCA_900490705.1 Pristionchus arcanus
GCTCCAGATGCTCCGTTGGGGGAACCAGACGATCCCTTGGGGGCTCCAGATGCTCCAGACACGGCGGCTCCACGCTTCACTCTGCCGGCACCGGTGGTTCCCATGGGGGCTCCAGATGATCCAGAAGGAGCTCCAGAGGCGTTAGGGGCACCAGTCGATCCACGAGGGGCACCAGAGGCATTAGCGGCACCAGTCGATCCCTGAGGGGCTCCAGATGCTCCGTTGGGGGAACCAGTCGATCCCTTGGGGGCTCCAGATGCTCCAGACACGGCGGCTCCACGCTTCACTCTGCCGGCACCGGTGGTTCCCATGGGGGCTCCGGTGGTTCCCTGAGGAGCTCCAGAGGCGTTAGGGGCACCAGTCGATCCTTGAGGGGCTCCAGATGCTCCGTTGGGAGAGCCAGTCGATCCAGATGGCCGGGAAGACCCGCTGGGAGCAGACGAGGGTCCTTGAGCACAGGGAGTTCCGGAAGGTTTGGGAGATCCAGATGGCTTAGGGGATCCAGATGGTCGAGGGGAGGAAGCGAGTTGTGCTGCGGCATATCCGACTAGACACCAGATGAATACTGCGGCGAACTTCATTCTCAATTAGGATTCAAGAGAGGAAGTGTTGAACGTGATGTTCTTGATTTGTGAACGGACTGTTTTATAGGCCGATAGAAGACATATGGACAAATAGAAGATGAGGGCGGGAGGATACATCGACGATAGATCCGTTATAATAGACATCCACTGCAGTTTGGAGATGAACTAGATTGTGACCGAGGTCATAAAATGCCCAAATAGTAACCAATTGAGCATTTATGTGTTTGTTTTTATACATTCATGGCTCTTCTTTCTCTGAACCATTTTTTCCTCTTCACATTCCACAGAGAATTGTTTAAAAACCATATTAAACTCATTTATTTAGTTAGGCGAGATACGAGAACTTTTCAGCGTTCGTCGTGGTTCCATTGAGGTTGAATGCGCTGACTCCACCTTCTCCATTTTTCGCCAACTGAAATTATGATGTTCAACAGTGCATCATAAACCGAATTTCTGTTCGTTATCGCACAATAATAAAGCCTCGCGATAGCTTGATGTAGTCAGAATGACGATAGCAGTATGCAGGAAAGCATGAGTTAGTTGAAAACAGAATATGATGTTATTGATATCTGAAGATATACTGATATCCCAATGATTTGTTTGATCTGATAATCAACTATCTATCTTTCCTACCAGGAGTTAGTGCGACAGCAATAATTGAATAAGCGTAAACTCCCATCGGCGCAGATTGTACCATTATGGGAATACATGTCTACATAATCTAAGATTTATGGTAATTTTTATGAAACACATTGTTACTTGAATTATCAGCAACCACATCATCTTCCGCTGAATTTGTCTAGTTTTATCGCTCATCTTGCTACTCTGACACCGACAATAATCAAAGATTTATTAAAGTTGGTGTCACCTGTTGAGCGAGAAGATAAAACGAGCCTCCAACTAAAATCAAAATGCAAAAGAAGAAGAAAATCATAATCTTTAAATATTAAAAATAAAATATTTTAAAGTAGTTCAAAAACATACAAGTACTGTCGAATATATTATAAGAGTGAAAACAATGGAGCAAAGCGTGACATCATAGGCAAAAGCTCGGTATTCAACATTTTCAAACAAATAATGAAGTGAAGGAAAATTCTGAACTCTTCTTTTTTAACAATGCGACAATGCATACTTACAATTCTTACAAAGTTTGGTCCGCCGTCAATACATCGATGGAATTGTAAAAGAATGAAGCAAGGAACAATATATATCAAGAAAACTATAATACGGAAAATATTGCGATGAATTTCCTTGAAGGTGTTATGATTTAATGCAAGTTTGAAGACGAAAAAACAGTGTATCTCTTGTGTAGTGACATTTCGAGTATCGTTACAAACTTGAAATGAAAACAGAAAATAATGGCGACCGCCATGTAGCACACTGTGAAGTACATCAATACCTGAAAGAATTACTTATTTTGTTTATTACCTTCGTACTTACGAATCCTGAATGCCCAGAAAATCCTAAATGAGTACAGAGTAATCCATTACACAGCGCTCCAAATATGGGAAACAAAGCGACCGGAGAAAAGAGAAATCCAAAGTTAAAATCGACTAGAGTGATTGCAGCCTTGCATGAATATTTATTATTGGATGTTAGGTAATCTGAACTCAATAATACCTGCAACAACATCAAATAACGTGCGAATGGACGCCCGGACTTGGGAGTTTTCGTAATCATCAGATAAAATGCCAGGGCGGAAAGGGCGTGTGTGCTCACTCCAACAGTGTGATTGTAGATGGGCATCACAGTGTGCCAGAGGGGATGCAGGGAATGATTCGCCATTTCTATCACAACGAAAAAATTACTGGTGAAATTAATGATATTTTCAGGATAGTATCTAGATTAAGTTATAGGATACGAATGGTTTCTTCTTGGAAATTGATTCCCAAGAATATATTTTTAAGCTTTATTTTCCAGAAAAGAAGTGTCGTTGCCACACAAAAAGATGCTACAAACAAGAAACAATACAATCAATTCTCAGTTATCATTATGGAATTTGTTTGCACATGCATATTAATATACAAAAAAACAGATGAGGTGGAAGATTCAGGCAAATCCTCGCTTTGATCACTGAAATAATCTCGAAAATAATAGTATTATTGAAACGAGAAATACAAACCTGAAGAAGTATGAGGTAGCTCGCAAAAGATTTAGCCGAACTTGGCGTTTTTGCAAGCATCAAGTAGACGGCGATAATTGACAAAAAATAACGTAACCAAACCAACTCTGTGTTGGTAAATGGGCATTGCTGTGTGCCATAATGGATGGAGGTAGAGGTTGAGCATTGTGATTGGGCAAATCTTATGGCAATTCAGTATCAACGAAGAAATGTATCATAAAAAATGAAATGTATTGCCGCTTTATAAGACTTCGCGATGCTTCAATCCCCTAAAGGCATCAACCTCATGATCTTTACTGTATGAAGTTCTTTAAGAATTATATTCGCACACCAATGATCAGGAACGTGCATTCAAAAAATCACGCATTTAGGACATAAATTGGTCAATGGCATACATAGCTCAATATCCATACTTCCCACACCCACTAAAAATGAAGAAGGACAAACACCAATGAAAACGAGATTTATCTGCGAAATTGTTGCGAAATCGGTTGTAATTGTGTGAAACGAGATGCTGACGGTGATTCTTCCTTTCGTCTCCAACTTAAATGCAAACTTTCACTTAAAATTAAAATATCGAACTTACAACAATATTGATTCTCTATAGCTCGGAGTGGTTCCAATGAGAATGGAAGTGTGAATGAATGCGTGAGTAAGTTGAAAGCAGAAGATCGCGTTCGTGATGTCTTAACAAACTATATTCCTGTTCAATGAATCGAATGGTCTCACTTGGGTTCAATGCCACAGCTACCATTGAGTATGTGTAGATAAAGAGTGGCGACAATTGAATTAGCATAGGAATCAATGTCTGGAATGAAAGATTCTGCAAAATGCATGGGGGGGGGTTCTGTAGAACATTCGTGCCATCCATAATGAACACAGTACCTGAATGATCAATAATTTCATCATTTGTTGTTGTATCAGCTTTGTTTTATCACTAAGCAAACTCTGAAAGTAACTAAAATTAAAAAGCAAATAAGCTGTGATAAACTTGTTTGGAGAGAAGAAGAAAAGAACTAATGACAAAATAAACCACGAGTACTAATGCAAGTACCATTATCTGAACACCAAAAAAAATAATTTCAAAAAAATCATAGCTAATTATACAACTCACGAATACGGTAGATGATGCAACGACGAGTGCGAACTCTGGGTAAAGTGTCAGATCGTACACAAATGCACGATATTCGGGATTTTTAATCAAATAATACAACGAAGAAAAGTTCTAAAATGGATCATTGAAGAGAACATAAAATGCTCTGAACCTTCTTCACGAAGAGTGGTCCACCTTCCAAATTCCTATAGATTCCAATTTGTAGTGAACACGGAATTAAGTACACGACTAATAGAACGATCCGGAAAACAACGTGACGCGAGGCCGGGAAAAAGGAGAAAATAAGACATGCGAAGGGGAACAAGCGAACCTCAATTGAGTCTTGACCAAGCATTTGGCCGATCGATACAAGACGGAAGTGGAAACAATATATTATCGATACACCAACAAAAGCAACAGTGAAGAACATTATCGTCTGTCAATGTCGCCAATGCATTTCACCATCAAAATTGACCCAACTATTCCCGTATGCCCAGTGAGGCCAAACCATGTGCATAGAATTCCGTTACAGAGGGCTCCTGGAATAGGAAACAAAGCGATCGGGCAGAGTAAGAGACCGAAATTGAAATCAACCAAAGTAATTGATGCCTGTTTAAAATTAAATTGATTTTGAAAGTGAATATTCTTGCATACCTGAAGAAGCATGAGATACTTCGCGAATAATTTGCTCGAGATTGGCGTTTTCGTAAGTATGAGATGGAATGCAAGAGCAGAAAGGAGATGAGTACAAACACCGACAGAATGTTGATAGAAGGGCATCACAGTGAGCCAGAAAGGATGAAGGGAGAGATTCGCCATCTTCGTTTTATCGAATGGAAAGAAAAAGCTGTAGCTTAAAGACCGATTTGCTTCACTTACTACCTTGTGTTTGTGAAAAACAGAAAAATGTGTTTCAAGAATGTTGTTTCATACTACAATTTGTTAAACTCTTGAACTCATTTTTAATTCTGCGAACAAGGAAATACAAGAACGAAACTATTTACGTGAATTCATGATGCAGTAAAATCAATAGGTTGATATGATTAATTCTTCTGTGATGGTACCTCAAACGTTTCGTGACAATGATGATATTCATTTGATCCGAGGCTCAGTGCCAATGGTAGAAGAGGGATGAGAATTGTTTTTTATCCAACTGTAACTTGAACGACTTTCTCTTTTGAGCGAGAATCCACTCACAATTTCAGAGATTGTCTGTAACTCGGAGTAGTGAGTATCACTACAAGAGTGTGAACGAGTGCATGTGTGAGTTGTAAACAGAAAATGGCATTATTAATATCTGGATAATACTCATAATAATTTTGAGAAATAAACATTTATACTAACTTGGATCAAGTGATACTGTGATCACAGAATATACGTAGAAAAATAGCGGTGCTAATTGAATACTAAGAGGAACTGATGTCTGAAACATAACTGATTACAAGCGATTACAACCAAAATAAATACCTGAAGGATTAACAACTCCAGCATCTGTTGTTGTAACTGCTTAGTCTTCTCGCTGAGCACGCTCTTCAAAGTATTTTTGACTCAATTTTCAAGATCGTCAAACCTGTTTGGAAAGTAAGGAGAAAGTGCAAATAAGAAAATACGAAATAATAAATCCTGCGAGAAACAAGCTCTGTAAGCATATTATTCATCATAAAATTGTGAGTAATGAATGCTCACAAATATCGCTGAACACGCAAAAACCAAGGAATACTTCGGATAGAGTGAAAAGTCGTATACAATTGCTCGATTACCTTCATTTTCAAGCAGGTACATGATTGAAGGAAATTTCTGAGATATTATTCGAAACTTGCTGTTCTCATTTCAACCTACTGTTTCCACAAATCGAAGCCCGTCTTCCAAATTACGATAAGTTCCGATTTGAAGAAGGCAAGGAATGGAATAAATGGCAAATAATACAACACGAAAAAGAATATGACGTCGTGCCTGAGATGGCTGAATAAAATTGTTTTCAGATGTATTATAAAACGCTACCGATAGTGAATCTTGTCCAAGCATTTGACGAACTGATACAAGTTTGAAGTGAAAACAATAGAAGATAGATACACCCACAAAAGCAACGGAACAGAACATCACAGACTGAATGGATCGTTGCAATAATATTAAAGTATAAAAAACCTACGATTCCGATATGGCCTGAGAGACCGAACCAGGAAGTGAGTATTCCGTAGCATAGAAAACCAGGTACGGGAAAGAGAACGACAGGGCAAAAAAGATGTCCGAAATTAAAATCCACTAAAGTTATTGCCACCTGTTTAAAAAAATTATAGACAATAACCACCTTTTTCTGATTACCTGAAGAGTCATCAGATACTTTGCAAACGGTTTGCTGTGGTTAGGTGTTCTGGTTAGCATTAAATACAATGCCAAAGCAGATATAAAATGGGTAATAACACCAACAAAATGCTGATATATGGGCAATGCAGTGTCCCATAGAGGATGAAGGGAAATATTAGACATTTCAACCATCCCGGAACTTTGATGCATGAGAATACTGTGAATATGTCATTCACACAAACGGTCACGAGGTGAAAACAAGGCTTCCTTACTCTTTTACTCAGAACAGGGATAGAGAAAGTTTTATTGTAGCAATGCACTCAGAAACATTTTCCAACTATTGGAATTTTCCTTAATATTTTATCCTTCTAAAACGAAGGACAGGAAATTTTAAAAAAGGCACAGAACAGAAAATAATACATACGTATGTAGATAAATACAAAAAAATCAATCACTACGGAATGAATTTCGAATTTCGAACATAAATGATATCGCTGCGAAATTCGAATTTCTATGAATTTCGCAGCGATATCATTTATGTATCTAGAATCACAGGTATCCATTCTTGTCTTCCTAAATAAGTTGCGGCGTTGAACCTCGCCGCTTCTTTTCTTGCCAACTTCAATAGATTGATATAAAATGAAAATATATAATTAAACTCACAACTTCATGGCTTCTTGATAACTGGGAGTTGAAAGAATCAATACCGTCGTATGAATCAAAGGATGGGTGAGTTGAAAACAGAGAAGAGCATTGTTGATGTCTGAGCAGTGGGATTAGTTGAATTACGAGAAAGTTGAAAACTTGGATTCAGCGAAAGAGTGAGAATTGAATAGGAGTGAATGAGCGTTGGCATAAATTGAACTCCTAGTGGAATTACGGTCTGAATTTCACATACTATTCAGTTGCGCTAAATAAATTCACTTGAACAACTAATATTGTCATCAGTCGGTGTTGAAGTTGTTTCGTTTTTTCACATAAGAAGCTCTGGAATGTTTTCCCTGAAATTGTTGTCCTTATTGCGTTCCTCGCCTGTTTCGTTATCATTGAGCACGAGGTAGTCACAAACCAGACAACCGATGACACTGCGAGAATCGAAATCTGAAATTCTTATTTTGATTATTATATTTATTTACCTAGCTCACAACTAGTGCTACAGCGCAGAAATACATAATGTAGTCCGTATATAAACTCATATCATATACAAAGGCCCGATAACTTGGGTTCTCAATGAGGTAGTACATTGAAGGAAACAGCTAATAATAAATGGTTTTCTGTAGACAGTGATAGAAGAAAACCTTCTTCACAATGCGAGGTCCTCCTTCGAGATTTCGGTAGAGTCCAATATGCATGACACAAGGAATTGCGTGCAATAAGAATACTGCTAATCGAAAAAATTTATGACGGCGAGCCTAAAGCCAAATTTCAATCATACATGCAACCAAATTCTAACCGTCAGAGAATCTCGACCACTCATTTGTCCGATCATCACATATTTGAAGTGGAAACAATAGATGATGGAAATGGCCACTAATGCTACCGAGGAAATGATTAATGACTGAATCACTTTCATTTTTTTGGATATTATCAGTGTGACCCAACTATTCCTGCATGGCCCGTGAAGCCAAACCAAGTGCAAATGATTCCGTTGCAGAGACCTCCCGGCACGGGGTAAAGTGCGATTGGAGAAACAATGTACCCGAAGTTGAGATCTACCATCATTATACTTGCCTGGAAGTGAAATTTAACAAACAATTTAAGCTAATGAGGATACCTGAAGGATCATGAGGTATTTGGAGAACGATTTTCCCGATCGAGGAGTCTTGGTAAGCATCAAATATAAAGCCAGAGCAGAGAGAATCTCTGTGATCAGACTGATTGTGTGCTCGTATGCAGGCATTGCAGTATGCCATCGAGGATCGAGAGAGATATTCAACAACATTTACAAGCTAAGAGGGATACCTTCGGCTATGATTTTCATTCCGACTGCCATCTATTTCAGTATGTTTATTACGACGTTCAAACGTAGGCAGCTAATTACTGAGTCACGTGAGACAATTTGAAGTCATTAATCGAATCACTTCGCAGTGGTGAAATTTGCTTCGCTATTGTGCATTGCGGGCAATGTAAGACAATTAGTGTCTGAGGTTTTGTCTCACTGGTCGATTTTTTAAAAGTTCCATGAGATATAACGAGAACAGATTTGAAAAAAAATTGTCCACAGCAACAATATCAATTTGAGACAACGCGTTTCGCTACATTAATATTGTTCAGCTGTTGCCTAGCTCCAAGTCTTTCTCAGCTCATCAAAGTAGACGTCGGCAACCGATTTGTATCGTGGTACATTGTAGACATCTTGCACTCTCGCCGACCTTCTGCAAGAGTTTTGACGTTCGAATTCAGTTTACCGATGTCATACTTCATCAAAAAAGTTGCTGCTCTCAATCTCAAACGAGGATGATTGTAGATCAAAGAGCCCAGGAGAAATATTGATGATGATGGTAGTCCCTTTAATACTGCCTTTTGTCGATAATTTTATCTTCATATACCATGCAATAAATTGTTTCCATCATGCTATATCTCATCGAAAATAAGAGAGGAATGCAATTGTGATACTCATCAGTCTCGAAACAAGTAGCGAGCACGACTCCATTGAAGCAGTTCTGTAATGATTTAGGATTATTCGAGCGAAAGAGAATAATAACCTTGAACAGAAACGTCATTATATAAGATCTCTGCATTGATATGGCTAGATCGCGAGCTTCTTTCACCTGATGAAAAGATAAAGATGAAGAAAATTCAAAAATATAATAAATGAAATCTCAAACCTGATACCGCCCATTCAGATTGGAATTTCCGCACAATTCTTTAAACCTCTTTTCACAATATCTAACAGCAAGATTATTCACATGAAAAAAACAAATGATTTTGTTACAAGGACAGAACGAACTATGAGAGAGACCGTTTCGAGAATCAAAATGTCAATTGCAATGACAAAGTGAAGATTGGCTGAAATTGTTTTGATGTCTTTCTTCTTGTTGTTGTTTTTTCTCGATCACCTTCCGCAATCCATCCCTGTATGAACGCTGCGCCAATGATAACTACTGTAATTGGAATCAGACACCGATTATTTCTGCCATTTTGATAATAATCGGAAGGTCGTAAGGCAGAAAACATTCGTTCTGACGCAATCAAAATTTCAAAACTTTCACAAACAAGTTGTGACGCGACAGTAATATCAAGAAGATAGCTTCGAAGCACTGAAGAATTAGAACAATTTAACAAAATTTTCGAGAGATATACTAGGATCCGTTTTGACAAGTGGCTCTGGCTGCGCAATATGCAAAACGAAAATCAGTCCGAATGCCGCGAATTGAAATAAATATCCGATAGTCCAACTTGTCAGTAGAAATCTGAATTCATTCATGGCTGATGGTTGCAAAAGCAAGACTTACTTGCAATTTTTATGCAGATGAGTAGACTGAATAGCGGAAATGAGAAATAGAGCGAATATAAAATACAATAGAAGGAGAAAGGATGCAGGGTAGGCGAAGAATCGATACCAGTCGCCCATGCTTCAATGGGTATAATAACAGCATGGCATTCTGTTATACCTTATTAGTCATATCGGAGAAGATACGTACCAGCACACAAAATATTTTGATCACCGATGTTTGTTGACTAATGAGAAACATGGACTTCTGATTCCCATCTTCGAAATGAACAGTTCAAAAGTTCGCAATTCAAAGATGATAAGTCTCTAGTCAGAAACAATCTTTTGTTTGTGTTGTTTGCCATTGATTTATGCAGTTATTTATCGGGGCATTTTTCTTTATTTAAGGAAGGCAGATCAATTCCAGCTTCTTCTCAGTTCATCAAAATACACATCAGCGATCGCCTTGCTCTCTTGAGGTTGATACACATCTTGAACTCGTCTCGTTCGTCTGAATGCAATGACTTTTTCTTATGACAAACCCGAAATTCCTTGCCTTATCTTTACCAGAAGCACGTCGGTCTTCAATCTGAGTCGAGGATGATTGATCAACAGTGAACTCAATAGGAAAGCAGAAGTGGTTGACATTCCCTGAACACTTTGGTGTAAAGAAAGAACAGCTAATTTGTTTCTCACCAAACAATGAATAACCTCCAAGAATGGATATGGCAACGAGAAGAGAAGAGGGACACAAGAATGCGATGAATCTACTTGGAAGCAACCGATGATGACGAAACTGTTGACGATGTTCTGTGACAGAGATCATTTTTATGTGTGAAAATGTTTCACTCTAGGATACTGTTGATCACTGTTCACATAAACAATTTCCACGATTTCCATTTCATTAATTGAAATTTGACCGTGTGAAAACCTAGGAAGACAACTCGCCTTGGCAATGAAGGTAACGAGATAAGCCCGTTGCATGGACACAGATAGCTCGCAAGCTTCTTTCACCTTAACGTTCTTGACCATTGCGAAGTTATAATTGAGTACTACCTGATAGCGAGCATTCAAAGACGATCGACCGAAGAATTTGATATTCTTTCCGCCGCAGTATCTCACCGCTGCATTGTTCATCTGAAATTTTCATTCATTTTTTAACAATAAACGTTCGCTCACGATAAGTGAACCAAATTCTAGACAGCACACGATGATGGCTATAACTAAATGAAGGCTACCTGAAAAAATTGAAAATAAAAAGAAGAAAATGAGACAATTCTTTTTTATTAGAGATAGCAAAGGGCTAATGCACAGACCGGGAATCGAACCCGGGGCTTCCGCTTACCGGGCAGGAGTTCTACCACTGAACTACCTGTGCACCTGTGCTATCTCATCTCTGGGTACAAAATTTATTGAGACAATTCTTCTCACGGAGGCAAAGGTATCCTTGAAATATGCCACCACCGATCGAAACAATGGTAAGTGGCAGAAGTAATCGAATGTTTCTGCCTGATACGTGGTATTCCGCTGGATCAATCGAGGAAAGAATTCGTTCCGAAGCAATCATTATCTCAAGACTTTCACAGATGAATTGAGTGCTCACGCTAACGCAGATGATATATCCACGAATTGCTAAATTGGAAAATTAGTAGTTAAAAATTACACCTTCGTTACCTGGGTCACCTTTGTTCAGTGGCACAGAACTCATCATTGAATTCAGCAAACATAAGAGAAAATTACTGAGAAACTGAGTGAAGTAGCTTGCTCCCCATAGCGATAGAAGAAATCTACAAATGAATCGTTTGATCTTAGAATACAGGAAAAAAACTCGCTTGCAGTTCATATGAAGTTGCGTGGATTGGACGGAGGCGATTAGAAAGATTGCAATGAACAAGTAAACCAAATGAATGAATACTCCGAAAAAATTTAGAAGAAAGAAAGCAGTATAGAGATCTGCCATCTCAGGAAAGACGAGAACTCGTAAATGATCGTATCTCAGAGTCGGAGAATAACACACACGTGGGAATATTCAAACTCAAGAATCGTTCCATATTTCTCAGTAGTGATAAGAAAAGTTTTTGATTAATATGACAAAAGAAGATTGGAAATGGCTTTAGTATGTGGTCGATTTTTTATCGATTTTCAGTTCAGCGGTATTTATTTCAGATCAACTCCAGGTTTTATTGAGCTCATCAAAATAAACATCGGTGATGGAACTGTGATGAGGTGGTTCCACTACGTCATTCACTCGTGTTTTCGGCCTGTATTAAAAAATAGTAACATAGATTAGCAAGGAGTTGTTCATACAATATCCTTGACAACATCATATTTGTCTTCAGTCTCAAACGGGGATGATTACGAAGAAGGGAGCATAACAGAAATGCAGATGTAGTGGAGAAACCCTGTATTAATATCTCATTCATGCAAGCACAAATAGCTTACCAAGCAATAAACAGCTTGCATGGCCACAAATGGCAAAGATAAAAGAAGAGAAACGCAATTGTGATTTTCATCCACGGTATAACATCCCACAATGATGACGCTATCGACGAGATTCTGAGCGGGAATTTTGGATAATAAATTGGATGTGAAAAGCTTATTGAGAAAATATGAAAATAAAAATACTTTGGCAATAAAGGTAGTTAGATAGGCACTCTGCATGGTGACCGCGAGCTCACTCGCTTCCTTCACCTGAGAAATGAATATAAATAAATGGATAACATCAAGATTGCGAAACATTGCAGGATACCTGATATCGAGCATTCAAAGACGCTTTACCATACAAATCAATGTATCTTGTGCCACAGTAGCGCACTGCGATATGATTCATCTGCGTATTTAGATGTTACAATTGTTAATTACTTTAAACTAACTGTTAGCGAGCACATTTCAAGAATAAAGAGATCGGTGGCTATTACTAAATGAAGACTGTCTAAAAATTTTAGTGATTGGTGGGGTGTGGTTCCAAGGGGGTTGCACTTACATTCACAGAGCCAAAATTGAACGGATGCAGCGGTGATAGATACGAGAGTAATAGAAATTAGTAGTTTCGTATTCCGTCCCGATAAATGATATACGGCTGGATCAATGGAGGAAAGAATTCGTTCTGATGCAATCGTTATTTCAATGATTTCGCAGAACATTTGAGTGCCAGTACTCACACTAATGAAATAACTGAGCATTTCTGAAATCATTGCTAATTGTGCAGTTTATGAATGTAATACTTACGTGGATCCGTTTTTCTTTGTGGCAATGCTGTCCTTATCGAGTTTTGTAAGAAAACTGCAGCATGACACAAGAATTGAGTCATGTAACTAGAGCACCATACCGTGAGAAGAAATCTTAAAGAAGGCGTCCCACGAATCGCGCGGGCGGCTATGCAAAGTGAGGAGTGAGAGGGCGCGCTCTCCTCATTTCACACGCTCTCTCGCTCGTTGCCTGCGCGCGCAAGGTCACTTGGAACACAGCCAAATGCTCATATCTCAGTTCAAACGAAAATTGACAACATGTGAGTTTCGAAAGTGTGATCGGGTAGCCACGACCCACCGTCTGACTTCGAGAACTCAGTCAGTCAGATATTCGTGGGACACCTCCTTTAAATAAACTAGACTGCTAGTGTTGTACTTGCAAAAAAAAAAGAAAAAAATAAGTGAATGGGCAAAACTTACTTGCAATTTTTGTGGAGTTGGGTTAATTGAATAGCCACAATCAAGAATATTGAGATAGCTATGAAGACGACGTGAAGAGAAAATGCGAAATAATTAAATAGCAAATAAAAAGCGGTGAGTTCGACCATCCTTGAAATAATAAAAAAAATGTGAGAAAATAAATGAGTAGGCAAAATTAGCGAGAAAGTAATCGAAATATTGAGAACTGATATCGAGTAAACAATGGGAAGGAGAGATGACGTTCAATGAGTGAGATAATCTATTACTTCTCGCACTGATAAAGATAGACGGAGCGGAAAATGACCATTTTTATTAGTTTTCGAACGAGGCAAAATACATACATGAGATAAGCAGCTGTTCCATAAAGTGCAAAAGCAGGTTTGAACAGTAAAATATGTTGCTATCTACGTTTCGTAAACCCTTTCCGAAAAGAAGGCTCACTGCTTTCTTCAGCGCGTTGCTCATGTAATGAAAAAATAGACTACAATCATTATTATTGTACAGCGATTGGTAACCATACTTGGAACCAGAGCAACTACAAACAAAAAAAGAGTAAAACCTCGTAACATAATTTGTTCATACTTAAACTTTGATAATATAAATCAGTTCCAAGCCCTTCGCAAATCCTCAAAATATACTGTTCCTGGAGATTCGATTTTTGGTGCTTCAAAAACATCATGTACTCTTGTAGATCCCCTGAAATTCAAGAAGGAATTTGATTAATAAACATCCCTGATTACTTACCTAATCTTTGCCAGAATATAATAACTCGAGTCTTCACTCTCAATCGAGGATGATTATAGAGAAGTGATATCAACAGAAAAGCTGAGGTCGTAGTGAATCCCTAAAGGCTGGTCAGTTTAAGACCTTTTGACCCAGTTCTTATACTGACCACATAATAAATGGCCTCCAGAACAGTGAACGATAGAGGATACAAAAGAGGGATGCAATTTCGCTCTTCATCCACTCGAATGCAGCCAACTACTATGACACTGTTGACAAGATTCTGCGAATAGATTATGATTTGTGAAATCTGTCTTGGTTCATTTTTGATTCAACTGCATTCTTTAGTTGAAAATCTACTCAAAACATATAGAGCAAGTTGGCATTAATATTTCCTCAGCTTGTCAAAATGTTCTAGTGAAGTTGTGTTGAACTCGCCTTAGCAACGAAGGTGACAAGATATGCGCGTTGCATGGAAACCGCCAACTCGCGAGACTCTTTCACCTCAAGAGTATAGATGGAAAAATATATCATGAGATAATAGAAAATACCTGATATCGAGCATTCAGAGAAGAGTTTGCAAACAAATCGTCAAACTTCCGACCGCAATACTTCACCGCCACAGCATTCATCTTTTTTGACAATATTCTATTAGAATAATGAAATTGTACATACGATAAGTGAAGCCATTTCAAGAACGCAGATATTTATTGCAATAATAAGATGAAGGCTTTCTGTAAATGACCATCTTTTTACAGCCTGCTTCTCAACAGATCACCTTGTGCGATCCAACATTGAAATAATGCAGCACTGAAAGCCCCAAGAGTGCATGGAATGAGCATTTTAAGATTCAGTCCCGAGAGATGGTATTTCGCAGGGTCAATTGACGACAAAATTCTTTCGGAAGCAATCATTATCTCGAGAGTTTCACTGAATGCTTGCGTTCCCGCACTGACAGTGATAAGATAGCCGCGAATTCCTGATTAGGTAAGTTTAAATTTCAATTATCAATTTAGTTATTACTTGGATCTTGTTTGTTCAGCGGTAAAGATGTCATCGTGGTGTTCAAGACAAAAATAGCTGCGTGGCTGACGAACTGAGTCATATAACTCAAACCCCATAAGGTGAGAAGAAATCTAAAACACCGATAGTGGACAAATGCCAAAAATGAGTAACTCACTTGCAATTCAAGTGAAGTTGCGTTGAATGAACCGCGGCAATTAAGAAAATAGATATTATAAAATATAGCAAATGGACGGCTAGTGCGCAATAGTTGAGAGGAATATACCATCCCGGGAGGTCGACCATACCAAATAAAAAGAAATTTATTATGATATCACATTGTACTCTGTAGTACAGGAACACAATCGCACGACAATATCAAGCTCATATTATTAATGGAAAATTCTCATCGACTGAGAGAAAACCGCGAGACGTCAAAGACATTCATCGAATCATATGATTATTTGGACTCGTCGCGTCAATGGAGGAAGGAGAGATAATTTTTTTCGCTACTTGTATAGCAATTCTTCTCGAATATTAAGAAGATCTCGAATGAAATGGATATCAGAGAGATTAGTCATATCAGAAAGCAAACATGTTTTTCAAGAAGATTATGTTCATTGCTCTAAGCCACACGTTCAACAGAATATCGATTTCGAAGTCATTGTTTTTTTCGTAATGGAATTGCGATAATGACAGGAAAAATTAAAACTAATTAGTTCCAAATTCTTCGCAGCTCGTCGAAGTATACTGCACCGACTGATTCGTATTTCGGAGGTTCGAACACATCCTGTTCTAAGGTAGTGCATCTGAATTTCAATTATAAATGGAAAAGAAGAACTGCTTGCCTAATCCGTGCTAGAAGAGCCTTCGACTTCATTTTTAGTTTTGGATGATTGGATAGTAATGAGCACAACAGGAAAACTGATGTTGTCGTGAGTCCCTGAAGGTTTTCACTTATTTTGCAAACGCAACAGTTAAACATACCACGCCGTAAACCGACTCTAAGACAAAGTACGGCAATTCGAAAATTAGCGGAACACACATGTGTATTTCATCTGCTTTATAGCAAGAAGCCATTATGAATCCATTGAATGAATTCTGTAATTATAATTCATAATTCAATTACTCTGTTTGTGTTGTATTGTGTTGATATCTACAAAAGCTTTACCTTGGTAATAAATGTAAAGAGATATGCCCGCTGCATGGAAACTGCCAGTTGATATGCTTCTTTCACCTGTTCATAAGAGAATAATAGTTATGAAATGAAAAATGAGTGAAAACCTGATAGCTAGCATTCAAAGAGAACCTTCCTTTCAATTCGATTTTCCTTCTCCTACAGTACTTTACTGCCTTGCTATTCATCTATAAATAATAATGACCATTTGATTGATAACTATAAATAAGCTCACAGTGAGTGAGCACATTTCAAGAATAAATATGCCAGCAGCTGCAATAATATGTAAGCCGACTGAAATTTGGTGTCGATTCAAAGCAGCCTGACGAATTTAACCTTCTGTGATCCATCCAAGAAGTGAAGTAAAAGCAATCGAAAGAAAGATGAGTGGAATCAATAGTTTGTTGTTTCTGCCAGACAGATGATACTCAGCTGGATTAATGGAAGATAATATTCTCTCCGATGCTATCATTATTTCCAAGCTCTCACAAAATAATTGTGAAGCTACACTGAGATCGATGAGATATGTTCTGCCGTCTATAATGAAATTATTATCTTTCTTATCACTTTAGATTCTCACGTGGATCGAATTTGTTGATCGGTAAAGATGATATACTCGTGTTCAATACACTGATTCCGAGGTGGCAAATGAACTGAATCATGTAGCCAACTCCCCAAACAGAAAGGAGAAATCTTAGATGAAGAAAATTACACCCAGACCTCTCTTGATTTCTCACTTGCAGTTCTTGTGAAGTTGTGTTGATTGAATTACCACAATCAAGAATATTGAAATAAGCAAATAAATCACATGAAGTAGTAAAGAAACATAGGCGAATAAAGCGTACGCCAGTGGAGGACTTCTCATCTCGAAGATACGACAATCTCGTATCTACACTCAAGAATGATTACAAGATGCAATAACAAGCTCGAATGACATTATTAAGCGAGACGTTTGAGGCGATCATTGAACAAGACATTTCCGTTCAGAGAACACCGTAAATTGCACAATATTGCAGGTGCAGTAAAATTACTTCAGGGATCAATGATTGAGCAATTAGTCGCGTAAGGAAGTGGAGTTGCCTACCATGATACAAGACCGTAACGGTAACCATAATTTATTATCGAATATTTTTTTCCTGACGCGAAACATTACACATCAACGCTTTTTTTTCTCTCACATGCCCGTTTAAAATGAACTCGTTACAATCAGTCTATCGATTTCGTCCTTAGGGAGCGCTTTTGTCATTAATGTCTTGTCATCAAGCAATCAAGAAGATTTTATCAGATACCCACTGTAATGAATAACGATAGCGGTACTACAATTTCTAATGGAACTTCACCCTTCTTTCTTGTGTATTTAGCCCAACTTCTCTTTAATGGATTTTCGATTTGTGTTGCAATAATGATGCTGCGAATAGTCCAAGCAACGCAACTTCATCCCAATTGCAAGTGAGTATCCTTGATAAAGACAGCTTCAAAAACTTGTTTTTTCAGGTATTTGCTGAAAATGTGGTCTTGCGGTTACTTATCTATTTTTATCGCCAACTTCGGTACGAGCACGATCAATGTTCTTGCGAAGGAGCTTCCTATAAGGAAGATCGGACCTCGTAAGTTTATACTCTGACAATTTTGCGCTATCTTCACATTTTTTCAGCTTTACGAAGCTACTTTCTCGATGCGAGTGTCAGTGCCCAATTTGTATGCGCCCTTCTTGAAATTGCGATTGCATCGGAGCGTTTAATGTCTGCGGTTCGGCCAGCGAAATACTATAACTCTGGTCAGAGTCGATGCATTCTCTATCCTGCAACGATTGTGGTATTACTCATAGCAGCAGGCTTCGGTTATATCACTGAAGGTTAAGAATCGTTGCTTATCATGATAATATCTCTATTTTAGTATCAAGTGATCATCTTGCTGATGCCTCGGCTATTTTGATTATTGATATCAGCACTCTGACTGTAAACACAATATCTGTGAGATACTGTAAAAACCAATTCGAGAGAATGCATGGAAAAGTGTCTCTGAATGCTCGATATCAAGTTAGTTTCCGAGGTGGGATAATTGAGGACGGTATATTTGCTATTTGCAGATAAGAGAAGCACAAGAAATTGCTTCATCCATGCAAAGATCCTATGTTGTTTGCTTCTTTTTCAAAGTACATTGATGCGTTCCAACACACTTTCTCAGAATCTCGTTTCAGAATCTATTCAACTGTTTTGTTCTTGTCGGTTGTGCATACACGGACGAAAATCATTACTGTAGGGGATTGGTGATTGAGATGCCCTACCATTTCATCGAATCTGCGTATACAGGGGTAACTTATCATTGAAACTTATCATCTAATATAATAACAAATTTAAATCGAGGGCTTGAGTTGCACATCATGTTATCTTCTGTACTGGCTAATGACAAATCATCCAAGGCTAAGAAGGAAGTTGATTGTACTCGTCTCTGTTGTTTGGTATGCAACTTTTTCTTTATTTATTTTCATTTTCCGATAGCCACGTTGAAATTTTAGGAGTACGAAAGTTGAGCCAGGCTCAATTGCTGATATTCGTATGAGTTATCAAGATAGAACTGAAGCGGACGTCTATTTCGATTCATTGAAGAAGACATGGGCATAGACGATGTGTCTCCGGTCGATTATCACCTTTCAGTATTTGTAATAGAGCATGTGTGGGGGTTTTGCCACCTGGTGCTCTACGGCAATTCACAGACAGGGTTCATAAAGTCTCTCGAGATCATTTGTCTTCACAGAATAAAGATATCACGCTTTAAAGCGAACCATCTAAAGTACGCTTCTGAAAGATTGTTTTGATTGTAGTGAATGGTTCACTCAGTTACCTTTCGACTACGAATATGATCATTGGCGTACGTACACATCAAATTCAAACATCATTTATTTATTTACATCTTGTTCTTTCCAAATTTATTCATCATAATCGCCCGTGTTCTCGTATCATCGAGAAGCTCGTTCACACTATCGTATCTTCATCATGAATTGATTTCATCCCACGACGCCACTTCCAATTACGCATTAGTTCTTTCGAAGCGAGGACGCTCTGAAAAAAAAGACAATCGGAATGCTCTAATATACTTCTTCTTCGTCTAAACAATGAATTATGTTCTCTTACATGATTCGGGAGTTTTGAGAACTTCTCAACCAAGGCGGTTGCCTTCATCTGGAATTCATCCTTTGGGAATACATGGGAGACAAATCGTCGTTGCAATGCTTGCTCAGCAGTCATTGCCTCGTTGAACAACAGCTGTTCGTTAGTCTGTGATTGCCCATTATTGTTTTCCTTCCGCGTCTGCATAGAGAAGAAATCATACATTAGAAATTCTCATGATTCTCTGGAACACGACAGATGATGAACACGACAATAACGTAATATTTTCCAGAAACGTTACCTCCTTTCGTAAACTCATTACCTGATCGCTTGTCTATCCTTACCACCCGATCTATCCTTTCTCAAAACATCCAAGCGCACATTCTCTTTGTTGCCCATGTTGCAACATCGTAATTCATGTAGCTTGTTTCCACCCTATATCTCAAATGTGTATTTACGTTAAGTTGCATGATAAACTATTATTATTATGTTCCTTCTGGAGCGATTCCGAGTGAGACGAATGGAGTGAGGAAATATGCCTTGATTACTATTTCATCGTTCAAGCACAAGGAATTTTAGGTATCGTAACAATTTCAGTAGATACCGAATCGGAGCAGATCACGTAGTCGAATGCTCCGAGCATTCAATTCCGATTGCTGGTCCATTCAAAAGACTAATCAGCACCTCGAAATTGAGAATTCACAACGAGGAATTTAAGCACATCAGACGGATAAGCTAACAAGATCATGCAAATTAAACAAAAAAATAGCCTTTTTGTGACGGATTAGCCTCTTCATCACTCTCGAAAATACTCCCTCTGAGCTGTAAGTTCTGTATGAAAGAAAGGTAACAGAGGAAGTTTCACATTTCTAGGCTGTTTTGCTCTGCTTCCGACCGTGAAAAGTAATTTCCTTTCGAGTAGAAATCACCGGCACCTAAATAATACTAGAATCATATTAGGCTAATATTTGAAAAATGATCACTTGATACCTGTGAAAACTGTGAATATAATATCATCGTTCGAATTTGCGCTGTCTAGAGCATTACAAAGTTCATCATGCATCTCGAACAAAATGATAAAAATATAAGTACGGTTTGTTACATAATACCTTACTCGTAATTGAATTCCTTTTAGCTTCGTTATCGATAATAATCCAGTAAGAGACACCTTTAACCTCAGTGCGAATAGACATCTGTGATGGACTATGGACTATCTCTAGTAGGCTTGTAAAAAAAATTTGAATGCGTCCTTTGAATGGCGAGGAAAAAGGAATGGCTAAATCTGAAAAAAATGTGAATCGTTTCCTTAGAAATGGAGCACTTCTTTTCTGTGCAATGACGATAGAGAACACACTTGAGTATTTTGTACCAAACGAGTGATCACTGATGCACAATGAGAAAATGTAAACACCAGAAAGTATGCGAGTAGTGAACTCGAGCTCACAAAATGAAAAAAATGTTTAATTCAGCGCAATTGCAATAATTTGATGATTCTCAAGCCCATGATTTCTTTAGTGAATCAAAATAAACGTCTGATTCAGATTTATTCTGATAGAGTTGGCGAACACCCACGACTAATTCGTGTGACACCGTCGATCTCCTAAAAATCAAACTATTCCACCACTGTTGAACACTAGAAAATCACCAGAATATCATTCGAATTGCGTAGAGTTTTCTTTTGAGTCTCGGATGATTACACATCAGCCAACACAGAAGATAACATGACGTCCCGCTCAAACCCTGAAGATGAATAAAACATCAGCTGCTCGACTCCCTCGAGACTTACCGCGGTATAGATAGCCTCTATATATTGATATCTCATCGGGTAAATCAGGGGAACACAATAATTAAACTCGTCAGTGTCTACGCATGTTATGATTACAACGGCATTGAAACAATTCTGAAATAATTTTGTCCAACACATTTGTAGGTAATAACGGAACCTTGCAAAAGAAACACACGAGATACGATTTTTGCATGGATGACGCTACTTCGTACGCTTCCTTAACCTGCGACAAGGATATTTGAACACAGTGATAAACAAGACAAGGTTGGGGGAAGACAACGTTCACCTGATAACGGGCGTTCAGTGTCGCTTTCCCATGCATATTTTCGAATCTTTGTTGGCAATATCTGACTGATTTGGAGTTGACTGTAATCGTGCACACATCAATACAAAATATGACAAGAGCTGCGAGAAAATGATTATTCCCTGTAAAATTTATTTGATCTTGTCGAAAACTTGATGAAAAAACCTTCAGTGATATATCCTTGCAAGGCAGCAACAGTCAGAACAAGAGCCGATATTGGATAGAGAACACATCCGCATTTGCCCGATTTGTAGTATTCTGCTGGTCGAATGGCTGATGTTAATCTTTCCGAAGCAATTGCAATTTCCAGCAAAGCGCACGAAACTTGTGAGCTCACACTGAGGTCAACGAAGAAACTTCGATCTGCTGAACAAGAGAGAATTTCGTAGAAATAGCTATTCAATACGTGGATCCAGCTTGTGCTGTGGCGGTTCTTCCATGAGCAAATTCATAAAGCAAATTCGGCCGTGAGTTAGAAATAACGATAGGTAACTAAGAGACCAGATGGATAATAAGTATCTGATAATTCTTACAAGATCGCCTCAAATGTATTCAGTCAACATACTTGCAATTGGGGTGTAACTGGGTCGCTTGAACAATTCGTAGCATTAACAAAGCTGCACAACAAGAGAATCCGTTGAAGAGAAGTTGAAGAAGAGGGGAAAGAGGAACAGTCAGGAAATGACCGGATATTACACTCTCGTTATCCATTCCAAGAAAATATGAGAGAGATCTTTCGATGAGGCTCGGTGTCGTAGAACAATTGGATTCAGTAATGATTTATCCTCTCAACTCCCTTGATAATCTCTCTCATTCCTGTCAATACACATACATCTGTCTTTAATTAATGATTGAGTTATATCTTCCACATTCTACACTACACGTGACACATCAAATAAATATTTTCATAATAATTCTGCTAAATATAGAAACAAAACATTCTACGAAGTCTGGACAAATGGCTTCGGTCTGTTCTGCTGAGTTGTTCACAATTGTTCACTTCGTTGTCTTTTGTTTATGAAATACTCGAAGTCTCGTATGAAGGTCGTTGTCCTTTAGTCCAAAACAAGTGAAACACATGAAACATCAAATCACTAAAATTATGAGAAAAGTGAGTTTCGAATTGCGCAATTTTAAGATCGAAAATATATAATTTGGAGAATACGGGATGTCAGCGTGTGCCAGCATTGGCAAGCGCAGGACAGTGATTGTAAATGACGATTCGTTTGATAACTGATAACAATTTTTATTGGATGAAGTATAAAGCATGTGTGCCCATATGGCATCGGATTGAAGGGAAACAAGAATGGAAAGACGACAAGAAACCGCTAAATTTGAATGACTGATTAGCAAATTAGAATTATTTTTAACAGGAGGTCGCTCATGAATTTGAATATCAATTCTTCACACCATTTCGCAAGCACAAACTTCGGCATCTCGGAAATTACGGAAAACATCGTGATGCTACTGTTATATTTTTTTCAATTAATGAATTGAGTCAGAATGAGGAAGATCAATCTTTAGACTACGAATCAATGAGTATCATCTCTAATTGTCATCCCTTTCGTGCAATCAGAGGCAATTTAATGGGCTCGAGTCACTCCCGAAAGATAACGAGAAGCTTTCATTATCGCTTCGCTCTTCCGATTATTGCACTCAAGATCGACTGATCATTTTGAGCTCCATTCTTGTTTTATTAGAGCCATCAACTCATTTCAGCGCATCTCTCAAATGCGTCTGCTAAGTGCAGCCGTATTGGCTGCTCTTGCTTCTTGTGTCTCGGGTGCCTTTAGAGGAGAATTCGAACCGAGTAAGTTCATTCTTCCTGAAGAATTCTTCAATATTTCTCGCAGTTTTCAACACATGGAATCCTTCGGAAGATGCGATTCTCGTTGACGACTTCGCCCATCTTACACAGATATTCCATCCTCAGGTTTGTAAGAAAACAACAATAGCATCTGATTGTTTTCAGGCGCATGAAGAAGAAGTCGTTCGAAGAAAGAGAAATGCGGATGAAACGGCGGTAAGGCAATATAGAATAATAAAGTAAACTTATTGTTCAGAGATTCGCTGCCGCGGCTCCGATAACGAAAGGATGCAACAGACCTGGATACACTGGGCAGTATTGCGAATTCCGTGAGCCATTATAAAATATTATATTCAACATCCCTTCTTTTGCAGCCATCTGTGAATCATTCAATCCCGTCAGCGATCCTGATCAATTCCTTCGCGATGTAAGTTCCTTTCTTTATGCGAAGCTAGAAATGGCCCAATCACCCAACATATAAATATATGTCTCCAGGAAGGATATGTCGTCGATCTCACTGATCTCGGAAATTGCACTCATGTGCACAAAATTATCGTTGATGAGACGATGTATGACATCCACATCGAAGTTCAATCACTCGAGAATGTATCTCCGCAACTGACTGTCATGGATTCAAACGGTGAGCACTATTCTCGCTATTCTTCTGATGATTACGGAAAATTCCAGGTCTTATTGGAACTCCCGATCGAATTATTCAGGAGCCCGATCGATTCATCGCCGTGTTTAGGTGAATCTTGTGCTCATAAAATGGCTCCCTAAAACGTTATCACTCCCTTAAATGAAGCAAAGCCTGAAAATGAGCTGGAATCACAAAGTAGCTCATTCAAACACGTGCTTTCCAGCTCGCTCTCTCCCGGTGCATACTCCGTTCAACCAACTGCTTCTTCCATCAATTCTCGTTGTATTCTGACCACAACTGCCCAAACAACGCTAACGATATCTGGAGGATTCCAAACGGATGAAAGAGATAGGTGCGCAATCAATTATAATATGAATGCGATCATAAATGTGATGCTTTGCTCGAAAACATTGTTGGGAGTACGATGTTCTTACGGGGCGTTTTAATTCAGAAGTGATTTCCCTAACGAGAACGCTGGCGCTCATCAGTTCAATTCTATTCTGCTCACTCTTCATGGAGGAAGAGCTCCCGCATCTCTCAAGACTGTATCTGTTGTTGGACCCGACAATGTAAGTTGTTTCGTTTATCGAGGTTTTTGCAGTTATTCATATTAAACTGAATATCGAGCATTCGTTATAGTACGTGCTCCGCCCTCGCGTCCTCGATAAAAGATACGGATGTCAGTACGAATTCTACTTTGATTCACTCTTTTGCTATGAGAGAGGATCGTATGCATTGATTGTGAGTTGCTGATTAGTCCATTGTAGATAGGAAGAACCTGTACTCTAACCTCAGGTGGACGGAGTCGATTTCTATGGCAATCTTTTCCGTCGTGTGGCGCCATTCCAGTGTGTCTATCGTGAGTTGTGTTTCTTCGAGAATTAGAAGTTATCCAATATTCAGAACCTGGCCCTCCTACGTCCTCTGTAGCTCCTTCAACTCCTCAGCCGACCAATCCGACCAGTTGTGAAAATGGAGGAGTGCTGTTGGAGAGTGAAGGTTTAATCTATGACTTTCAGGGTAATTATAAACTTTGATCTTTCAGGAAAGACAACGTGTATCTGTCAAGATCACTGGTCAGGATACGATTGCTCACAGGCTGTGGTGAGTCTGCTTCTCTTTATAAAGTTGACTAATCTCTTATGTTTCAGTGTGTCAACGGGGGAACTCTTTTAGCCGGAAAGTGCTTCTGTTCCGTCGGATTCGAAGGAGTGCACTGTGAACAAGGTGAGACACTTATAGTTGTCTGCATTCCTTCATTTAATAAATTCAGTCAAATGCGAGCCTCATTCCAATCACGGTTTCGGTGTCGATCGCCCTACGCTCGTTTTCGTTATTCGATCGAGAGTTCAACAGAAGGAAGTCCTTCAACAAGTCCAAGAGGCAATTGACGAGGTTCAATCATCAATTGTTGTTATCTCATATTCAAATAAATAAATTCAGGTCATCGCGAACCTTCAGTTCGATCCTAAATATCTCTCACGATTCCATCTTGTCTTGTTCAATGATCATGGTTAGCTTTACAGAGAGTTCCATTACCCAAATCACGTTTTCAGAAGTCTTCCGGTCGAAATCCTACGATTCTATCCAAAAGTTCGACAGTGATCTCTTCTCATACGGTGTCAATTCGAGAGACAGCGATGGGGAGTGCAATGACAATGTCATGGAGGCACTGGCAACGGTATTTTGATTTCTCTGAAACATAACAACTTGAAAGTTGCAGGCTTTCACGGACGCATCTCTCACTCAAGGATCGACAGTCTACGTAATTACAGATGCGATGGCTGATGATGAAACGAAATATGCCGAATCTATTCTACAGATGAACAGCTACTGGAGAGCTGCCGTACGCACTTCATAATATCCATTCACCTAAGACCATGTTCATTGTAGATCAACTTCATCTACATTCAACCGGCGCCAGAAATGCAATGCACGGGAGATCTCTCAGATCCGGGATTCCGTGCATTCGATGATATCGCTAATCGATTCGGAGGATTGGCATGGAA
>LS486645.1:46890-88221 GCA_900490705.1 Pristionchus arcanus
CGACTGATGTGGATACAGATGCAATGATGTATCAGCCACTTGCGGGAACGGAAAACCATCCAGTAGGAACAACAATTTATTTATGGGTCATTAATATATTTTAGGTCTTCCACATCGAAGATTTCGGAGATGACGTAGATCATTCATTTGCCTTTCTCAACATGTATGCTGTCAGAAATGGTGTTGAGACCGAGGTAGCCACTCTCCCGATCGAAAAAATAATAATGTCGTTCTTGTAGGTGTACGCATCTAATGGACTCTATCGCGGTGGATGTACCTTCCAATTTTACTTCCCATCATTCCGATGCCGGCCCAATGAGAAACTTCACTATGAGGTACTTTCTGTCTTCGTTTTACGAGTTTACACAATCCATTCTAGTTCAATCTCCGCAACGACTATGGTTTCTATATCCAACGCGCCGGAGTGATGACTTGCTTCAATTGTAATCTGCTCTTTATGCAATATCTTTGAATTGATCACTTCGTTCAGACATTCCCACTCCTGCTGCCCCAACAGACTGTCAGAACGGAGGAGTGAAGTACAACAACGAAACTTGTCTCTGTCAATCACATTATGAAGGAGAACACTGCGAGAGGTCTGCTGTCTACCCCGAACAAAACTGACTGTTTATTTTAGTTTGATATGCGAGAACGGAGGAACAGTAGTCTTCGGCAGTTGTCAATGTCCCTCTGGATGGACTGGAGCCTTCTGCGACTATCGTCAGCCATCTTTCCCTCGATCTTTGCTGTGCCATAAAAGTTGCTACAATGATTTTTTTGCAGCGCAATGCCCCTCTTCTGGTCCACTTCCTTCGTATGGATATCACGCTGATATGGTGTTCATGGTGGAAGTGACACAGAAAGGAATTGAACAGGTCACTTCTTGTTCAATTCTTGCCCCACACTTGGTTTATTGTAGATTGATGAAATGCTAAGCACGTTGCCCGATGTGATAAGAGATGTGGGAAGTCAGCACACGGATTGGATCGATCGACTCGTCTTGATCGGATACGACTCCAACGGTACGATGATGCTAAGTTGATGGTCATAAACGAATCGTTTTGTCAGGTGTGGTCGGCATGGTGGACTCTCCAATGACAAACACGCAGAAGTTCTTCGATACTCTCTTCCAATGGTCCTCATCTCTTCCTGCGCGTAGTGATTGTCACGTGCAAATTTGGAGTGCACTCGATACGTATGGAAGCGAAAGATGAGAATTATTGTAAATATGTGCCCATGTTTGCAGTCTACTCAACGATCGAAAGGACGGAGATAAGAAGCGAGAACTGCCTGAACGGTCCATTATCAACATTATTGAGGTATATTTGAAGAAAACTCCAATGACAGTTATCAAATCCATCAAGTCAATGACACTTATGTATCAAGGATATTAAATTCATGCGTGTTCTTGCCAGGCCTCAATCCCGAACAACAACGATGATGTCCTTATCGCTTCGATAAGCGAAGAACTACTTGAAAGAAAAATAATCACAAACGTGTTCGTGTACAAAAGCTGGAATATTGGAGATGATGGGAATCAGTGTGGAGGAAAGGAAGTAAGGAATAAAGACGCCACGTCATAAATAAAACAATAATCTAACAATGAGAAAGTATGATAAATGAACCTTGCTTTCAGTCTGACTTTGATTACCTCAAACAAATCGCTAAGCGTGGCGATGGAATGGTTTATATTCTGGGCAATGCAGATCTCGCTAGGTATGAATTTCTTTCAATAGAACTTTATATTCGAATATTTGGGCTTACATTGCAAATATTGCAGATCGATTCGCATGATTCCCACTCTCTTCTCGTCTTCAATCGTCTACAAATTCCACTCTGACGATTGCAGTAAAGTCGCACAGAAGGTACTCCTTCGATGTTTGATTCATAAAGTGAATTGCCTCAGGTCTACTTCCCAGTGGATGCCTACACTCAGACCGTTACGGCTGTAGTGTATGGAGAAGCTGCCACAGTAAGTCTGATGAAGAAGGAAGGTGAGCGAATAGTGGAAAAAGATCTTTGGGGGGAAAACAGTTCTTTCGCAGGATACTATTACACAACCTTCCCTGATGATGGCCGTGTTAGTATTCTCGAAGATCCTCGAAATGTTGTCATCGAATTCAGAAATCGTGAGTAATCGATGAACTCACTGTTCACAGTGAGTAATTACAGCATGCGAGAATGACTGGGTTCCAATCTCTCAATCCTGTGCTTACTACAACTACGCCCTTTCCAAAACCTTTCAGGTATTAATATCCTTACAATTTGAAACGAAAACATAATGATTTCAGGAAGCGAGTGATTTGTGTGAAAGTATGGGAGGATTCATGGTCGATGATTTGAATGGGGATAAAACATACTGGATCGGATGTGAGTATTAATTATTGTTTTAATTATGTTTTAATTAATTTTTTAATTTTGTACGCCTTGCTGAATTATCTATTTTAATACGTTTCCCGGTCACCGTCTCCGCCCCACCAAGGTGCCCGAAAGGGGAATTGGAAGTGACTAGATCACGCGGTTAAATAGGTCCGAAGAAGAGATTAGGCCCTCCGGGCTGAATTGGCCTCATAATCACTGGCCTAGCAGTGATCTCCCGCAGGACCCAAGTGCCTTGATTAACGGGATGACCTTTACCTTTACCTTTTAATACGTTTCTAAACAATTTCAGCTGTTCTCAACAACAGAAGAGGATGGCTCGGACTCATATTCCTCAATGGTATTGTTTACAATTCCATGGCTCATTCACCCCTCAATTGCAGGACAATGGATGTGGCAGCAAGACAACGGAAATTACATGCCCGTCCCTCCCAACACAGCCCAATGGACGGGTAGAGAAGTTCCCGATGGAACTACTGGTACATGCGCCTACTTTTACATGAACATATGGTAAGCAATTCGACGAGATCGAAAACTGCAGTTGAAAAATATATACAGGTATCCATCGACCTGTGATGAGAACTACTCTGTCATTTGTCAGAAGCACATGTTCAATAGGAACAATCAACCATCGAATCTTGATGACGGTAAGATGCTAGTAGACTGCTTCGAATGCAATCTAATATTTCAGATGATCTCTCGCCTGGTAAATACTATTTCCTTGTCGAGACTAGTTATAGTGCAGACAAAAAAGGATGCGATGTGGAGGTTCATTAGAGACAATACTTTAGAGACTAATGAATCTTCAAAGGTGCGCGTTCAATCGGACCTCAACGTCGAATACGGTTTTGTCGATGATCTCAGAAAGGACAAACCCCATCCCATCGCCAATGTTGATTCGAGTACGTTAAAAAAAAGTCCAACCGTTCAATAGGGAATTGTTTCAATTTAGACGATAATCTAATTGTGTCTACGGTATCCCTTGGAAAGGCCCAAACACAGAGCTCTGTGCTCCAGGTATCTTCATTTTCATATATTCCATGGTTCATATTTTTTTCTATAGTACGTGCAACTTCGATCGGACGATTCATCCTCAACTCTTCTCGAAGCGGCGACATACTCTTTGAGAGCAGGATGCAGTTATAATTACTTCTCTCAGCCATTGAATTGCGACCTAACAGACGGCAAAGATTTCTCTGTCGTGGTAAGTGTAATCTCGAAAGAATTACTTGTGAATTAGAGATCTTGTAATATTTCATTAACTGTTCAGATGATTGGAGAAGACGATACGGGGAATACCTTCCAGCGATATTCGACTTCATTGTGCAGCAAGTGGTGTAAGATCCCGCCTTCTAGTGGCAGACAATTCCACATTTTTTCAGATATCTGTCAGAATGGAGGAGTGTACTCGAATGGACAATGTCTCTGCGCCGACTATTTCACTGGCGAGTTACTATCGATTTTTTAATGCAAAACTTGAATATTTTGCAGGCGAAGAATGTGAGAGGCCATTGTGCCAGAACGGAGGAGGCCTCTCCTCTGATGGAACTTGCTCTTGCCCACTTGGATTCACTGGACTCGCCTGCCAATTTGGTGAGAACCCTAAAAAGGGGGGGGGGGGTGATTTCTAAGACAAGTCCATTGTAGTGCAGTGTGATGCTCATTCGGACGTAAGCTTCACCAACGAAGGAAAGGCAATCGTGCTAGTGCTAGAATTGTCTGAGAACACTGCCGATGCTATTGACAAGGTATGTCATCTCTAATTTATGCTATTTGATCATTAAATTCCCGCAATTCAAGATGTCGGCCTACATCGAGGGAATTGTTGAGCAAATGAATACACGGCATCGTGGATGGATCGATAAGTTCATGCTACAGACGTTCACATGTCAGTGTTCCATCTTTTTATCTTTCCTTACATCGAATATCTGCTTGAGAATTTATAACTGGTAATTCTCCTTTGCAGTGGATGGAGCCGTTGGAGAACTTATTAGCTTTGATGACGCATTTGATATGGAGCGGTATATCATTCAGCTAATAGCAAAGGCTCGCACCCTTCCTGGAGCATGTCAGATGCCTATTTGGAAGTGAGTCTTTCACGATATAGTCTACATTCGAAGAAATAAAAAACAATTAAGATAAATGAAATTTCAGGGCACTCGACAACCTGTTCGATTCTCCACTAGCTCAATATTTGCCTGGATCAGAAGTTTTAATCATTGCAGCCGGTGTTCCCATTGATGCCGATCTTATGGCAATTCATGCAACTATGGAGAAGGTTTCAAAAAAATGAACTTTCAAGTATACACAAATTTATCAGTTCGATATTCAAACACCCGTTGTTGATTATCTACACATCGAAACAGCCTCGTGTCCCATTGATGATTGGTCTAAGGTAACACAATCAATTCACTAAATTGCTACTTAAAGGAGGCGCACCACGAACCGCGCGGGCGACTATGCAAAGTGAGGAATGAGAGGACGCGCTCTCCTCATTTTGCATACTCTCTCGCTCGTTGCCGGATCTTCAGGGTCATTTGGAACGCAGCCAAATGCTTATAACTCTGTTTAAAATGGATGTACGACTTCCAAACTTCGGGATTCTAATATCGTTCTAGATTCCAATCGGATCATGTTCTCAAAAACATCAACTAATTTTTAACGATACGCCTCCTTTAAATAGCACAATCATTTTAGGATCTGAGAGACTTTGGCAATTTCCTATCTTCCACAAGTGGTATTGTGTTCAGATCTACACCCTCACTTATTGGAATGGTGAGGATCCTCACGAAATGGCTGCTAATATGAAAGTTTTTAATCCCTTTAGGCTATTGACGCATTCCTTCCAACTCGTTACGCCCCTCAGAGAATCTCATACTCGGATCCACTCAATTGTCAGAATAATGATATTTTTGTTCAAGTAAGTAAGCCTCCCACGATTTCCTATTTCTCTTCTCACATCGATAGTTGAACAAAGTGGATGATTGAAGGTGGATACGGGTATGGAGTTCGTGTACATTCTGGTTGGAGGACCGTGGTCGATGCAGAGCATCAAAGTCGTCGATCCGAATGGAGGTGATCCATGATTATTGAATTATTTTGTGTGTTATTTTTAAAATTGAAGAAGAAATTTCTCCGCTCTTTTTGTGGAATTCGAACGAACAGTGCTTCTGGAGCATTACACCGAAGATTCCTGGCGTATACAAGATATCGGTTTGAATAGGATTCAGAAATTCTCCTAAACAATCGTTTAGCTGAACTCATTCAATGAAGTTTGCTTCCCATTGATCTATGGATCGGGAGGATCGGTTGAGACGGGAAGACAACCACACTCTGCACAGGTCTAACTTTTTTTCGAATTGCGCGCCATCCATTGGATTGTCCAGGTATTCTCCGGATTCATTCAACACTACAACTACTTGGACACACCCAAGCCCTACGCTGTCTATGGAGGTTATTTTTACTTTAAAAAAAGTGCATCGCTGGCATTAACAATTGCAGTGGTTAACTTCCCTGTGTTCTACATCTACGAGAAAATTGGTACTGATCTGCCAACTGAAAGTCTCTACATGGCACGAATGACGAGACAGACAATCGATGTAAGTGAAGCCTTGTCTTCTTGGATCTTGGATGCATGGACGAGTTTGGTAATTCAGGGAAAATCGGAAGATTCATACACATCTGATCTCGATCTTCGTGATGGATGCTCTTATTCCTACGTTGGAAAGGCATTCACTTGTGTCCAGGAAAACGATGTGATCACATTATCAGCAAGGTTCGCTGTCTCATTTTTACAATTGCTCTTGGCCGAGATCTTCGATAAGATTCTTTCCATTTCAGTGGCGTTGACTCATATAATCAACCGTTCACTCGACAAATGACAACTTATTGCAAATCTGATACAACATCGCTGAAGAAGAGTAACGTAATCAAGATCTGAAAGAATATCAAGAATTGATAGATACCACATTTCATTAACACGTCGTAAAATGTATTTACTTTCCTTTAAAAGTTTGTTCTGATAATAAAGATCTCAAAGTTAAAATAAAGATGCATGGCTATGGCAATGCCGTTTGGTGTTATGATACAATCATCGTTTTTACTATTTTTGACTAATTTTAACCGAAAACGAGCTACAATTAAGCTACAATTAATGATGAATGATCTCGAATTGTCATCTTTCGGGCAATCAGGGGCTAGTTTAATGGGCGTTTCTTACTCCCGTCAAGAGATAACGAGAAGCAACCATTATCACCTTTTTCCTTTCGATCATTGCACCCAAGATCGACTGATCATTTTTGATCGTGATGGCTCATTAAGCGATTCCTGTTTCCTGTTTCCAGATTGTTTAGAAATGTTGAGCTTAATTACAGGGTAATTTAACAATGCATTTGCTCAGTTCGGCCTTATTGGCTGTTCTGACATGTGCTGCGTCTAGCGCGTTCTCTGGAGAATTCGCATCAAGTGAGTTTACTATTATGGAACTGTCTCTAACTCATAACTAAGTATTCAACACATGGAATCCCTCGGAAGATGCGATTCTCGTTGACGACTTTGCCCACCTCACACAGATTTTCCATCCACAGGTTTGCAAGATAGTAGGGAAAACGAATCTAATTACATTTCAGGTTCACGAAGAAGAAATAATTCGAAGGAAGAGAAATGCGGATGTTACCGCGGTGAGATTAATATTCAGAATAATAATAAATCAAAGTTATTGTTCAGAGATTCGCCGCGGCAGCTCCGATAACGAAAGGTTGTAACAGACCAGGATACACCGGAGAGTATTGCGAATTCCGTGAGTCTTTATTCTGTATTCGTTACAAGCTTTGTTTTTGCAGCCATCTGTGAATCATTCAATCCAGTCAGTGATCCGGACCAGTTCCTTCGCGATGTAAGTTCCTTCCTTTATGCGAAGCTAGAAATGCACCAATCACCCAACATATAAATATTTGTCTCCAGGAAGGCTACGTCATCGACCTCACTGACCTCGGAAATTGTACCCTTGTACACAAAATTATCGTCGATGAGACAATGTACGATATTCACATCGAAGTTCAATCGCTCGAGAATGTATCTCCGCAACTGACTGTCATGGATTCAAATGGTCAGCTCTATTCAAGATATTTCTCTGACCATAACTTATTTCCAGGTCGCATTGGCACTCCTGATAGAATTGTCCAGGAGCCCGATCGATTTACCGCCGTGTATAGGTGAATCTTGTGCTCATAAAATCAGTCCGTAAACGCGTTATCACTCCGTGTAATGAATGAAATTAAGCAATGAAGCAAGGCGTGACACTGAGCCCTAATCACAAAGTAGCTCATTCAAACACGTGCATTCCAGCAAGCTCTCTCCCGGTGCATACTCCGTTCAACCAACTGCTTCTTCCATCAATTCTCGTTGTATTCTGACCACAACTGCCCAAACAACGCTCACGATCTCCGGAGGATTTCAAACGGATGAGAGAGACAGGTGCGCAATCGAATTATTCATGGTAGAACTATCGTTGTTGTTGATTGCTTACGAACCACTTGCAAACAATTTGTTGTAATTCAGAAGTGATTTCCCTAACGAGAACGCTGTCGCCCATCAGTTCAATTCGATATTGCTCACTCTTCATGGCGGAAGAGCACCCGCATCACTCAAGACTGTATCTGTTGTTGGACCGGAAAATGTGAGTAAACACTTTCTAAAATTCTCTTTTCGGCGAGGGTTATTTAAAGTTCGTTCTAGTACGTTCTTCGCCCGCGTGTCCTCGATAAAAGATACGGATGTCAGTACGAATTCTACTTTGATTCACTCTTTTGCTATGAGAGAGGATCGTATGCATTGATCGTGAGTTGTTTATTGTGTTAACAGCAATTACTTATTTTACCTACCTTAAGGTGGATGGAGTCGATTTCTATGGCAATCTCTTCCGTAGAGTAGCACCGTTCCAGTGCGTCTACCGTGAGTTTTACTCTTGTCAAGAACTGCATTCAATCAATATTCAGAACCTGGCCCTCCTACGTCCTCTGTAGCTCCTTCAACTCCTCAGCCAACCAATCCGACCAGTTGTGAAAATGGAGGAGTGCTGTTGGAGAGTGAAGGTGCGATTTGTATCAACCAAGGAAATCATGATCTTTGATCTTTCAGGACAGACAACATGCATTTGCCAGGATCACTGGGCAGGGTACGATTGTTCTCAGGCTGTAGTGAGTTCATTTATCTTTCTCAAGTTGATTACTGTGGTTAACTCACTTTATCTATCAGTGTGTCAACGGTGGTACGCTTCTATCCGGAAAGTGTTTCTGCTCCGTCGGATTTGAAGGAGTGCACTGTGAACAAGGTGAGACACTTATAGTTGTCTGCAATCCTTCATTTATTACATTCAGTCAAATGCGAGCCACATTCCAATCACGGTTTCGGTGTCGATCGTCCCACTCTCGTTTTCGTTATTCGATCAAGAGTTCAACAGAAGGAAGTCCTTCAACAAGTCCAAGAGGCAATTGACGAGGTTCAATCATCAATTGTTGTTATCTCATATTCAAATATATAAATTCAGGTCATCGCGAACCTTCAGTTCGATCCAAAATATCTTTCACGATTCCACCTTGTCTTGTTCAATGATCATGGTTAGATTATCGCGAGAGATTTGTTACAATAGTCATGCTTTCAGAAGTGTTCCGTTCAAAGTCCTACGATTCCATCCAGAAGTTCGATTCTGATCTCTTCTCATACGGTGTCAATTCGAGAGACAGCGATGGGGAGTGCAATGACAATGTCATGGAAGCATTGGCAACTGTATGTTGATTTCTCTGAAACATAACTACTTGAAAATTGCAGGCTTTCACGGACGCATCTCTCACTCAAGGATCGACAGTCTACGTAATTACAGATGCGATGGCTGATGATGAAACGAAATATGCCGAATCTATTCTACAGATGAACAGCTACTGGAGAGCTGCCGTAAGCACTTCGATATTTCCTTTCACCAAAGATCAAGTTATAGATAAACTTCATCTACATTCAACCGGCGCCAGAAATGCAATGCACGGGAGATCTCTCAGATCCGGGATTCCGTGCATTCGATGATATCGCTAATCGATTCGGAGGATTGGCATGGAATATTCAAGATAGAACCAAGGTCAAATATGTGAGTATTTCTTCGATTTGTGCTCAGTTACTGGCCGTATTCAGGTGCTCTACGGCCACATGAATTCAATACTGTACAAATCTCAACTGATGCTCACTTTAGACAGAGATGAGTGCAACAAAGGACTTGGAAAAGTGAGCAACAGGTTTTGCAGTTGTCTAAGTATCGGTTATCCTCAGGTAATTCAACTGGAGCAGAACACGGAAACGATCGTAGTTGTCTCAAGAGGGCGTGAGTTCAACTTATTTTCCATGAGACTTTCCGGATTGTCACGAACTCAAGTTTCTTAGGCGATTTCCATCTCGAAATGACAGCTCCTGACGGCACGCATGTGAAGCCAAGAACAATAGTAAAAGAGGGAATATTCACCGTCACGTAAGTGTCAATTATTTGTGGATGTTTTTTAGAACGATTTCTCTCTGTAGACAGTGGTCGTCACCTCTGCCCGGCACTTACATGGTCAAAACTACATCTGATACTCCATCTGCCTCGTGTAACGTTCGCGCCTACCAGGTTTGCTTGCACTTTGTAATCGTTAATTTTTCGTAGTAATCGACAAAAATCGAAGACAAATTCTTTAAAGTCTTCCTTCCACACTATATCGCCCGATCCTCAAACTGAAGCTTACTGGGCTATTACGACTGATGTGGATACAGATGCAATGATGTATCAGCCACTCGCGGGAACGGATAACCATCCAGTAGGAACAACAATTTATTTATGGGTCATTAATATATTTTAGGTCTTCCACATCGAAGATTTCGGAGATGACGTAGATCATTCATTTGCCTTCCTCAACATGTACGCTGTCAGAAATGGTGTTGAGACCGAGGTAGCCACTCTCCCGATCGAAAAAATAATAATGCCGTTCTTGTAGGTGTACGCATCTAATGGACTCTACCGTGGTGGATGCACCTTCCAATTTTACTTCCCATCCTTCCGATGCCGTCCCAATGAGAACCTTCACTATGAGGTATTTTCTATCTTTGTTTCACTAGTCAATTCACTCCATTTCAGTTCAATCTCCGCAACGACTATGGGTTCTACATCCAACGCGCCGGAGTGATGACTTGCTTCAATTGTAATCTATCCTTTCTGCAATATATTTAAATAGATAATTTCGTTCAGACATCCCCACTCCCGCTGCTCCAACAGACTGTCAGAACGGAGGAGTGAAGTACAACAACGAAACTTGTCTCTGTCAATCACATTACGAAGGAGAACACTGCGAGAGGTCTGCTGCTTTTCCCAAAGAAAACTAACGATTTCCTTCAGTTTGATTTGCGAGAACGGAGGAACAGTAGTCTTCGGAAGTTGTCAGTGTCCTTCGGGTTGGACTGGAGCCTTCTGCGATTACCGTAAGCCACATGTGATTGCTTTGATTAATTGATTACCTGATTACCTCAATATTTATGGCGTTTTTTTTTAAATTTCTCGAAATAAAGTTGAATTTTTAGCGCAATGCCCCTCTTCTGGTCCTCTTCCTTCGTATGGATATCATGCTGATATGGCATTCCTAGTCGAAGTGTCGGACAAAGGAGTTGAACAGGTCTATACTTGCTCTATTATAATTTGTAGTTTGTTCCGTTCAGATAAACCAAATGATGAATACGTTACCCGATATCATTCGAGATGTCGCAAGTCAGCATAAGGATTGGATCGATCGACTCGTGCTCATTGGATACAACTCGGATGGTTAATTGGCATCAAAATCACACAATAATAATCTGCTTGAGGTGTTGTTGGAATGGTGGACACTCCAATGACAAACACGAAGATATTCTTCGATACTCTCTTCGATTGGTCCAAATCAAATACCGATGTTGAGACATGTCATGTGCAGATTTGGAATGCACTTGACACGTAAGAACATGAAGACTGAGATAGTAACTGTGAAGGAATTATTGTAGGCTTCTCAACGACCGAAAGGACGGAGATAAGAAGAGAGAACTGCCTGATCGATCCATCGTTAATATAATTATGGTTTGAAGTACCAGGAAAAATAAGGTCACAGTAATACTGGTCAGGCCTCAATGCCATACAAGAAGGATGACGTTGCACCCCTAATCACTTCTACAAGCGAAGAACTATTGGAAAGGAAAGCAATCACTAATGTATTCGTGTACAAAAACTGGAATGAGATATACAGTGGTGATATCCAGTGTGGAGGAAAAGAAGTGAGATCCTTTAAGAATTAAGCTGCGTCCAATTTACTACAAATCATCCGCTAAAGTCTGATAGATGAACCTCACCTTCAATTTCAGTCTGACTTTGACTACCTCAACCGAATTGCTAAGCGTGGCGATGGAATGATGTACTTTTTGGGCAATGGAGATCTAGCTAGGTTTATAATTCCTAATAATTCAATTCTTACTTTGAAAAATATTGCAGATCGATTCGCATGATTCCCACACTTTTCTCGTCCTCGATCGTTTACAAATTCCACTCTGACGATTGCAGTAAAGTTGCACAGCGGGTTGCGTATTATTCCTTGGTTCAAGAAGTTAAATCTCATTTTCACAGGTGTATTTCCCGGTCGATGCCTACACTCAGACAGTCACTGCTGTAGTTTCTGGAGAAGGAGCAACAGTCACTCTGATGAAGAAGGATGGTTAGTGAGCAGTGGAAGACCTGGGAATGCATTTTCATCTCAGGCTATGCTTACACATCCTTCACTGAAGATGGTCGTGTCAGTATTCTTGAAGATCCTCGAAATGTTGTCATCGAATTCAGAAATCGTGAGTAATCGCTGAACTGACAGTTCACAGTGAGTAATTACAGCATGTGAGAATGACTGGGTTCCTATCTCTCAATCCTGTGCATACTACAACGACGCCCTCTCCAAGACATTTCAGGTAATGATATGCTTACAATTTGAAACGAAAACATAATGATATCAGGAAGCGAGTGATTTGTGTGAGAGCATGGGAGCATTCATGGTCGATGATTTGAATGGGGATAAAACATACTGGATTGGATGTGAGTTTCGATTATGAACGAACTGTTTTCAAATGTTTCTATACAATTTCAGTTGTTCTCGGCTCCCGGAAGGGATGGCTTGGACTCGTATTCCTCAATGGTATTGGTTGCCAACGCTTTGACTCGTCAAACTGAATATATTACAGGCCAATGGATGTGGCAGCAAGACAATGGAAATTATATGCCCGTCCCTCCCAACACTGCACAATGGGCGGGATTTACAGTTCCTGATGGATCTACAGGCACATGCGCCTACTTTTATAATAACATTTGGTAAGAAAAACTACGACCTCGATATTTGTATAAAATAAATACAGGTATCCATCGACCTGTGATGAGAACTACTCGGTCATCTGCCAGAAGCACATGTTCAATAGAAATAATCAGCCGTCAAATCTTGATGACGGTACGATATTGGTAGTCTGCCTCGTATGGAATCTATTTCAGATGACCTGTCGCCTGGAAAGTACTATTTCCTCGTCGAGACTAGCTCTGGTGCAGACAAAAAAGGATGCGATGTAGAGGTTCATTACACCCAAGTCTACATATACCACATAAGCTTCACAGGTTCGCGTTCAATCGGACCTCAACGTTGAGTACGGTTTCGTCGATGACCTCAGAAAGGACAAACCTCATCCTATCGCCAATGTTGATTCGAGTACGTTAACAAAGTCCAACCGTTCAATTTGTTGCAATTTAGATGCTAATCTAATTGTATCCACTGTATCCCTTGGAAAGGCGCAAACGCAGAGCTCTGTGCTCCAGGTATCATTTCACGCTTCCTTAGATGTTCCTGGTTTCTTTTTTTCTATAGTACGTGCAACTTCGATCGGACGATTCATCCTCAACTCTTCTCGAAGCGGCGACGTACTCTTTGAGAGCAGGATGCAGTTATAATTACTTCTCTCAGCCATTGAATTGCGACCTCACGGACGGCAAAGATTTCTCTGTCGTGGTAAGTGCAAATCTCGAAACAATTTTTTGATAATTGTAGAATATTTCGTGAAATTTTCAGATGATCGGAGAAGATGACACTGGGAATACCTTCCAGCGATATTCGACTTCCCTGTGCAGCAAGTGGTGTATGTACTACTTCCCAGTGCAAGGCAATCCATCATTCTTTCAGACGTCTGCCAGAACGGAGGAGTTTATTCGAACGGCCAATGTATCTGTGCTGACTATTTCACTGGCGAGTCAACGCTGACATTTCGTAGAAAATCTGGGCAATTTTACAGGAGATGAATGTGAGAGGCCGTTGTGCCAGAACGGAGGTGGCCTCTCCTCTGATGGAACTTGCTCATGCCCTCTGGGATTCACTGGACTTGCTTGCCAGTTTGGTAACTGTACTGAATTCCACCAACTTATTATGGTGGAAGACAGTTGGGTTCACGGTGTGAGAGAGAGAGCGAAATTGATTAACAAACAAATATCATTTATTTTACAAGGAATAACGATGAATTATATGACTACGAGAAAAGCAGGACGGGTAAAGGGATGAAGAAGGATTGACTGACCGATTGGTAACTGGATGAACTGAATATAGTATCTTCCCTCGATAGTGAAGAATACAATGATGCTTGATGTGATGAATGATGTAGTATCTTCCCCAGATCGGGTTAGATAACGTGACTGATACGAGCCGACTGTGATAGAAGTATCTGCCCCGAAACCACGACAGCGTGCCGTAGTTCGGTCTCGACTGACCTTTTTCGTAAGAAAAAGGCGAAGGTAAAAGAGAGGGAGGTGATACGGTAAAAGTCGTGGTGGGACTCAGGGTGTTTGAACATTTCGGACCAGTGTGATTTTGTGACCAGTGTGATTTGGGGTAAAGAATGGAAGGGGGGAAAGATAGACGGTAATGTGCGTGCATCTCACTACAAATCGTGACGTGGGACGACCACGACCACGTTGCAGCATGATTACGTCACATTGGAAATGGGTATGGAAAAGACAGGTCTGCCCATGGTGGGCAGGGCTGCCCATTTGTGGTAAACGTTGAGTGAATTGAGAATAGCACTGGATCTAACACTGAGGAAGTTGATGGAAACAGTGTGGGCAGGTACGCCCATGGTAGGCAGGTCTGCCCATGGTGGGCAGGGCTGCCCATTTGTGGTAAACGTTGAGTGAATTGAGAATAGCACTGGATCTAACACTGAGGAAGTTGATGGAAACAGTGTGGGCAGGTACGCCCATGGTAGGCAGGTCTGCCCATGGTGGGCAGGGCTGCCCATTGACTGTATTTGGGTATCAAATGATAGAATTTGGTACACTCCGGGGGGCCGGAAGTGAATGAGTGAAATGATTGAGTGGATGAGGATGAATTGAAGGAATGAACGATTGATGATTTACGAGAGAGAACAAGGGGTCGGAACAAGAACGAAGTAATAGTAAAACAACAATAATCTGTGGACACAATAATTGATGGTACAATTTGCCAATCTGGCAGAAACTAATCAAAGTTGGTCAGGGGATCGATCGAAGGCTTTAGTCTTGAGGATGGTCGTCGGTAGGGTGGATCATATCCATTCATTGCGTTGATTCGTCGACGTCGTGATCGGGCTCGCACTTGGGAGATTGACTGTGGATGCTCGTGATCGGAGTGAGGTAGAGATGATCCTCGTCGTTGATTCCATCTCACTCGATGTGATCGAGGTGAGGCTGGAATGTGATCATTGAATGAATTGAAATGATTTTGTGATTTAGGCACCCCTGCCCATTGTGGGCAGGCCTGCCCAATTTGGACCGACTTGTCTAATGGACGACTGAACTGATGACTGTTTGGTGAAATTTGAGGGGTATCGATTGGTGATAGATGGGAATGTTTGAAATTACAGTGTGTGTTCACAATGGAATCCTCCGGGGAGGAGAAAGGAAAGAAATGAATGGAAGATGGACTCTTCGGATGGACAATTGAGGGTTGAGTGACAACTGATGCCACTTTCACTGACTGTGTGTGAGCAGGAGGGAAAATATGCGAGAGGTTCTGCTGGTACTCTCGTGGTGAGGAAAGGGGCAATGAAAATGAATAGTACTCAGTGCTGGTCGTCAGATTGACAGTGGACTGAGGGAAGAAATGAGGGAATGAATGTGAAATGGGCTCATTGTGAGTGCATTGACCGATAACGGCTGAATCATTGACAAATGGAGAGAAATTGAGAATGTCCTCTGAACCAGTGAGGACAGGGGATGAGATAAATGAAATAAGTGGAGGAGAGGTGAGACTAGGCTTTTGGATGGTCAATGGGCAGGTCTGCCCACGTGAGGGCAGGTCTGCCTCCTGGCTTGAGCAGGGACAGTTTGACATGAAATTAAGGAACCTATCGCGGTTAACTGTCTCCGAGAGGGCCAGGTGGTAACTCGTAATCTTTTGACTGACTAGAGCTGAGAGACTCACCGATCCAAAGATACTTTCGTTTCCTCCGTCCGTCTTCGAGTTGTTCGTGTACTGAACTAAGAATTTCTGCTCCTTGTTGTCCATTGTAGCGATTGTTGATAATAGCGAAGACACTGAAGATTCGAATTGATATGCAAAGTACTGAGCGTCCACAATGACTGCGGAAGTGGCAATTGCCAGGGTCGTGATTTCGTCATTATTCGAAAGTGACGGGAGGCTAGTGATTGCCGTATCAATTGAATCGAGTTTTGATTTGATTATCGTGAGCATTCCGTGAAATGAATCATTGAGAAGAGACTCGAATGATGACATTTTGACTTTGAATGTGAAATGGAAGGGTTCAGTGATGAAATGATTTAGGCAGACCTGCCCAAATGAATTAGGCAGTCCTGGCTAAATGAGTTGTTGCTGCCACGCGGGACTTGACTGATAGGGTTCTTGAATTGGCTGGATGCACCATGTACTGAATTCCACCAACTTATTATGGTGGAAGACAGTTGGGTTCACGGTGTGAGAGAGAGAGCGAAATTGATTAACAAACAAATATCATTTATTTTACAAGGAATAACGATGAATTATATGACTACGAGAAAAGCAGGACGGGTAAAGGGATGAAGAAGGATTGACTGACCGATTGGTAACTGGATGAACTGAATATAGTATCTTCCCTCGATAGTGAAGAATACAATGATGCTTGATGTGATGAATGATGTAGTATCTTCCCCAGATCGGGTTAGATAACGTGACTGATACGAGCCGACTGTGATAGAAGTATCTGCCCCGAAACCACGACAGCGTGCCGTAGTTCGGTCTCGACTGACCTTTTTCGTAAGAAAAAGGCGAAGGGAAAAGAGAGGGAGGTGATACGGTAAAAGTCGTGGTGGGACTCAGGGTGTTTGAACATTTCGGACCAGTGTGATTTTGTGACCAGTGTGATTTGGGGTAAAGAATGGAAGGGGGGAAAGATAGACGGTAATGTGCGTGCATCTCACTACAAATCGTGACGTGGGACGACCACGACCACGTTGCAGCATGATTACGTCACATTGGAAATGGGTATGGAAAAGACAGGTCTGCCCATGGTGGGCAGGGCTGCCCATTTGTGGTAAACGTTGAGTGAATTGAGAATAGCACTGGATCTAACACTGAGGAAGTTGATGGAAACAGTGTGGGCAGGTACGCCCATGGTAGGCAGGTCTGCCCATGGTGGGCAGGGCTGCCCATTTGTGGTAAACGTTGAGTGAATTGAGAATAGCACTGGATCTAACACTGAGGAAGTTGATGGAAACAGTGTGGGCAGGTACGCCCATGGTAGGCAGGTCTGCCCATGGTGGGCAGGGCTGCCCATTGACTGTATTTGGGTATCAAATGATAGAATTTGGTACACTCCGGGGGGCCGGAAGTGAATGAGTGAAATGATTGAGTGGATGAGGATGAATTGAAGGAATGAACGATTGATGATTTACGAGAGAGAACAAGGGGTCGGAACAAGAACGAAGTAATAGTAAAACAACAATAATCTGTGGACACAATAATTGATGGTACAATTTGCCAATCTGGCAGAAACTAATCAAAGTTGGTCAGGGGATCGATCGAAGGCTTTAGTCTTGAGGATGGTCGTCGGTAGGGTGGATCATATCCATTCATTGCGTTGATTCGTCGACGTCTTGATCGGGTTCTCGCTTGGGAGATTGACTGAGTGTGCTCGTGATCGGAGTGAGGTAGAGATGATCCTCGTCGTTGATTCCATCTCACTCGATGTGATCGAGGTGAGGCTGGAATGTGATCATTGAATGAATTGAAATGATTTTGTGATTTAGGCACCCCTGCCCATTGTGGGCAGGCCTGCCCAATTTGGACCGACTTGTCTAATGGACGACTGAACTGATGACTGTTTGGTGAAATTTGAGGGGTATCGATTGGTGATAGATGGGAATGTTTGAAATTACAGTGTGTGTTCACAATGGAATCCTCCGGGGAGGAGAAAGGAAAGAAATGAATGGAAGATGGACTCTTCGGATGGACAATTGAGGGTTGAGTGACAACTGATGCCACTTTCACTGACTGTGTGTGAGCAGGAGGGAAAATATGCGAGAGGTTCTGCTGGTACTCTCGTGGTGAGGAAAGGGGCAATGAAAATGAATAGTACTCAGTGCTGGTCGTCAGATTGACAGTGGACTGAGGGAAGAAATGAGGGAATGAATGTGAAATGGGCTCATTGTGAGTGCATTGACCGATAACGGCTGAATCATTGACAAATGGAGAGAAATTGAGAATGTCCTCTGAACCAGTGAGGACAGGGGATGAGATAAATGAAATAAGTGGAGGAGAGGTGAGACTAGGCTTTTGGATGGTCAATGGGCAGGTCTGCCCACGTGAGGGCAGGTCTGCCTCCTGGCTTGAGCAGGGACAGTTTGACATGAAATTAAGGAACCTATCGCGGTTAACTGTCTCCGAGAGGGCCAGGTGGTAACTCGTAATCTTTTGACTGACTAGAGCTGAGAGACTCACCGATCCAAAGATACTTTCGTTTCCTCCGTCCGTCTTCGAGTTGTTCGTGTACTGAACTAAGAATTTCTGCTCCTTGTTGTCCATTGTAGCGATTGTTGATAATAGCGAAGACACTGAAGATTCGAATTGATATGCAAAGTACTGAGCGTCCACAATGACTGCGGAAGTGGCAATTGCCAGGGTCGTGATTTCGTCATTATTCGAAAGTGACGGGAGGCTAGTGATTGCCGTATCAATTGAATCGAGTTTTGATTTGATTATCGTGAGCATTCCGTGAAATGAATCATTGAGAAGAGACTCGAATGATGACATTTTGACTTTGAATGTGAAATGGAAGGGTTCAGTGATGAAATGATTTAGGCAGACCTGCCCAAATGAATTAGGCAGTCCTGGCTAAATGAGTTGTTGCTGCCACGCGGGACTTGACTGATAGGGTTCTTGAATTGGCTGGATGCACCATGTACTGAATTCCACCAACTTATTATGGTGGAAGACAGTTGGGTTCACGGTGTGAGAGAGAGAGCGAAATTGATTAACAAACAAATATCATTTATTTTACAAGGAATAACGATGAATTATATGACTACGAGAAAAGCAGGACGGGTAAAGGGATGAAGAAGGATTGACTGACCGATTGGTAACTGGATGAACTGAATATAGTATCTTCCCTCGATAGTGAAGAATACAATGATGCTTGATGTGATGAATGATGTAGTATCTTCCCCAGATCGGGTTAGATAACGTGACTGATACGAGCCGACTGTGATAGAAGTATCTGCCCCGAAACCACGACAGCGTGCCGTAGTTCGGTCTCGACTGACCTTTTTCGTAAGAAAAAGGCGAAGGTAAAAGAGAGGGAGGTGATACGGTAAAAGTCGTGGTGGGACTCAGGGTGTTTGAACATTTCGGACCAGTGTGATTTTGTGACCAGTGTGATTTGGGGTAAAGAATGGAAGGGGGGAAAGATAGACGGTAATGTGCGTGCATCTCACTACAAATCGTGACGTGGGACGACCACGACCACGTTGCAGCATGATTACGTCACATTGGAAATGGGTATGGAAAAGACAGGTCTGCCCATGGTGGGCAGGGCTGCCCATTTGTGGTAAACGTTGAGTGAATTGAGAATAGCACTGGATCTAACACTGAGGAAGTTGATGGAAACAGTGTGGGCAGGTACGCCCATGGTAGGCAGGTCTGCCCATGGTGGGCAGGGCTGCCCATTGACTGTATTTGGGTATCAAATGATAGAATTTGGTACAGTAACTAAGCAGACAAAGATGGATTAGGAATAACACCAAATCATTACAGTACAATGCGATGCTCATTCGGGCGCGACTTTCACCAACGAAGAAAAGGCAATCGTGCTAGTGATCGAATTGTCTGAGAATACGGCGGATGCCATCGACAAGGTAAGCCAGCTGTGATTTTTGCGATTCGAAGATCCAACAAAAGATGACAACGTACATCGGCGCGACAATCCAGCTAATGAATGAACGACATCACACGTGGATTGAGAAGTTTATGGTGCAGACGTTCACATGTCAGTCTTCCTTATCTTTGTCAATTCCTGTCTATCATTACTATCTACTCATAAATGTATGAACGTATCCTTGCAGTGGACGGAACAGATGGAGAACTTCTTAGCTTTGATAGCGCACATGAGATGGAAACTTATATCAATCAGCTTGTTGAAAAAGCTCGGCCACTTCCGGGAGCTTGTCAGATGCCCATTTGGAAGTGAGATTCCTAATATTTCATCATTTACCGACGTTGTAAAAAAATATTGCAGGGCACTCGACAATCTCTTCGATTCTCCGCTAGCCCAATATTTGCCTGGCTCAGAAGTATTGATTATAGCAGCGGGTGTTCCCATGGACGCTGATCTCGCTGCTATTCACACAACAATGGAGAAGGTAAGACGGAAACAGAGACATTTTTAAAGCACAATTGTGCATGTGAAAATATAAATTTCATCCATGTAAAATTTCAGTTCGATATTCAAACGCCCGTTGTTGATTATCTCCACGTCGAAACAAAAACGTGCCCTATTGAAGATTGGTCGAAGGTACAGGCTTCATTTTCACCAAGCTGTTTCATCAAAGAAAATATTGCTTTTAGGATCTGAGAGACTTCGCCAATTTCCTGTCTTCCACTAGCGGAATCGTATTCAGAACATCGCATTCACTCATTGGAAGGGTGAGACAATTCATAAAAATGGATGCAATTATCAGTAATAGAAATAAGTAAAGTCTAGATTCAATATTTCAGGCATTATCCGCATTTCTTCCTACTCGATATGCCCCTCAAAGAATTTCTTACTCAGATCCCTTCAATTGCAAGAACAATGACATTTTTGTACAAGTTAGTTGATCGATTCGTTGAAATCTTTGGCGAAACTCATGTTTCCAGGTGGATACGGGTATGGAATTCGTGTACATTCTGGTAGGAGGGCCATGGACGATGAATATCATCAAAGTCACTGATCCGAATGGAGGTGAGCCACAACTATTGGATTAACGTATGAATTACTTTTTTATTTGAAGAAGACATTTCTCCCCTATTCTTGTGGAATTCTGACGAACAGTGCTTCTGGAGCATCAATCCGAAGATTCCTGGAGTCTACAAAATTACGGTATGCATCAGAAGCCCCAATTCTCTGCAACAGACGTTTTAGTTGAACTCATTCAATGATGTTTGCTTCCCATTGGTTTACGGATCGGGAGGATCGGTCGAGACGGGAAAACTGTCACATGCTGCTCAGGTATAACTCGACTTTTCTTTGCAGTTTTATTTTCTTTGCAGTTTTGAAGACTTTTCTTCATTCACTCTTTCAGGTATTCTCCGGATTCATTCAGAACTACAATTACTTGGACACACCCAAGCCGTACGCGGTCTATGGAGGTTAGTTTTTCTGGCTCTGTACGGATATTGTGGCCCTTCACGATTATTGTGGCCCGTCAAGATTTTTGTGGCCCGTCCAAACTTTTTGTGGCCCGTCCAGATTTTTGTGGCCCGTATATTTTTTTGCGGCCCGTATAAATTTTTTGTGGCCCGTCCAAATTTTTTGTGGCCCGTCACCAAGAGTTCAGTTTCATCATTATTTCGATGATTATGTCTACGCAAGGTAATATAAATGAATTTTCAAATATCATGACGATACCCTTCCACTCACTCTTGATTGTGATATTTTTCAACATTTGTTCCGAACTCATTTATCATCAATATTCATTCAGTATTATAAGCCTCATTCTGCTTATTCTTCCATTTCGTCGAACTCGAACCCCACTAGCCCTGTAGCAACCACCACAAGGAAACATAATAAAATTATATTTCAATTAAATTTGCTATTGGAGTTTTATTGCAATGTATTCACACTCATGTTTTTGCCTGAGCAATCACAGTTGAAAAAACTATTCAAATTGTGAAACGGGAAGCCATGGGGCTATCGACTGGTAGCTCGGAAAACCTTCTCCGATGCTTCTGAGGTGAGTTACAGTGGAAGGGGGGAGGGTCTGTACATTGTTGTGTCATGGCTTGCAATGCTTGAAAATTAATGTATATTAACTTGCGCAGACATACTCTTCGAAATAATGATGAAACTGAACTTTTGGTGACGGGCCACAAAAAATTTGGACGGGCCACAAAAAATTTATACGGGCCGCAAAAAAACATACGGGCCACAAAAATCTGGACGGGCCACAAAAAATTTGGACGGGCCACAATAATCTTGACGGGCCACAATAATCCTGACGGGCCACAATATCAGTACAGAGCCGTTTTTCTAATGTGCATTGCAAATAATTAATTGCAGTTGTTAACTTCCCTGTGTTCTACATCTACGAGAAAATTGGTACTGATCTGCCGACTGAAAGTCTCTACATGGCACGAATGACAAGGCAGACTATCGATGTGAGTGAAGAGAGGCGAAGTCTTGGATGATTTTGATTGTTCAGGGAAAATCGGAGGATTCATACACATCTGATCTCGATCTCCGTGATGGATGCTCTTATTCCTACGTTGGAAAGGCTTTTACTTGTGTCCAGGAAAACGATGTGATCACATTATCAGCGAGGTTCGCTGTCTCGGTTTTACAATTGCTCTTGGCCGAGATCTTTGATAAGATTCCTTCCATTTCAGTGGCGTTGACTCATACTTTCAACCGTTCACTAGACAAATGACAACTTATTGCAAATCTGATACAACATCACTGAAGAAGAGTTATGCAAACATAACCAAGATCTAAAAGAATATCAAGAATTGTCATCATCAAATCATCATGCCATCAAAATGTCAGAAAATGTATTTAGTTCTTGATATTTTGTTCGATAGTAAAGATATATTAATCATCTCGTAAAATCAAAGTACATGACAATGAAAGCTTTAATGGACGAGAAGTCCCATTCGTACAGAACTGTCGTCGCGTATGCAAATTAAAATTAAATTGTACAAAAAAGTATGGCCACAGTCATAGACTGATTTCCATGCAGACCGAACAGCAAATTATTGAATCAGAATTGCACCGAAAAATATCACTCTTCAAGCTACAATTTACGATGAAAGATCTCCAATTGTCATCTTCCGTACAATCAGGGGCTAGTTTAATGGGCTTTTCTCACTCCCGTCAATAGATAACGCGAAGCAATCATTATCACCTTTCCTTTCGATCATTGCACCCAAGATCGACTGATCAAGTTTACTCCTGACAGTTCATTTCGCGCTTCCTGTTTCATGTTACAAGATTTTCAGAAAGGCTGAGCGTTCAGTATTTCAGGGTAATTAAAAAATGCATTTGCGCAGTGCGGCCTTATTGGCTGTTCTGATATGTGATGCGTCTAGCGCTTTCACTGGAGAATTCGCATCAAGTGAGTCGACTTTCATGGAACTATCGCTATTTTGGATATCTCAGTATTCAACACTTGGAATCCCTCCGAGGACGTGAGGCTTGTCGACGATTTTGACCATCTCACACAGATCTTCCATCCCCAGGTAATGAAGATGATTGGCGTTGGTGATCAAAGTGAGAGCCGCATAAACAAAGTTGTTCTTACAGGAACATGAAGAAGAGCACTCGCGAAGAAAAAGGAACGCAGATGAAACAGCAGTTCGTTTCATTTCGTCAATACTCAAAAATGATGGTAAATATTCAGAGATTCGCTGCGGCAGCTCCGATAACGAAAGGTTGTAACAGACCAGGATACACCGGACAGTATTGCGAATTCCGTGAGTCTCTTTTTATGAGTCCATTGAGTATCATCGTAAATCTTGAGTTGACACTTTTTGGTCTGGGCAGGGGGAATCATGCTAATTTCAGCCATTTGCGAGTCGTTCAATCCGAAGAGCAACCCGGAACAGTATTTGAGAGATGTGCGTTCTGAATTAGTCCATTTCTATTTGCTGATTTCTGATAAAATATATACAACTCGTTGTTTTCTACAGGAAGGCTACGTCGTCGATCTCACTGATCTTGGAAATTGTACGCGAGTCCACAAAATTATCGTCGATGAGACTATGTACGATATTCACATCGAAGTGCAATCGCTCGAAAATGTTTCACCGCAACTCACTGTCATGGACTCTCAAGGTAACTAAATGCATCAATATGTGAGCCAAAAAAATCAAATGTCACTTTGAAAACATCCTTCCGTCGCAGGCTACATCGGAACTCCCGATCGAATTGTGCAAGAGGATGATCGATATGTTGCTGTTTTCAAGTGAATTTGCTTTCTCACTCTCCCATATCTGGAATATTCCAGTATGCTTCCATTCGGTGCCTACACTGTTCAACCATCTGCCGCTTCACTCAACTCTCGTTGTATTCTGACCACAACTGCTCAAACAACGCTCACGATCTCTGGAGGATTTCAAACGGATGACAGGGACAGGTTGATTTGTCCGCCTTGGATGATACAAAGAGTGTTGTATTCCAGAAATGATTTTCCCAACGAGAACGCGGGTGCGCATCAGTTCAACTCCATTCTTCTCACACTGAATGGTGGAAGAGCTCCCTCTACACTCAAAACAGTATCCGTAGTAGGTCCAGATAATGTGAGTAGTTTACTTTGAAGGTTGTCGAAAATATATGAAGGTGAAATAATTTTCTTTCACAGTACGTGCTCCGTCCCCGTGTACTCGACAAGAGGTATGGATGTCAGTACGAATTCTACTTCGATTCACTATTCTGCTACAATCGAGGATCATACGCCCTGATAGTGAGTTTTTTAGTAACAATTTATAAAGAAAGGACACATTCAGGTGGAAGGCATCGATTTCTTTGGAAATCTATTCCGCAGAGTCGCACCATTCGAATGTGTTGTTCGTGAGTTCATTCCTTCGCGATAAATACGAAATTGATTCATACAGAACCCGGTCCCACCACTCCATCCGTCCCTCCTACAACTCCCATCCCGACTAATCCGACTAGTTGTGCCAATGGAGGCGTGCTGCTGGAGGCCGATGGTAAGTAAATCATGGTGATATCAATCATGATCAGTGCTATCATTGTCAGGTCAGACAACATGCGCCTGCCAGGATCATTGGACCGGATATGATTGTTCGCAGGCTTTGGTTAGTCGAGTTGATTTTTGTATGGATTTTGTATGATATTCCAGTGTGTTAATGGCGGAACTCGCATACAGAGCAAGTGCTTCTGCCCGATTGGATTCGAGGGAATTCATTGCGAACGGGGTATCTTCTGCTCATTTTGATTTTCATTCTCTCATAATCGTTTGATTTCTCTGTCTTTCAGTTAAATGTGAACCCAACTCTAATCACGGTTTCGGTGTGGATCGTCCTACTCTCGTTATTGTAGTGAGAGCGAGGAAAACACAGAATTCAGTGATGAAGCAAGTCCAGAAAGCGATTGATGAGGTCTTACTTCAATTCATTTACGATCAACAACAATTCTGCTTCAGGTCGTTGCCAATCTTCAATTCGACAGTTCATATCTTTCCCGCTTCCATCTCGTAATCTTCAACAATAAGAGTGAGCCTTTTTACATTGCTCCTAGTAAACTTATGTATCAGGAATAATACTGTCGAAGCAGTACTCTTCCATCAATGATTTCGATCGGGATTTTGAATTGCGAGCAACTCAATCGACTGATACTTTCGGAACCTGCAATGATGATGTTCTCGGAGCTCTCGCTACAGTGAGAAATTGATAGAGAAATGCGAAATCTGGATACGGATTATAATAATTGAAGGCGCTCGTGGATGTCTCTCTTACACAAGGATCTACTGTCTACGTTATCACTGATGCTCTGGCTGATGATTATTCTGCCGAAATCGAGGGAATCATACAGATGAACAGCTTCTGGCGTGCGACTGTGGGTTTTTTTTGGAATACTTTCAACTCATGAAATCAGCAATAATAATTTGATTGCAGATCAACTTCGTGGTTGTACATGCTGGACCAAATTCGAAGTGCACAGTTGACGTCACTGATGCCGGATTCCGCGCTTTCGATGACGTCGCTAATCGATTCGGAGGACTGGCATGGTACATTGAGGACGACAATAAAGTGTTTGATGTGAGCTAATTTTCCACATCCTTTAATATCAACCGATAAATCGACAGGTTCTCTACGGCCACATGAACTCGATTATGTACAAGTCACAGCTAATGCTCACTTTGGACAGAGAAGAATGCAGCAAGGGATTGGGAAAGGTAGTGCATTGAATTCTACGAAATTACAACGTCGAACATTTCCAGGTTATTCAAATTGAGAATGCAGCTGAGACAATCGTTTTCATTTCGAGAGGACGAGATTTCCATCTCGATATAACCTCTCCCGATGGAACAAGCGTCTTGCCAAGAACTGTCGTTAAAGAGGGCACTTTCAGTGTTATGTGAGTTTGTATTCGTCGACTGATTAACGAAGAGTTCCTAATATCACTGAACATTTCAATGCAGGCGTTGGTCGATTCCTCTAGCCGGCACTTACATGGTTCGAGCATCCTCCGATTCTCCTTCTGCCGCGTGTAGTCTTCGCACCTACCAGGTAATTGAAGAGTGTGATTCACCTTCTGAATTTATCCGTTCGTTACAGGCCTCTAAGCAGTCTCTTTCGCCATACCCGCAGACCGAGGCATATTGGGCGATCACCACTGATGTTGACACAGATGGGATGATGTACCAGCCATTGGCGGGAATGGATAATCATCCGGTATTTTTCATAACAAGTTCATTTGAATCCGTGTGTCCGAATAATTGACTATAAATTGCGTTGTACCTAGGTGTTCCACATCGAAGATTTTGGAGACGACGTCGATCACGCATTCGCCTTTCTCAACATGTACGCTGTCAGAAATAGCGTGGAACAAGAGGTAACCGATTATTCGTTTCCCACTTCTCAAATTTAACTCTTAGGTGTACGCCTCTAATGGTCTCTATCGTGGTGGATGCACCTTCCAATTCTACTTTCCGTCTTTCCGCTGTCGACCTAACGAGAACCTTCATTATGAGGTTGATCGACCTTTGCTCGTCTAGGCAAAATTTATTTTCAGTTCAATCTCCGCAACGATGAAGGATTTTACGTGCAGAGAGCGGGCGTGATGACTTGCTTCAATTGTGAGTTGGCTCCATATCCCCCGCTTCAAATAAGATAATTTTCTAGACGTGCCCACTCCTTCTGCACCTACTGAATGTCAGAACGGAGGTGTGAAGTACAATGGAACTTGTCTCTGCGTTGCACATTACGAAGGAGAACACTGTCAGAAGTAAATTTACATTTCTAAATACAGGAAAATTCAATACATCATTCTCAGTTTGATCTGTGAAAACGGAGGAACTCCCGTATTCGGAACTTGTCAGTGTCCCGTTGGATGGACTGGACCTTTCTGCGGCTACCGTAAGTCATTTTCCAGTCTCTGATCAACGATCCATGTTATCAGCTCAATGTTCCGAGTCTGGCCCTCTGCCATCCTATGGATATCACGTCGATATGGCTTTCCTTGTTGAAGTGACCCCGAAAGGAGTTGATCAGGTTAGATTAGTAATTTAGCAGTCTCACTTTGATTCTTTAATTTCCAGATCAATTGGATCCAGCCAATGATTCCTCAAATCATGAGTGATATTCGCAGTCAGCATACAGATTGGATCGATCGAATTGTTCTCATTGGATACGATTCCAAAGGTAATCAATGATTGTACAATGGATTAATATAGAGTAATTTCAGGAGTGGTCGGCATGGTGGACAGTCCGATAACAAACTTGGATAAGTTCTTCAACACTCTCACTGATTGGGCCAATTCGAAGCCTGAGGAAACGATGAATTGTCGAGTTCAGATATGGGAGGCACTCGATATGTGAGACATATCAATCACAATGGCCCGCTAAATTATTAAATTTCAGGCTACTAAATGGTCGCAAAGACGGTGACAAGAAAAGATCTCTACCTCATCGATCCATAATCAATATTATTGAGGTTGGAGTTGCTACAAAATCTTTTATCAGGGTAGTTTGCAGGCTTCGCTGCCAGACATTCCCGACATCCGTGAGGAAGGTCCACTAATTTATTCAATAAGCGAGGAATTACTCGAAAGACGAGCGATTACCAACGTATTTGTGTCAAAAGATTGGAACTCGGAAAATGGATTCCCTTGCGGAGGAAAAGATGTGAGCTATTATACAAGAGTCAATAATTTCCAATATCATCCACGATCCATTCAGAAAGATTTTTTCTCCCTCGATAAGGTCGCGCGACGTGGTGATGGACTCATTTACACACTAGGAAATGGAGACCTTGGAAAGTAAGTGAATGGAGAGTGAAGCCTATTTCAATGAAATCATCTCAGAGCTCTTCGTATGATTCCGACACTCTTCTCGTCTTCTATCGTCTACAAGTACTTCGCAGATGATTGTGCTCATGTTAATAATGTGAGCAGCTCATCGATATTATCAAAATGATAATATACCTTCAGATATACTTCCCAATCGATGCGTACACTCAAACGATAACTGCAGTTGTCTTTGGAAGCAAGGCAGAAATCGGCCTGAGAAAACGGGATGGTATGTTAACGCCTTTCCACCATGAAGTTTGTCGATATCCATAACTTAAATTACAGCAGGAAATGGCTATTACTACACCTTCCCCGACGAGGGTCGTATTGATATTCTCGACGACGATCGAAATCTCGTCGTCGAATACAGAAATCGTGAGTTTATCGACTTTTATTTCGCAAAACTCTTGGGCAAAAAATCTTATTTTAGCCTGTGACAACGATTGGGAGCCGGTCTCTCAATCGTGCATGTACTACAGCAAATCCGTCGAGAAGAACTACGATGTAATCATTTGAAATACACCTTGCAAATAATGATATTTCTCTACAGGATGCACTCGCTCTCTGTGAAAGCATGGGTGGATTTATGGCTGATGATCTGACCGATACAAAGAATGACTGGCTGAGCCGTCAGTTTGAAACTCCCCTCAATCTTCCTTCTTTTCTCAACGTGATAATAATCAGATAATTGCAGATGTTCTCGGCGGTAAGCAGGGATGGCTGGGACTGCATTATCTCAACGGTATTTTTAGCCCATATTTTAAAATTATCATATGCGAACTTTGCATATTTCCTTCTGCATATTTCCTTCTAGAAATATCCTATCCTAATATATCCTTATCCTTCTAGGTGAATGGGTGTTCCTGCAAGCAGACGGAAACACGATGGCGCCACCTCCGCACATGAACAAATGGATAACTGGACAAGCACCTGCAGATGATTCGAAGGGAGCTTGCGCATACACCTACAATGGACTTTGGTGTGTATTCTCGTTCTTAGTTTCTCGTTCTCAGTCCAGAATTTAGGAAATGTTGTGAATTGTATTCGCATAACAGGTACCCGATGACATGTGACAGAGAATACGTCGTTATCTGCCAGAAGCACATGTACGACCATCAGAATCTTCCTTCAAGCATAACTGATGGTAAGTCTGATATTTTTTAAAGTTTATAGAACGGGAACTAAATGTTCACTACGTTAACGGTTTTCTCAGATGATTTGTCTCCCGGTCACTACTACCTCGTCATCCAAACCGACATCAACGCCCCTTACAGAGGCTGTGAGGTCGAGGTAATCTACATTTCCATATCATTGTCTAATTACGAGACATCATAGATTCGCGTCCAATCGGATCTCAACATTGAATACGGATTCGTCGATGGTCTCAGAAGGGATTCGCCTCATCCAATCGCTAACGAAGATTCCAGTAAATCCGTTGTCATTGTTTCGTTATATCACCACCATTCTAGACGATAACCGAGTAGTTTCATCAGTTTCCCTTGGACAGGCCAAAACGCAGAATTCGTTCCTCCAGGTTTTATCGTCTATCTTATATCTATGAAACCAAATTATCTTTCGCAGTACGTGCAACTTCGTTCGTCTGATCCAACCTCTACTCTTCTCGAAGCTGCTACATTCTCATATCGACTAGGATGTACCTACGAATTTGTGTCTCAGGAAGTCAATTGTGACTTGACGAATGGAACCGATTTCTCTGTAGTGGTTAGTTCTTTTATTTGCATCTATCATACATCTTTTTCTTTGGAAATAAATAATTATCAGCTGATCGGAGAAGACGATACGGGGAATACCTTCCAACGATATTCGACTTCCCTGTGCAGCAAGTGGTGTATGAAGCCATTATTGGAGCTAAAAGAATCCAATAGTTGATTTCAGACGACTGCATGAACGGAGGAGTTTACTCGAATGGACAATGCCTCTGCACCGATTACTACTCAGGCAAGTTGATCAAGCTCATTGGATCCAATATTAATAATAAATTCAGGAGACAATTGTGAGACCCCTCTGTGCCAAAATGGAGGAAAGCTACTCGCTAGTGGAACAGAGTGCTCTTGTCCATCTGGATATAGTGGAGACGCATGCCAATTCGGTCAGTGACCAACGTCCATTTTGTGAACGGTTGAAATTTTAGTGCACTGCGACAAAAATTCAAAGACTCTCTTCACTGACAATGGGAAGGCCCTCGTATTGGTCGTTGAGAAATCGGCAGCTACAGCGGAAGCTATCGAGGATGTGAGATCGTGTGAACTTGGCATAGAATCAAAAGTACCTTTCAGATTGGGTATTACTTCCACCAACTCGTTCAGTACATGTGGGATCGGCATCAGGGATGGGTCGACAAGTACATGATCCAGACTTTCACACGTGAGCATTACTTTCAATCTGATTCACTTCATTATGTTTTTATTTGAGTTGACGGTCAAGTTGAGCAACTCGATGTATACTACAATCCGGATCAATTCTCACAGTATCTCTTTCAATTGGCTGAAGAAGCTCGTGCACTTCCTACCGCCTGTCAGATGCCCGTTTGGAAGTGAGCACAAAACACAAAATGCATTAGAAAGCCAAAAAAGTGAGTTCATAACCGTTTCACAGGGCACTCGACAATCTCTTCGACTCTCCACTGTCTCAATATCTGCCAGGTTCTGAAGTTCTTCTCGTATCCGCTGGAGTTCCCATCGATGTGGGATTGGATGCGATCCATAAGACAATGGAGAAGGTCTTCCTTTATCAAGAATTTCTCAATAAAGAAACAGCGCCCCTTTTCAGTTTGATATTCAAACTCCCATCGTTGATTTCTACCATGTCGAAACGAATGATTGTGTTGTTGAGGATTGGCTCACGGTAGGAATTTCCATGTAGATGCAATGACTGTTGGAATCTGTGATATTTGAGGAACTCGGAACCTTTGCCAATTTCCTTTCGACAACTGGAGGTGTCGTATTCAGAATTTGGGCGCCTACTATAGGGGAGGTGACATACATTTTACGGAGGAAACTTGAAAGTAAATGTGCATAACCACCTCAATCTGACTAACTAATTCTCACAAAAATTCTTGAACTTGGCAGAGTATTCTCAATTTCGTTCCTACTCGCTTCACTCCGCAGAGATTATCCTACTCTGATCCACTAAACTGCAAGAATAACTCAATCTACGTTCAAGTGAGTACACTTTCTCCAGAAAACTCTAGATTATAATAGCACAGCTCGCTTAGGAACATGGAACTCAATAAGCGCTGAAAGAAATTGTCTAAACCAGTTCATTTTTAGGTCGAAACTGGAATGTCACAAATCTACGTTATGGTAGGCTCTCCGGGAGCGAAAATCCGTGTTGAAACGCCGAAGAAAGGTGGGATCTGCATCTCCACTACACGATAGTCCGAGTCTAAAATCAAACCGCAGGTCTAATCGAAAAAGAGCTGTTGTGGAATTCGGAAGAACAGAACCTATGGGAGCTTCTACCAAAATACCCCGGCATCTACAAGATTACGGTAACTAAAAGCAGAGTCCAGTGAAAGATCGATTGCAGATTGACTCGGATAGTGCTGCCTGTTTCCCGATGATCTACGGATCGGGATATTCTGTCACTTCGGGATTCCCACACGCGGCTGAGGTACAAAACAAAAATACTCATTTGTTGTTATTATAAATCAAATGTCCAATGTCGTATTCCAGGTGTTCTTTGGTTTCATCCAGAACTACAACTACATCGACACTCCCAAACCCTACGCCGTCTATGGAGGTTATTTCTTGTTCGAATTCTTTCTCTGACATTGTTATCTTAGCTGTCAACTTCCCTGTGTTTTACATCTACGAGTTGGAGGGAAGAGATATTCCAACTGAAACACTCTACACTGCTCGAATGACAAGGATGAGCATTGACGTTAGTGCAAAGATCGCTCAACTTCGAAAGGTTTTAAGTTCACATCCCATTTTCAGGGCGAGAAAGAAGAATCGTACACGTCTGATGTCGATCGTCGTGAAGGATGCTCGTACTCTTACATAGGAAAAGCATTCACTTGTGTCAAAGAGAACGACGTCATCACTCTTTCAGTCAGGTTGGTAATCTCTCGGGAATTCTTTCAGCTGACAGAGTCTAATGAGTGCTATATTTTCAGTGGTGTCGATTCGTATAATCAACCATTCACGAGACAAACGACTACTTATTGCAAGCCCGATGCCAAGAACACACAGAAGAGTTACACTAATATTACCAATGTACTTTCTTAGAATATTTGCTGTAAATTGCCTAATAAAAACAAAATAAAACTAAATAATTAGTTTATGTGATGTTTGTTTGAATACCTCGTACGACTATGTTGGTGCATACAAAGAAAGTTGTTGTCGAGGCAGGGTCAATTGTTGATTTCCCAAGTGAATACATCTGCACTATTGTAAAAAGGAGGATTAGTCTCATCAACAATCGATTTTCTCTCTATCAGAGGACATTTGTTGATAAAACTAACAGATCTCATGACGAATATCTCTTCATTCTATCAAAAACTTGCAATCTCCGTAATTCCGATTTTCGAAATAATCTTGAATTGCTTGGCATGTACTTTGGCCTTTCTCTTTCTTCGGATTCTCCGTAAGACACAACTACATCGAAATTGCAAGTTTGTCTGCACTTATTATGTACAACGCACAGGTAAAAACAAAGATTTCTCCTCTACACTTGGACAATGGGCTACATATTTCAATTTTGTATGCACGGCGCACTGGGAATTATGAATTTACTGCTGACGAAGAACCTCGAAATAGAGCCGATCCCGGTAAGGATTCCCTCCAAACTTGGACAAATCAAAATGTTCAGCATTACGATTTCATCTAATGAATGCGAGTGGAGGATTTATGTTCTTCAGTATTGTTCATGAAATTTTGATAGCTGCCGAACGAATTTACTCGTCCTTCAAATCAGAATCATACTACCGATCAAACAAGAGATTTAGCATCTATCTATTATCCGTTGTGTTCGGCTTCTCACTTTTTCAAAGTTACCTTATCAACGGTTACGAAATTCAATGCGGTTTAACAACAACAATAATTCAGAAGGATATCATGTATTATGTGGAACACTGCTTTCTGTTTGCTTATACATCGATACTCATAGTAAGTATCTTTCTCTTATTCAATGCTCAGATGAAATAAGGTAAACGCCATAGCCGTGAAATATTGCCGGGGCCGATTCCTGAACCTTCATGGACACGCCTCTCTCAATGCACGATATCAGGTAAGCCATGTAGACTTCATCTTGAAATTCAATATTGTCCAGATAAAAGAGGCGCTCGAACTCGCATCTTCAATGCAACCTGCTTACATCGCCACTTACATTCTCAAGGCAACATCAACTACTTGTTCTTTCTTTGTCAGGTCCATTCAGAACTTTGTAAATTTCGTAGCAGTGGGATGTTGTCCGACTTTCGATTCCGATCATACTTGTATTGAGGGCTTTGTGCCCGTTTCCTGGTTATTGCTGGAGTCATTTTTCTGCATCGTCAGTTCTTTTTAAATTTTATTAGTGCGCCTAACATTGTTACAGGGTCAAACATTCGCGTCGGTGATTGTCATGGGTTGGTTGTTGTTCAAGCATCCACGTCTTCATCGAAATCTCATGAATCTTTGGGGTTATTCGGTCCCATTGAGCAGTGAAATCGACGTCTCTTCAATCGCTCCCATTAAGGGCGAGGGTGATGTGTACTTTGGAATGCTGCATAAATTATGGACGTGAATGATCAATTTCGATTTCCCTGTGACACCTTTGTCATCTCTGTTTTCAAACATCTTTTCTCGCTTCGTCCCATGGGTCGTTATCGATAAAAAGTGCTGACCATTATTCAAAGTCGATCTATCCCTATGACATTAGTCTCTCAATGGAGAATATTGACAGCGATGTCGAACCTGAATTTGGCAGTAATATTGTTTATTATGCTGTCATTTTTGCGAATGTTCTGGGTTGTTTTATCATCTTGTTTCAAATGAAACTACTTTCTATGACTCATCTACACAAGAATTGCAAGTAAGTTTTTTTCGCGAGGAAAATTGTTTTTGTGCAACATATCATTTAAAATGTTTCAGATTCCTTCTCAAGTGCTGGTCCGTATCTTTTCTAGTACAATTTGCATCGCAGATTAGCATTTACTTCATGAATTGCAATATGAGTCGAAGCCCGCGCAACAGAAACGATCCCGGTAATTTAATATGTTAGCTGAGTTAATTGACAAAAAATTTTAATTCCAGAAATACGTCTTGTCTTGCACTCATTGATTCAATGTGGTCAACTACTGAGCACGTCATTCGAACTCTCAGTTACGACAGAGAGAATAATTTCATCTATTCGTCCAGAGAAGTATTATCGGAGGAAAATGGCTCGACGAAAACTTTACACATTGGTAATTCTAATTGGCATGGCTACGATCGTACAGGAGCAATTATCGAAAGGTATTTTTGTAATGTCCAATGATGACTTGAATTTATATTCAGCGGGATATCACGTCGCGTGTTTGATCGCAATTTTCACATTGGACGTTTTCACTATCATCGTATGTACACATTACTTATTTACAGCACTTACAACAACGTATTTAATTACAGATGAATAGCATTGCAGTGAGATATTGTGGAAGAAAGTTTGAGCAGTTGCAAGGCAAAACAACACTGAATGCGAGATATCAGGTTTCTATCAAATATGATTATTTCGAATGAAGGTTTTGTCAAGGTGAAGGAAGCTTGCGATATAGCTAATGCTATGCAGCCAGTCTACATCGGATCATTTATTTTCAAAGTAGTTTTTCATTTTCTCCAACACAGTAATCAAGGATCTTTTACAGAATCTGATATTCACCATTGCATTTGGTTCTTGCTACAAGGTCAATTCAGCATACGACTGTGAACCTCTTTGGTTCTCACTTCCTTTCGAGTACATAGAACTCATTTATGTCTTGGTATAATACCGAAAACATAATGACATCAATAATCAAGATATAAACAGGGCTTCACGGCTGCTTCCATTGCCCTTTCAATCTGTTTCATGTTCATGCATCCACGATTGAGACGAAAAGCAGCGATTCTTCGACAAAAGTTCTGGTAAAGGCTGATAGAAAAGCGATTAGAAAATATTTGCGATTATAGGGGAGTTCCGGTAACAGTAACATCACATTCCGAAGTTATGCGAATTCAAGCAAATAAAACCGAAGGAGATATCTACTTTGAGAAATTGACTTCCAGCTGGAATATTAAAATGAGATAAAATAACAAAATAAAAGAAAGGAAAAAATAAAATAAAATGATCTCCAAGTGACAACTACAGTAACTCATAGGGTTCACTCAGGGGTAAACCTTGGATACTGCATGTATTGATTCGAAATCGGAGATCTAATCTCCAGACTACAGTAATCCGAAAAAGGGGGTATCGGGGTATCGATCCAAAACAACCTTCGGTTACTGCAGATCCTCCGCGTGTCTTCGAAAACTGAACGCCAGATGTGTGCCGTGTGGTAAGGAAGAGGGAGAGAGAGAAGTCACTGCTTTATCTCCAGACGAGAGTGAGGAATGAGGGGAGCCGAGCCTTTATATTAGGGCTGGCAAATGAAGAGAAGAAGGGAGAATGAAGAGACGATTTTCCCCTCCCTCTCATTCTCTCTTCATGAAGAATGACTCGGTCGGTCTAGCTCTTCATGAAGAGCAGTTTTCAGAAGACAAGCTATAACTAGCGAACGAATGAATATTTTCTTATGAAATTTTAAATGTGAGCTATATAGGTCGTTCTTCGTTCACCCATCTCATAATATCCAAGATTTTATTCCCTTTGCATGACAAAATTGATTTAGAGCTAATATTCTGCAAAGGTCGAGAGGGAATGGGCAAACTGTATTAACTTTTTTTGAAGATTCGTCGTTATGTTGACAAAATTAACGGTGAGGGAAGCGGATCCCGGGAAAGCGCAATTTGCATTTCTTATTGTCCCAAACGGTTCTTAAGTCGTTCTAGATAGTCCTTTACGCAAGAAATAGTCCAATTGAAAGAAACCCCGGTCGAAAACCCTCATTTTAGAGTCTACTCTTCATGAAGAGTTCCTCATTCTTCATGAAGAGTTACCGTATCGCCCGGTCTCTTCGTGAAGAATGACGCCGCGTCGCGCGCCTTTGTGAGATAGAATGAAGAGACAAATCTCACTCTTCATTTGCCAGCCCTACTATCTATACAGAACACAGTGTGTGTTCTAGCCTGCAATTTGTTCAGCCGCATCCACTTTCACAACCTTATCTTCCCACTATCTCTGAAGCGGCTCTATCCCACACGCAATTCATGTCTGTGAGCAATATTTACCTGACCTTAGTTCATTATCCAAACAAAATAACATCTCCAGATTTCGCTACCGTCCATACTACAGGAGCCTGTGTCCACTGAAGTCGAAACAACGGGGAGGAGAGATTTAGCCGGAGGAAAATTGAGTCTGATAGCTCACATTTAGCTCCGTTCTTGCACCTACAGGAATACGAAATCAACTGCCGAACATGCTCCAAGGATTTCTGCCTGCTTTGTTTATTCTCTGTTGTGGCGATCTCTTCTCTTATTCTCTTATTGGCGATCGGAGGCTTTATGAAAGGCATGGTTGAAATTGAAATTAGTTGATCGATTTTGAAGATTTTGATGCCTTTTGAATATTATTCATCATTTGTCATTTGCTCTTTCAGATGTTTTGTGGCCACCATCAATAAATAATACGATACAGATTTATCTTTACGAAAAAAATATAATCAAAAGACGATTCCTCAACTACAAACTGGGGGCATAATTTGAATTCATATTTTTAGAGCTTTCCTAGTATGAGCAAAGTTGAACTAATGATAAATCAGCGCTCGAACCACACATTACTGCCGAGCTCAACGGTGTTATTTGTGCTACTTCCTGTTAGATTCACGATCTCCAACATACAATATCCAGACGATACGGCTAACAGTTATTGTGTAGAAACTAGAGTGACCCATACTTACCGCTCTTGCTCATGTTGCAGTAATGTCGCATCGTACTGTTGGAGACACTGTTGGAGAAGGACCGGACGGGAGGAACCACATCTCTTCCTGTTTTTTTTCTAATTTTTCTCGCCGGCGGGAAAGATTCAAAAAATTAATCCCCTTGTTCATCCTTATCTTTCGAGAGCAAATGTGGTTAGATCGCTGTGTATTTATACATATATGTGCACTCGGGTCTCTGAGCGGTACTACCCCGAAGTGTAAATTTTTTTTCGTAAAATTTTTTTGGAAATTCAACTTAAATTCGTATACTGTAAATGAATATTGATAATTTTTTTTTCGGAAATCCCATCTCGAAATTTTTTTCTGGAAACAAAACGCGACGCGACCGCAACGCAGCTGGAGCGCGCACATTGGTTTGGAACCGTTTTTCTCCTTTTTCCTTTGAATTTTTATTTACTTTTTTTGTTCTAATAATAATAATAAATTCTGGAGAATTCGATTATAATAATAAAAATTGAAATAATACTTTATAAGGTGCGCACAATTTTTTACATGAAAAAATTTCCGAGATGGGATTTCCCAAAAATGATTTCCCATTGCGAATTTCTAAAATAAATTTTACAATTGGTGTTTTCTCAAAGACGGTTTTCCACAAATATTTTTCTCATATTATTTTTACGAATTATTTATTTCTAAAATGAAATTTACGAGAAAAAAAATATAACTCGGGGTAGTACCTGTGAAATGGCATTCAATATTTCCTCGGACATCATTTTATGAGTAATTCTTAGATGCTTATTCAGCCCTTGTTTTTGCGAAAAAACTCTTACGCAAATTTTGCATTCAACTGGCCCTGGTTCTGAAAAGCAAAAAAAATTGTTTTTTTTATTTATTGAATTTTCGTACCCAAATGATTGACTAAATACTCGACGGCAATGCAAGAGGGGAGCATTTTTCACTCACAAAATAAAAATAAATAATAAAAATCATAATAATAATATTATGATAATAAAGTCAAAGTTTGGAATGGATTAGGATTCATACATTGTATTGCAATGATTTTCGATGAATGACATGAGGAATCGATGGATCGATATGAAATGGACTATGAAAATACTAATTTTCTTAATTCGAGGATACACTAAGGATGGTAAATACAATACAAATTTTCTGATATTCATTTATTTCCGTTATTCTTGATGATTCCTCTCAGATAAAAAAAAATTAACACATTTAACTGTGGACAATTTTTTTGCAACAAATCACCAAAAACACATTAGATATTCATTTAATCATTTTCTGATGAGCTATTAAAAGTCACATCTTCTTCAATTTCATCATCCGATGTCTCTTCGTCGAAAGATGATTCACTCTAGAAAGAATGTATTCTATTAAAATAATATTTTTAATCACCGGTGCTTCAATTCAATAGTCACCTCGATTTTCGCAATTGTCTTTGAATCCGAGATATTTCCGTTCTTCTCGTTTTCCTTATGCGATAACGTTCGTAAATGTTTCTTGAAATAGCAGGAGTCACCAAGAAACTTCCCGCAGATTTTGCACGCCGTCTCTGGATCGACTGGTGCCGCTCAGGGATCGACTGGAGCACCCAATGCCTCGTCGGGAAGCCCAATTGGAACTACTGGTGCTCCCTCAGGAATTTTCTCCTTCCTCGGTTTCTAAGTTATATCTGTGCCATATTTGGATGTGTTAGATAAAGAATATTCCATGTACGTTCTTTGCACATTTCTGCACGCCACAAAGTAGTCATGTGAAGGGGGAGTAGGATTGTACGATTAGCACTTATTGGACATACCTGCGTCGGCGGTTCAATTCGCATAAGTGGCCTAGTCACACTTCGCCTTCCTCATATCCGCGCTTCAATGCGCATTGTGCAATAGTTTATGACTATTTGTAGACAGCGCTCGAAATAGGTTTGCATGTTCATTGTTTGACCTTTGTACGTTGCCATTCGACCATCCCAAACCGGCAGAACAGTAATAATCCAAAGTACTTCCGAATGAATAATCTTCACTGTTTTCACATCTCTTTCCCTCCTCTATCCGAGTTTCGAAAACAGAACGATTTTCTCTTGTCGATGGGTACATTCTTCTCGTGATATTTCCTTCCTCTTCTTTGTTCTTCAAGAGATGCCGACTGTGTTTGCTCTTCATCCCGAGACCTCATTTCGCAAAGCCCACTCAAGCCAATTGAAGGGCCAGGGGCTGACTTTTGACTCAGAAAGATCACCACGAGGTCACAATTCATTTAGTATTCAAATAGCAGGGGAAAGAAGGGGGCGGCCCTTTCCCGTTTTCATTTCCTTCTTTGCGAGGTGTGATAGCCCACGATCTTCACTGAATGGAACACTTGAATCCGCGTTATCTTCTTCCCCCATTCATAACAAATCCTCAAACCGCCGATTTCCATCCCAGTGAGTGCTGGTATATCCATGTTCACAACCGTACTAACTTCGCGTATCCCCCACAATGCTGTACATCCGTCATCAATCGGTTTTGATCTGTGGTGACAGACTATGTACCCCATATTGTTTGTCTAGTTTAATTTTCCATCTTCTTTGTATATCTAATTGTAGGGGACGAAATGCCGTGCGAGGGCGGTGAACTTCCCAAGAAGGAACAGCCGATGGAGGCTCCTATTACGAAGATTGACATTGATGAAGAAGATCTGGATGAAGTGAGACAAGTAATTGAATACATGAGCGTGAAATTATATAAAACCAGCGAAAATGTAGATGTTTGTGTATATTTGAATCCTTTCATACATGATCCTTCAGATCGAGACATCATCCGATCACTCAGGGCCCGAGGATGACTACAAGATCGACAAACTCTTCTATCGCATTTGCGGAGTATGTTTCAACTTGGCTAAGTAAAAGAATGACCATCGTTTTCAGCTCTGTTTCCTATTGGGTGTAAACTTCTACCGTAATCGCTGTCCTCGAATGCGTTGTCTCTCCCTCATAATGATCGTTATCATCTGCAGTATCAGTAAGTGGAGTGTGTCACGTGGTTCTACATCATCGGTTTTAGACCTCTACTTCATTGGCTACGTCGCTTATCTCTGTCTCAGTCAGAAATTCGAGGCAGAACGAGTGGCTACTTCGATCAGCATGTGTACTTGGGTCCTTCAAGCAACTCTGTCAACGGTGAGAATCTGAGATAACTGGTGAATGAAATGGACTAGCAAATACTTTTCCCATTATAGCTCTTCCTCGCTTGGTGGCAGTATACCAGTCAGCCGTGCAAGCTTCTCAAGCTGCTCTATGAAGCTCACAAGGTCAGCTTCCGCTTTTGAAATCTCATTAACCCTCAGCTTTTCAAAGGTTCAATACCCTTTCATTAAGAAAATCTAATTAAAAGTATCATTGAAGGGCGTGGGCATTCATCATCATCGTAAATGTCTCGTGGCTATCGTCAGATCCTTCTACCTTGTACTTGGTACAGAAATGCGAAGGAAATATCCTAATAATTTATATTCAGTATTCGTCATTTGCTATTACGTCACTCTCATGTTCGCTAATTTCTTCGGATTCCAAGTTGGATTTACCGACGAAAAGATTCCACTGGTAAGTTCACAGAAACCGAAAATGTTCCCAGCACATGGTGTTTAACGTCAGCTGCGCTTTGTGAGCCCGTGCACCTTAAAAATGCATGATAATGAGTGCGATGGATACTTTTTCCACGCGAGAGTCTTTCCCATTCTACAACCTTTTTCTGGCTCGGAAGAAACAACGCAAACGAGAAAAGAAAGACCAACACGATACTCTCAGATCTTCGGTGATCGCCGTCTTTTCATCATCGTCGAACTCGCTAATCTCTACTGTATTCTCTGCTGGGGAGTCGCTCTCTTCATATTCTCCCTTCTTATTCACGCAACTCATTTCGAATTCCGTTACTACAATGAGCAAGTCCGATCGGTAGGCTAATACTTAACGATAACAATATTGATGAACTTTTACAGATCAAATGCAACCTCGAATACCAGACTGACGAGGCACTGTGCAACTATCTACTCAAGCTAATCAAGGTAATTGATCTTCATCATTTTTTTCAGTCCGATTAAACTATTTCAGGTCCATAATCGTCTCACTGAAGTTGTGAAGCGTCTCGATCAGATGTTCCATGTACGA